>JBAMAX010000732.1:0-27531 GCA_037043745.1 Chymomyza amoena
CTATGCTGGTGACGTAAAGACGTTCCTTGTATCGAGCTGAAAGATCTTCCATTAAGGTATAAATTAGCAGGCCGTACAGTCCTTACAATGAACGTCTTCTGCGTCACACGGGTTCTCTTCTACGTTCATCCCATAAAAAAAAACTTTATAAAGGAACTACTTCAAATACTTAACTTAATATATTTCTAAGACTTGGGGTCCAGTGCATGCAAAAAAGTAAAGGAAAACAAAATCAACTGATGCATATTGTAGTAGTTAGTAATGCATATAGAGTAGGCAGTATTTACAATACAATACATAGGTATGTGGGGATGTAAATACTCGTAAATGTATAACTGCACTTAAATATTTATAATTGCATTGGCCGTGACTGGGCGTAGTAACGGAACTTACGTATGCTGGTTGCAGCAGTAACAGCAATAGCAGTAAATATGAAAGCAGCAGAGCGGAAAACCACATGATGGCCGCCGTGTGGACGCTCTCCGGCTCTCCGTACGACTGACTGACTGACTGACTGACTAAGTGGATTGTCCGTCCGAGTGTCTAGTTGACTGACTGATGGGCTGACGGGCTGGCGCCAAGGTGTGCACTACAGGCGAGGGGTAGGTCGACGTTTGATGGCGTTTGATGGCCGTGCAGCCTCCTAGGCTACTACTGTAGTTGTTCTTGTTGTTCCTGTTGTTGTTGTTTTCGTTTGTGTTGCTGATTTCTTCCTTTGTCTTGCTTTGTTTTGTTTTTTATTGTTGTCTGTTGCTGTTGTGCTACTTGCATTTGTTGCTGTTCCTTTTGTTGTTGTCGTTGTTGTTGTTGCTAGTCGTTTTACACGCATTCGCACAAAGCACAACAACATAACAACAACTCACACACACGCATGCACGCACGCACACACACACACGCACGCATACATATGCGCTACATGCTAGGGCGTTTTGTTTTGTCCTTGACAGACAATGCAATTTTTTGCTGCATACTTTAGTGCTGTCTTTATTCAACTTTATGCTTTGAAGACACTTTGCGCGCGCGCTTTCTATGTAATTGGCTGGAATTTTAAAATTTGTTTAAATAAAACAAAAAAAAAAAAGAAATATATATATATTGCAAAAAAAAAAATGCAGCTTAGCTGTGCCTTTTTTTTGCTACTTTTTTTTGTTTAACTTATATAAACTGAGGCGCCGTTTAAGCTGGCAAATATTTGGCTACTTTGTGTCTGTGTGTATATGTGTGCAAATAGATGACACCATAATGGCGTACGTTGATACATACAGTGCAGCAAAAAAGTCTAGCCACAAGCTTAAATATTTGAGAAAAAATTTAAAAAAAAACTCTTCATATTCTAGTTAATTAAAACAAATTTTGTAATTTTCTCACACTAAAACGCATTTATCAACGTTACCATGGAGCTTAGTTTGTTAATTTTTTATATAGAGTTGAGCTTCAAATTTTAGCAGAGTTCTTCTATAAAATGTTGTATTCATATAAATAGTATATAAATATATTAACGCTTAGAAAAAATAAAATTTTCTATTTTTAAAAGTCCGCAGACACGAATGAAACTTCAATACTATCTGGAAAACAAATTCAGCGCATTTACTAGAAAAAATCCCTAAAAAAAAAACAAAATCGTCATATAACCAGGGTTGCACTTAGGCAGGCAACACATACACAGACAATTATTTACAACCAAAAATGACAAAAGATATTTTAGAGCTACCAAAATGCTCTCCAAGCAAAAAATTTTTTTTAAGCAAAGCTGTGTGCAGACTTTTTTGCTTCAGTGTATGTACATGTAGACACTGTCTATGTATATATGTACTTGCATACATATGTAAGTATACGGGGGAAAATCCATCATGTGCTGCCAATGACAACAAAAACAACATTAGTACATAACAATAACAACAACAAATGGCAATGACATGCGTTACATGTTCAATCGCCTGCTGCTTGTTATTCTACGTTTATGTTACATATAAAAATCTATTGTTTTTCTTTTATTTTCTTTTATTTTCCACACACACACATACACACACTTAGACACTAGTAAATACACGCGCACACAGCTAACGCGACGCCAAGAAAATTTTCTTTTGGCCAGAATTTTGTGTGACGCCACTTTTTGACTTTCTCTGTGCACTTTTTTCGCTTATATACTTGAATAACAGCTATATACCCTATATACACATGCACACACACACAGACACTGCACAAAAATAAACAACAATTTTAGATTTAATGCTTAGAGTAAAAAAAAAAATGCCAAACATTTGATGTGTTTATAAATGCGCTGCCCGAAAATTTGCCCGCGCCTCACCCTTAAGACACACGCATACATGCACAGACAGACTTAAACTAACACCTACACACACAAACACACGCACACAGACGCGTACGCGTTTTCAAGGAGTGCGAGCGTTAGAAGCGTCGAGTGTGAAGCGCGCACAGCAACAACTGAAAACTCTGAGCAGCGCAGCAGCAGGCAGAGCACGCTGTTGGCAACAGGATTGCCAGGGTAGCTCAAAAGGCCGCGCCTGTTGGCAGGCAATTACATTTTTGTTTGTCACAGCTGGCAACCCTAACAGCTGTCAAGGCATAAAGCTTGTTGCTAGTTAACTTTAAAGCTTTAAAGCTTTGTGATAAAAGCTTGAAGTAAGTGTTACTGTTAAGCAGTGCTGCCAACTTAATGCAAGAGTAACAATAAATTGGTTTTAAAAAAAGGAAAAAGTATTTTAATGCCAAAAAACAAAATGGAGTTAGTCAGAATAGCTAAAATTGTTATTTTTATACGCTATACCAACGATACGGCGTATATTTAGTTTGCATATATATGCACATATTATAAGTATGTAATATAAAGAAGGATACAACGAAGAACACCCAAAGTTATCTATTCGTCTGCTCCTCTGACCAACCGTCTGCACGGCTGTCTCAATGCTTAGATCTTAGTGACCATAAGAGCTATTGTAGTATAAATATTGTGACCAACTGGCCCGGAAAAATCGAGACTTAGCCCGCTTTTGGAAGCAACGTCTCTGTGTTCTGTTTACTACCTCTAATTGGTCCAGATTTTTATAGTTTGAATGCGTTTTTTTAAAAGACAAAACGACATTGCTTAAGCAAATAAATAATAATTCCCGGAGGGGCATGGGAATTCTCTATTAATAACTGTTCGAACAGAACCTACAGCTTATAGCCGAATTCGAACGGCGGCCTTTAATTAATAGGGACTTTCTATGGCAAATAGGTAATGAGTGCAGCTTCCCTGCCGTTCCAGCCAACTGCCTGAAACAGTACAAGAACAACGATGGCTTCGGCAAGCGCACCTACATGGGCATCGATACTCCTTATGACATTCAGGGTGATTACATGCTCCAGGTCAACCCCAAGAGCCCATTTGGCCGCAACGCACCCGCCCAGAAGCAAAACAACTACCACGGTGTGCACACCGCCTGGAAGAACTCCCAGCAGAACGGCAAGGACTACGAATAAGCCATTGCTAACCCTTAATCCAATCGATGAATGACGATGCTTTTTAAGTTGCTTAGAGTTAAGAGCTGCAAATTGGTAATTTAATTAACTTTCAATATTTGACTCAAAATTATTTGCAAATAAACACGCACACTCTTTTTAAAAAAGAGCACATCGTATATTTAAAGGCGTTTCCTCAATTATACCCTAGTTTTGCACATTCAGGTATCTTTCTTTTTGAAAGATCTGATTGAAAATTTTATTTTTTTTCAAATTATTTTTAGTATTTTTTGGCTTAGATTTCTAAAGATGACAATCTCGAAATCGACTAAATATGAGATGATGCTTAAAAAATTAATATAAAGAATATTGAATACTCTCGTCACAGTTATGGTCGTGATATATTGATGAAGTATAGATTCCCAAAAACAAAAAAAACTTGTATTTTTAAGTTAAGTTGAGATGACGCTTAAAAAATTAATATATAATATAGGATTAATACTTGTGATTTTTTACAGACGACTTTGGGATACCCTGTACCACTAGCTTGCAACGAAATCCGGTATATTGCTTAAAAACAACAAAAGAAATTTTATTGTCAATTTAGGTTCCTTCATAAATAACCAAAAACAAACGAATTTTTAGCCAAAATGTGTTTTGACCGATCATTCCATTGGGAGCTATATGATATAGACAACCGATTTTTATAAAATTGGGTATTCTAAAAAAGTTCTGAATGCAAAAGTTGTGTCTAATATCTCCGCAAACAAACAAAAGAGAACGAATTTTGTTCAAAAAATTATTTATTGACCGATCGTTCCTATGGAAGCTATATAGTTAACCGATTTTAATCAAATTAGTTACAGTGCTTGGGTACTTTACAAACATTCTGAATGCCAAATTTGGTTCCAAGATCTCCGCAAACAAACAAAACACCACGAATTTTTTTCAAAAAATGTTTTTTGACCGATTGGTCCCATGGGAGCTATATGATATAGTCAACCGATTTTGATAAAGCTTGATACAGTGCTTGGGAAATATAAAAAGCTTTTAAGTGCCAAATTTGTTTCATAAAAAAATGAATTATGGATCTAAAACTTTTTGTTTTTTTCGAGGTCGTTTAAAACACCTCAATGGAAGCTACATAATGTAACACCGATATCAAAAAAGCAAAACAAACTTGTCTCTTATGGAAAAATAAGGGATAAAATCTGAAAGTTTGGTTGCTCTATCTCGTACTATTTCTGAGATCTAAGCTTTCATACGTACGGAAAGACAGACATATATCCAATTCTCTAGTAGGTAACTTTGGGGGGTCTTCGACGACTTCTTCTGTATATTACATATATTTTCGGCTAGCACAAACTTAAAATATAATAATTTTTTTAAGCATAATAAAACCTTTTTATCCCATTGTACTTAGCACGAACCAAGTACAAGTTTTTAACACAGTAGGCGTTATTTCCTAAATTTTCTTGCTGGCCACGAAACTGGCATTTATTTTCATTATAGTTTAAGACATTCAACAGTAAACACTAAAAAAATAAATTGTAAGTATTTTCTATAAAGTGTTGTGGCTTATAAAAACTAAAAATTTAAATTATAAAAAAAGTTTCACGTTATAGTAAATGGTCGGAGAAGATGAAATCAGCTCTTGGCTCACTCTGGATGGCAAAGTACACAACGATAATGATTCGCTGCCCTTGGAGGAATAACAATTGATCCAGCTTCTCTCTGATTTTGTGGTGGATCTTTACGCCATTCTTTGGTCTGTTGCTTTTCTTGACCATGTAGCTGTCATTGAAGTATTTCTGCTCGACCCTGCTGTCGTCGCCGGCTACCATTTGGGGCCTGGGTTGCTTCGATGTGGTGCTGCTTTTGTGGATCATTTTATTTATTTCATACGATTTATTTCATAAGAGGCGTACCAGGTAAACAAATATTTTAATTTCACACAATTTTCATTTATACATAATTCGATTTGTTAAGTACAAATAAGTTTATAATATTTACATTTATAGATCAACTTCGAACGAATCTTCATCAAACGAATCATCGTCAAACGAATCATCATCAAACATATTATCATAAAAATCTTCGAAATCAATGGCACCTTCATCATCAAGTTCATTATCACTTAAAAACCCAACATTTGTACATGTCGGTACGACGGCTTCCTCCTGGCAAATACAGCACGGAAAAACTATCCATTCAATCTCAGTGTTCGTACTTGCGTCACGGAGTCCTTGCGCTTCTTTGCGCACCTCATTGCGTGCCTCTACTGTGTAGGGGCAACCACTTTGAGTGCGGCCATGAGGCATATCAATAAAATCGGACATTATGACTTTTTTCCAAATTTTTAAATACAACAAAATATAATTCTTTTCGACTCAACTCGATGACAAATGATTTGAACATTAAAGTGATCCCTGTAATACTGTATTCGTCATCTGAATCAATATCTATTTCAAAATTGACTTGCAATTCAGGCTGACTGAAATTGCATGAAGGTAGAAATGAGACGCT
Organism: Chymomyza amoena; assembly: GCA_037043745.1. Taxonomy (NCBI): domain Eukaryota; kingdom Metazoa; phylum Arthropoda; class Insecta; order Diptera; family Drosophilidae; genus Chymomyza; species Chymomyza amoena. The sequence continues at coordinate 5,992 of JBAMAX010000732.1, forward strand.
AATAATATCTTTGGCATTTTTATAGTCCGGATTGTCAAAAATATGTTCAGTCATTGATGTATCGCAAGCGTAGATTTTTATGGGCAGCTTACGTGTAGAATCTATTTTTTTGGTTTGTAGTTGAATCTTCTCAATAATTTCGTAGACTAGTGCATCGTCTACTTTGTCGCAAGAGGTCAGACAAATTTGACATAGATTTTGACAATAAATTACCAGACGAATTACCTAAGTAAGTATCTAAGTATTCCAATTGGCTAAGATCACAGAGTGACTCCATGTCTTTTTCAGAAAAATTTTGGCTTCGAGGTATTTTAAGGAATTGCAGTGCGCCTAGTTGATTCATTTGTTGCAGCATTCTTCAAGAGATAGCGCTTTCAATACCAAGAATTTACAAATGCTTTAACTGTGCCGACTTGTGTTATTCATGTATAACAAATTTGTAAGGCTGGGCAGCCGTGCCAATGTTTCATAGGCTTCTTTTTTAGGCACGCTTATATGAAGCTCTTCCAGAACCTGACAATGCTTAACCATTTCTTTGAAGCCTTGTGTTTTCCATGGTTTAACCATTAACAAATTAAGGCTTTTCAGTAGTGGCAATTTCGTTAAAAACCTTGGATTTACCTCTATACCCATAAAAAGATTCAGCGTTTCAATTGGTGCTGGCAGTTGATGCATGTATTCCCCGCTTAACTCCATATTCTCGGACAAATCCAGATGTTTGAGCTGGCTTAGGCTTCTTAGGGCCAACAAATTCGATGCTTTTAACATGCAACTTTGCAATTTTACATCCACGAGATTCGTCAAGTTACCAAAGATTTTTTTCATGTCAATTTTAGACAAGGCGCTACTTTCCAAATGCAATTACTGTAAATTTTTGCAATTTTTGCTGAAGAATTCGATGAATCGATTGCTATGCATAAGCGGGATATGGCCAATCACTTCTTTCACATAGCGGTGCTCTACACTTTTCAAAACTTTGAGACTATATTATGTTTTAGATTGCACAGGAAACCAATTCCCAAAGGCTACTTTTCACTTTTATTTCTTGATACTAAACTCTAAATAACTGAATACTATTATATTCTTAATATTATTTTCGTTAAATGATGTATGCTTTAAGCAAGTTTGTATAGCATAGCTGGTACAAGACGTTGAAACGAATGCAGGAGCGTGCAAAGCGAACCTGGTCTATCAATGGCAGCATTTCGAGTATTAACTGAAAGCAATACTGATTTAATGTGTATATCAATGGCACCGAATCGTTCAAATCAGCGATAGGAAGCTGAGGTTTGCGGGTAAAATTTGGTGAATACGCATTTGGCTGATGCCAGCTGTCACTGGGCTTGACTCCTATGCGTCGTTTGTTCAGCACATGGGAACGAGCTAACACCTTGACCGCATCACGGGGATTGGAGAAATGGACATAAGCGATTTTGTGTCCAAAATTATTTCCACCAAGCATTTGAGCACGTATAACTTGTCCAAACTTATGGAAATACTTGTATAAATCTCATTGACTGACCTCTACGGGAATTTTATACAGGTATAGTTTGTGTATTTCGATATCATCTTCCGTGTAAGCAACACCATCTTTTATTTTATAATTATGTTTATATTGAACCAAATTAGCCATACGACGTAAAGTAAAAAGTTATTTCGAATCAAAAAAGAAAGACTTTTTTTTAATTCACAACTAAATATGATAAACACACGCAAAATCAAAGTGATTGATGCGCTCTCCTTCCTGGAGCTGGGGCCAACACCGTTCTTCATTCGATTTATGTCGGATTCTTATTTTTCCTTTTGAACTGCTTTTTGGGACTTTGCTTTTTACCAATAACAAACCATCCCTGGTTTTCTTTCTGCTGTTGCTGGGAATGTGGGTCTGAAAATTCTTGTTTACAAACGGAAGAGGACCCACAGACTGTTTATGAAGGTATCGTAACCTAATTTGGCAAAAATCTTTCAATGCAAATTGGAGATCCACAAAATGTTTGACGCTTCCATAATAAGCAAATCATATCATCCAATTTCACAGAAAAAATCTAATCTGTTTCTAAAGACTGACTCATTGCAGCTTTTAAGCCGTTGGTGGATCTTTGATCATCTTCTATCCAAGTAGATGCCACTCAATGTAAGTAAATTAAAACGTCAAACGCCTTCGTGCTACACAATTTTTTTTCATTATTTCAGAACTGCTCGGATTAGCGTCTTCGCAGATTATTTTGATCATCTATGTCTAAAGAGTTGTCCAAGTTGTTTGATATAATATCTGCGTAGTTTCCACTCAAGGACAGGACTCGACTCTAGCCAGTAATGGACAAAGAGAAAGTCTGTGGTTCCTCTTCCTTTTTGTAAACAAGGATTTCCAGAGCCTTAGTCCCAGCAACAAGAGGAAGAAAACCAGGGATGGTATGTCAATAGCAAAAAGCAAAATCCCATAAAGCAGCTCCAAAGGGGAAATAAGTATCGACAAAAACAGAATGGACAACGGTGTTAGCCCCAGCTCCAGGAAGGAGACCACAATAACCCAGAAAAGCCGCACCAGATCGAAGCAGAACAGTCCCCAAAGGCTAGCCGGCAATGACAGCAGAGTCGAGCAGGACCACTTCATTCACAGCTGCAAGGTCAAGAAGATCAACAGTTCAAAGAGTGGCGGAATGATTTACCACAAAATCGGAGTGAAGCTGCATCAATCATTGCTCCAAACCAAAATCTCCTCCGACCATTTAATATAATGTAAACTTTTTTTATAATTAAAATTTTTAAAAAAAATTATTTAGGAAAAGAATTGTCAGTTTATTTACCAGCAAGAAATTATAGGCAAATAACGCCTACTGTGTTAAAAACAAATTTACAAGCGTTGCTGATATAAATCTATCAATAGTAAAATTTGAAACCCAACTCAATAAAAAGCAACTATCAGCTATTAAATGGGTTCTTAGATAAATCGATGTTGCCCACTTAAAGTTGTGAACCTCTTATAAAAAACACACAAAGCCTCTGATCGACATCACCTCCATAAAAATATTGCGCTCAAATTTTTTAAATAAGGTGGAGCACAATATATTCTTCGGGTCGAGATCAGGCTTTTTATACGCTGTACCGTATGGTATTATACAAAGGGTATATTAAGTTTGTGCAAGCCGAAAATGGATGTAACATATAGGAATCGTCGGAGACACCCCAAAGATACCTAAAATATGATCAGGGTGAATAGAGAAGTCGATATACCCATGTCCGTCTGTCCGTCCGTCTGTCCGTTTGAACGCCTAGATCTCAGAGATGGTAAGAGCTAGAGTAACCAAACTTTCACATTAGATCCCATATTATACCATAGGAGACAAGCTTATTTTATTTTTTTGATATCGGGGATAAATTATATAGCTCCCATATGGGTGTTTGAGACGACATCTGCAAAAAAAAAAAAGGTTTTAGATGGATAATTCGTGAGTATTTTATAGTTCCTATTGCCGTTTAACTAGATTTATGCAAGCCCTGACCTTAAGTCCATCGAATGCCACTACGAGTAACAAAATTGAGTACTCCCTTGATATAAATGACCTTTGCAAGCTTATGGAAGAAGAGCAAACTATAGAATTACTAATATTGCTTATTCATTCGAAATCACGCCTAAAAAAGCTTTCTTTTCATAACGAGGAATAAAAAATATATATAAATTATTCGTAGCACCAGGTGTTAGTGTAATAAGTAATTATTAACAAAATAAACAACAATTTCCACAATTGCACAAAAGTGGAAAACTAGTAAAAAGTCATTTTATATATTGCAGTGCAGTGTAAACAGAAGCAAAATTAATCGCTATGTGCATAAGTTTGTTTGATAGTCATTATAGTATGTATATATGTATACTATATATATATTTCTTGTAACTGGACCTATGTCCCACCCGGGGTTGAAGGACTTGAAGAAGAAGAAGAACCGGACTTCAGCCTGCTAAGTGCAAATCTTTTCCCATCTCCCCGTATTACATTTACTTTCTATAACAAAAGTAAGCGATGACTTTTCAACAATAACCTAGGCAGTATAGATTTGCCTTCACAATTATTTATTTTATTAAAATAACATTTTATTTGTTTTTACTGAATTTCCTATTTGTTCGCTTGTGCAATCAACAAACACAAGCGACCAAATAGGAAATTCAGTAAAAACAAATAAAATGTTATTTTAATAAAATAAATAATTGTGAAGGCAAATCTATACTGCCTAGTATACTGCCTATACTGAATTTCCTATTTGGTCGCTTGTGTTTGTTGATTGCACAAGCGAACAAATAGGAAATTCAGTAAAAACAAATAAAATTTATTTTAATAAAACATGTCTCAATTACCGGATAAAGCTGCCTTTCTGGAAAGCTATCAGAAGAATCATCGCGAGCTCGGCAAGCGTCAGCGGGAGTACAAAAACGCACTGACTGGCAATGTAAAGTCGCGCAAAGATACCATACTCGAAACAAGCCGTGAGAATACCATCAAAAAGCTAGAGGATGAAAAGGATGAGCTGCGCGCTCAAATCTGGGTAGCCAGCGGTAAGACTCATGTTAAGCAAAACGAACGTTATTTACAACAGATCAAATGCTCTGTGGACTGTTACGAGAAACTGGAAGAGGAAATAAAAGCGCTCAAGGCTGACATAGTTAATATGGATCGTGAAATAAGTCGTGTGGGCAAGCAGACATATGATTTAAATCGCCGCATTATACCGGATAAACAGCATCAGGCGCATGTGGCAAAGTTGGACAAGAAGCTGATGTTATTGGAAAACGCTTTGGAAGTGAGTGTGCAGCAGGAGTGCACCTTTACAATGACAAATCGTGAGCTACGGGACGGAATCGTATGTTTACTTAAAGAACGCAATTACTTCAATGAATCTTACTTGAAAATGGTGCACAAGCTAAATGATGATAAAAAGTATTTAATCGATACGGTAGAGTTCGTCGTAAGGACTTTCGAGGGCTGTATCGAAATATATGAGAAGACCGGCTATATGAAAGAACATGGCGCAAAGGATCTTGAGATGCGCGAGATCGAAATGCAAGGTGCTACTCGTAAATGGCTTCTGATTCCGATAACAAAGCCTTTCTGCGCTGTAAGATTAAGACGCGCGAATTAGCAGATCTACCACCAAAGGAGTATAAGCGGCGCGAAAAATCACGTCAGTTTCTTACCCAGAAGATAGATCTGTACAATGGTGTGCTGCTGAAGATTCTGGACTATACACACTCAGCCAGTGTGGATGAGATGATTCATAAGTTTGAGCATCAAGACAGCGTGTACTTTTCCTTTCTTAATAATGGAAACGAAATGAGCTATCACATAAAACTACTCAATAACTCTGTGGATCGCCTATTCGAGGATATAACTGCGCTTAAGGAAGGAAATGCTAATAAGTATGAGGAGCAACTAAAAACTATAGAAACACTTGAAAAGGAGTTAAGCGAAAGACAAGAATCTAATGAGTTGTTAAACAAGGTGCGCGATAAGAATGATCAAAAGCTACAAAATTTGTTAAATGGTATCGAATCTCTATGCGAGATGGCCACAATAAATACAGAACCTTTGTCCAAATTGTTGGGCGATCATACTCATGTTAATCTTGTTAATACACGTCGTTTCCTCAAAATGATTGAGCAACGCATGTATGAAACACTTTCAAGCGTTTTCATTACGGAGCGCCGTTCGGACGACCCTACTGAATATATAGTTAAAAAAATCGAGAAGATTTGTGAACCGCTGACCGATATTAATGATATTGTTTTGACCCAACAGTGTCCGGAGTGTGCCGAGGGTGAAGCCTTAAATACGGATGACCGAGGCGATGTTATTGATTTAGACTCAGCTAAGCAGACGAAGAAGAAGCTCTTCAAAAAGATTTTACAGCCGGAAATGCAGTATCGTTTGCATAGTCTTAGTCAGTGCCGTCTACCAAGATCTCGCATGCTTGCGGCCAAACGTAATTTTCAATAAAAATATATTTTTATGAGTTATTTCTAAATAAACGTTTAATAAACATATTAAACATTTAATACATTTTTCAGTAGGGACGCTACAAAAGTAGACCGATAGAGACAGTAAACGACGCCATAATTTTTCCCGCTCTCTTGACATTTCTTTTCAGTAAGGTTTGCCATATTACTATGGAAAGATATACGATCCAACAACGAGTCGAAATTATTAAAATTTACTTTCGAAATTCGAAGTCAGTGGCCTCAACTTTAAGAGCGAGCGCTCCGTCCAATTTATGGTCGTCACTTTTTTAGACTACAGAAGCAGTGTGTAAAATTTTATAAAAAACGCTTGTCTATATCATATATCTCCAATATGATCGGTCAAAAAACATTTTGGTTAAAAATTCGTTTGTTTTTGGTTATTTATAAAGTAACCTAAAGTGTTAATCAAATGTCTTTTGTTGTTTTTAAGTAATATACCGGATTTTGTTGCAAGCTAGTGTTTATCCAATATTATATATTAATTTTTTAAGCGTCATCTCAACTTAACTTAAAAATACAATTTTTTTTTGTTTTTTGGGGATCTATGTATATTTCATCGATGTTTTACGACCATTACCGTCACGAGTGTATCCAATATTATATATTAATTTTATAAGCATCATCTCATATTTAGTCGATTTCGAGATTGTCATCTTTAGAAATCTAAGCCAAAAAATACTAAAAATAATTTGAAAAAAACTAAAATTTTCAATCAGATCTTTCAAAAAGAAGAATACCTGAATGTGCAAAACTAGGGTATAATTGAGGAAACGCCTTTAGATATACGTTGTGCTCTTTTTTAAAAAGAGTGTGCGTGTTTATTTGCAAATAATTTTGAGTCAAATATTGAAAGTTAATTAAATTACCAATTTGCAGTTCTTAACTCTAAGCAACTTAAAAAGCATCGTCATTCATCGATTGGATTAAGGGTTAGCAATGGCTTATTCGTAGTCCTTGCCGTTCTGCTGGGAGTTCTTCCAGGCGGTGTGCACACCGTGGTAGTTGTTTTGCTTCTGGGCGGGTGCGTTGCGGCCGAATGGGCTCTTGGGGTTGACCTGGAGAATGTAATCACCCTGAATGTCATAAGGAGTATCGATGCCCATGTAGGTGCGCTTGCCGAAGCCATCGTTGTTCTTGTACTGTTTCAGGGAGTTGGCTGGGACAGCGGGGAAGTTGCGCTCATTGCCTGGACGGACAGACTCGGCAAAGTAGCGGGTGGCACGCATGGAGGCCTCAACAACGTTGTCAGCACCGGGAACACCAGCAGATGGGCCATTGGGATAGAAGTCAACGTTGCCGCTGCGGATGGGTGTGCCCATGCCGTAGGTTGAGGTGTGGATGACATCAACGAATTCAGCATCGCCGCGAGCCAAACCGGTCAGAGTGTTGCGGTGCTTGGCAATGATCTTGGTGGGGTCCAGACCGGTGATGCGGCGCAGCTTGTGGCCAGTCAGGCGGGTGAACTCGTTGGCAGCGGCACCAGCAACATGGGCACCCTGTTGTTGACCGATCAGATGGATGGTTTCGTGAGCCAAATTGCATTCGTTGATCATCTTGACGAGCCATTGGCCGATCTTGGCACCGGTTTGTTCAATGTCCAAAAGAGCGTATTGCTTGAAGGTGGGCAGTTCCGAACCCAGATCGAGAATCTATGCGACAGATAGTTATGCATAAATGTACATTGGAATAAAGTGCAAGTAACTTACGATGAGATCGCCAGTGTTGGTCTTGGAATTCTTGGCCAATTCGCTGTAGTCCTCTTCGCTGGAAGTGCGCTTGTTGTTCTTGTTGTTGTCGTCGTAGTCGCCATATTTCTGGGCCTGCTGCTGCTGGTGCTGCAGATTGTAACGCTGCATGTAAGCTTGGACAAGCTTGCGGTTGGCCTTCTTCACGGTCTCGCTGGTCTCGGGCAGGCCAGTCACAATGATGGTAACCTCATCGGTGCCGAAGCTGTTGTCCTGCTTCAAGCGGTTGATCACCTCGTTCAAGGAGTTAGCCTGGATTTTCTCACCATTGGGTTTGGGCACATAGACCTGGATGTTTTGTGGCACGTATTTGGGCTCAACGTTGTGGTTGATCTGAGACAAATGGTCTGCAAAAAATACCAAAAATTTAGAGCCAAGGCTAAGCGGGCCAATAAATTGTACTAACAGATTTGCTGCACAAATTCGGCGCCTTTGTCCAGGGACATGCGCTCCAAATGATCCAAAGTCAAATCATCAGCGGCGGGTATGGCTTCCAATTCGCGAACTGAGAGCCATTGGGATGGCTTCAGTGCCTGGTTGACGGAGTTATCGTTCATGCTGCCACCCATACGGTTGTTGGGTCCGGCCAAAGCCACAGCCATAATGGCCAAAAAGCTGAGTACTCTCAGAGGATTCATTGTGTGTAATAGACCGGGGAAATTGCTGCGACTTCAACTGCTGCACTGCACTGAGCTATGAGTTGAACTGTGCCTAAATCCAAAACTGACTGCTCCATTTATACCAATCGAGATTACCTGAACGTTGCTTGGCTCTTCTGCCAATTTTTGCCAAGTCAGTAGTTTGACATTTTGTTTTGTTTGCCCTCAAATTCGTTTTATTATAAAAATTTATTTATATATAACATATAGTAAACATATATGCAGCTGTCCTATAGGGTTCATCAATCAGTTCTAATCTGAGAATGCAACTAAGTAATACTGATAACAACACGCGCAGTAGTTCCTCGATAGGGTTTCAGTGTTTGCTACAATGTGAGATGATCAAGTCATGCTCAAAGGAACTTTGTAATCTAAAGTCTAAACCTTGAAAAGTTCAATTGCTCCAACAACAGTATATGTTAATACCTAGCAACCGTAACACGAGCTTAATATTATATATATTATTATATACCTATTTAATTCATGTTCTTACAATCAAAAGTGTGCAATATATAATATGTGTTATATCCATCAGGTGGTAATAACAGAGCTTAGTTGTTGTGCTGATTTTGCAAAATCTTTTATAATATGTCAGCAGTTCTTAAAAGGCTCAGTGATTGGGTATGAGAACTAAACAAACAATACAAAAAGTTGTATAGGCTCTTCGAAAGTACATGACGATCAATTCTTTCAATGCCTCTTATAGACACCAGGTGGTGCCTAAAAAGCCAAACACGGGGCTGACCTACGGTTTAGTACCACCATGATAAGAATCTTTAGTAGGTCAAAAGAATTTCGATCAAAACATGCGTTTTGGTTACTGTTGGGCAGTAGGTTTCAAAAAATATCTATCGTTGGAGAACATAGAATGCAACTTGATATGAGGGCGTTTTAATCCATACTCATATAATAAAGGGTGTCATTTTCTGGATTTACACAAGTGTAAATCCTAATAAAACATATTAATATATTTTTAATATCAATGGAACGTTCTTTATTGGATATACAAATCAATGGTCATTGGTTTATCGACGCAGACAAGTGACAGTATTATTCTCACTCCAAATGCAAAATTCTGCTTATTCACGTACCCATTCAACCAAAAATGGTCTTTATCGGAAATCAAAATTTCGAATAAGTTTGACAAACGTAACCATTATTTTCATAAAAAAATTCTACAATTTACAAGCTTTGCTGATATGAATCTATCCATAATGAAATGTGAAGCCAAACTGAACAAAAAGCAACTATCAGCTGTTAAATTGGTTCTTTGATAAAGCAATGTTAATCACTTAAAGTTGTGAACTTCTAAAAAAACTTCGACATCATCATCGTCATCATCATCGTGTAGCCAAGACAACCCGCTCTCGGGTTACGGCTGACCTCAGCAGCTCTCGCCAGGCGCCTCTGCTTTGCGCGCGCCTTCTCCAATTCGAAATACCAACAGAGGATAGGTTCTCCTCGACTTGATCTTTCTATCGAAGTCGTGTTCGTCCCCTTCGTCTTTCTTCCTCGGCCTTCGCATCGAATACCTTTTTCGCTGTAGCTTCGTTATCCATACGTACGACATGGCCAAGCCAGCGCAGGCGTTGTATTGTGATGCGCTGGACAACATCTATATCTTTGCAGAGCTCGTACAGCTCGTGTTTCATCAGTATGCGATAGTTGTCCTCAAAACGTACGGGACCGAAGATTTTACGAAGAATTTTCCTCTGAAACTCCCCAAGAGCAGTTGCATCTGTGCGTGACGCAACCCATGCTTCTGCGCCGTATAGGAGCACGGGTAAGATGAGCGTCTTGTAGAGTGTTACTTTTGTTGGTCGAGAGAAGTCTCTGCTTACTGAGATCATAGTAACACCTAATGGCAAGTGCGATTCTTCGTTTTAACTCCAGGCTATCCCAAGGTACGTGAATTCCTTGAAAGCATAGCTGTCTGCTGCAACATGGGAACCCAGACGCCATGCGTCCCTGTTCGTAGACAGCATATACTTCGTCTTGCCCTCGTTTACCGCTAAACCCACTTTCGCAGACGCCTTTTCGATTACGGAAAATGCAGCAGTAACATCTCGCATACAACGCCCGATGATATCAATATCATCAGCGTATGCAAGAAGCTGGACACTCTTGTAAATAATAGTGCCATTGCGATGTGCACCGGCCTTCCGCAGTACCCCATCCATCACCAAATTGAAGAGGTCGCATGATAGAAGGTCGCCTTGTCTGAAATCTCGAACGGTATTGAAAGGTTCGTCTGTTCCTAGCTGATGGTGCCGCTCAATTTCATTCTGCAAAGACAAATTAGCTTCGCAGGAATACCGAACTCATATATGGTGGTGTATAGGTGGTCCCTTATCGGGCTATCGAATGCAGTTTACATAAACATCACCTTCATATAAATATTGCGCTAAAACTTTTTATTTAAATTTGTATTAAGATGTATTGAAACCATATCACTCCACTAGACACATACGAAGTGTATTGATATAGCTGACGAGCTTTGGGGCTTAAAAGGAGCACAATATATTCTTCGCGTCGAGATATGGCTATTTAATATTATTTTTTTATCATTATGATATTCAAGAATTTAGCGTAGATTTCTTGCTCAAGACCTATGAGTAATGGAAGAGCTGCATTTGGTCCCAGAGTTAAATACTAGAGCTTAATAATTCTGGATCTGGTTCTAAAAATTATTTGGTAGTTGGCTGGCAATATGATAAGAATGCATTTAAACCTAGTCTACCAAAAATATTTAATATTAACTTTGTTGCCTTAAAGGAAGGGCGAAGAGCTTGAAGTGCTATATAAATCTGGAATCGACCGCATTGATTCGCTAAAATAACTATATATATCCTTATGTATAAATGTCAACGACGAAAAACTTTTGTATATAATAGAAAGATATATTTAATTTAATATTTTTATTAGTATTCTCTTCAAAATGTTATAACGCAGAAATTATTTGAGACCATCTGACGTCATACCAACTTCAAAACTATTATAATAATAATAATGAGCTTTCTTTCTTCTAATCGGCTATTTTAAAGTTAGATTTTTTCAAAGTACTAATAAAGATATTTTTGTTAGTCGACTAGCAAATTTAATTTACTAAAACCAGGAATATTTTGGAGCGGTACAACACAATGAAGTCTTATAAGTGGAGATTTAAGATTTTGGTGTTGAGTAGTAGAGATTCTGAGAGGAAAATTCTTATGATAACTAGAAGTAGTATGCAGCCATTCAAATTTCCGGCTGCAGTATGGAAAAGAAAGAGAACTTGAGAAATAAGTCGCCGATGTTAACGGGGTTGATATATCACTTACGGCAGGGATTGATAAAAAAATATATCACTCGCATTCAAATAGATTCGAATTTTACCTAAAGATGCAGTGCAAAATTGTGATATGAATCGGATCGTAAGTTTAGTCTAAGAAGCTAAAAGCTATTTTATATAAAATCTAAAATAATCACCAGACTTAAGGTATAATATTAACTACTTTTATAAACGAATCGGTTGTTGAACATCATTCATAACATACTCTACCCTACATGGGTTGAATAAAAATCAGGAGTGTATTAGTACAAAATTTAAAGGATCTATCTATCTATCAGTTTCAGACTGATAAGGCTTATGACGTGGTTATACGTACTTTAAATATAAATACAAATTTATTTATTTTCAATAATCAAATCACTGGCTGCTCAGCCCTTCGGCTAATGAATATTTTAATTTATTTTAATAATATTTTATTGTAATACTGACCAGCAAAGACTGCTAGCTTTTAGGGCCATCGTTTTTTGTATGTTCTAAAATATGTTAACTAATTTATTTTTTATTTTATTGGCAATCAACTCATGATTCTAAGGGTTATGATCCAATTTTTATTAAAAAAAAAAGTAAATCACTATACACTTAATATAAGTTTTGGTGGGGTATTACTCTATATATACAATATTTAAAAAAAATCAAGTAATTTCTATGATAGGACACGCCTTCTGAGGTCATTTGGGTGAAGTCGTTTTAGGCGTCTTCTTGGTCTATGACCGGCCAGGGCACATGCAAGCGAATTTGGATGGTTCCTTAAGCGATCAGCGTAACGGCCGCTAAGTTTATTTAACACATCCCCCACATATGGAATGCCAAGATCCTTGTAAATGTTTCAATTTCGGATATACCACGGGGTATCGATAATTTTACGCAAGGTTTTGTTTTGTAAAGTTTGAATTTTTTTAATATTTGATTTGGCAGCTGTTCCCCAGACTTGAATGCCATAATACCAAGTTGGCATTATTAAACTCTTATAGAGATTTTTTTTTTTATTTTGCAAGGATAGCTTGCTATTTCTACCAAGTAGCCACTCCATTTTGCCAATTTTGGCTCTACACTTTGCTGTTATTATTTTAATGTGCTCTCTCCAACACAATTATTTGTCGAGGTGAACTCCGAGAAACGGGTGCGATGTTGTAATTGGAATCAATTCTCCATTTAAATTCAGTGCAGGACTTGGATCTTTACTTAACGAAAATAAAACGCTGGAAGATTTGTCACCGTCACTGGATGTTCCAGCGTTTCGCCCAAGATGCGGTAATGTCCAGTTGGTTCTGCAAGGTATCAGCAGCCATTTGAACGCTGGAGGAAGACAAAAGTATGGCAGTGTTGTCAGCATATGTTGCCGTTATAAGCTCAGAACTGCACGTCGAGCTCGGCATGTTCATAGTAAAAATGGTAAATAAAAATGGCGAAAGAACGCTACCTTGCGGCACTCCAGCTTTAAGGCTCCATCGTTCCGAGAGTTCACCTTTCACCATAACTTTGAAAGAGCGATTGCCAAGAAATGATATAATGATTTCATAATGGGGAGCTGAAAGGGCAGGTTTAAGTTTTTGTAGTAACCCTTCGTGTCACACGCTGTCAAAAGCCTGCTTGACATCCAAAAATGCTGCCATGCAGCAGCGACGATGCTTGAAGGAGTCTAAGATGTGTTGCACCACTCTGTGAGTTAATAAATTTAATTTCTTGTCTTGTCTTTTTAAAAACAAACTGCTCTGTCAACGCCAACAGTATTGGCCTACAATACCCTTTTAAGCTTCCAAAATCAAACCTTACCCCAACAAAATATTGAATATATCGTTTCAAAATTCTTAATATCCTATAAGTAAGCCATAGTGTTCTTCTATTGAAGCTGTCGAATTTAGAGTTTCCGTCTTGGCTATTAAATTGAATCTCTTACTATTTATCTAACGTTCAACAGGAGGTAGTTTTTACTGGCTATGAATCTACTGTAATTAAAGTCACGTTAGGGATTCCTCCATTTATTACCTAGGCCATATATTTTTTATCTTTTTAATAAATGATCTCTTTCAAGTAATCTCAACTGTTCCATTCTTTTGTCCTACTTTGTTAATATACTCCTTAAGCATGATATGCAATCTTGGTGTAATGTCAACCAACTCTTTTTAACGTCCCGTATTTGTTTGGTTTTCTACTCCATAGACGCTTCTATGCAGGCGATTTGTTCAGGATTTTTCAGATTTCCTCTAGGAAGCTGTTGCATAAAACTGTCAACCCATTTGTGAGTGGTTCCGGATCCGCAAACCACCCGTGAGGGTTGCATGTGCATACTTTGCCGACCCCATGCTTAGAGACTTCAGTACCATCTTTATCAGGACAAAATTGAGTCATACAAAAGCAATTGCTCCATTTTTGCACTTCGGGGCTGAAATTGGGAGCCACATTTCAGAATGCAACATATGCTGACAGACATCTAATTACAAATCTGCCCTCATTGAGGCTATTGAATTTCCAGCTAAACTCGTAATTCTTGGCCTTTAGCCCTACAACTACTTAAATCTAATTTTGCATTGCATGATCTTTTCCGTGACTTCTACTATAATTACAATGTACAATATATATTATAGTACCTCTCTCTTACAAACAGTCGGTGCCTTGTATCACTTCTTCTATCTTAAGTCATCTTGTCAGGTCCGATGAGAGAGAGGGAAGGTAGGGATTCCCCCCCCAGAAATTTTGCACTGCCGTGAGTCAAGCTAAAGGTGTAATAGACGGGCCGGTACATTTTCTCTACCGGCCCATATTTTCTCTTTACGGCGCTGCATTTTGACTTGCCTCTTTGAGCCTCTTTCATCTATTCTGCCTTATGGTCAACGGTGCTTTTCTAATACTATAATAATAATGTTTAATTTTCCGTGGAACTTCTTTTCTTTTTAACGTTCTTATTGCAAATCTCTGTTAAGGGCTTAGTGTGAGTCGGTTCACTCATCTGGCTAGAGACGCTTAATAGTTCATACATATTTCTTCCTTGTTCAATCCTTCATTCATCAATAAGATTTCTCTGCTATAATTAAAATCAATTAAACTTTGCTGTAGCTTATGAATGAATAAAAAATACGCTTAAATAAATATTTAATGCTAGGGAGCTATAATTAAATCAAACAATTTTTGGGATATATTTTTGGAACATAGAGCAGTATCTGAAAATATGGAACTTGGTTTCTTTTCATCTGCAAAACTCTAGAAACTGTTTTTTTAGTTTATTACCAATTACGGTTTCATTGACCTCTTCACATGGGAATCACGTGAAACTGTAGCAGTGGGTTAATTAACGGCGTCATTTCATAAAACCGATTATGTAAACTAAAAAAAGTGTTTTTTGATCTTTTTTTTTTTTGTCAAGAAACCGAATTATAAACAATGGTTATATTACAAAACTCGAAAAGAATAATAACAAAATTTGCCAACCAAATCGCAATTGTCTGTAAACTGAGAAGCTCATCAAAAAGTGGTCGGTCGGTCGAACTGCAGCGTTTGCTGACGCGTTTTCCGCGCTGACACTTCTCAACTGATTAGGTAAAAAAACGAATGAAACAGCTAAATCAAAACGCTGATCGATTACAGATTTCTCAGCGCTGATCACTGATTGAGTTGTTACCAAAGTATTTTCTAGAAATGCAATGCTTTCGGAAAAATGCTGAGACGGCCGTGCCAAGTTTGCTTCCGTTCGCAGACACGCGTTACGGCGGTCAATGAACGACTACAGGGCCGAAGCAGTGCATCATAACCAGCAGTGGCTATAAAAATCAACAGCTACGAACTCAGGGCATGCAGTACATTTTGGTACGGTGTCTCAGAAAGTAGCAGAACTAACGTACTATCAACATGAATCCCTTGCGCACTATTTGCCTTATGGCATGCTTCATGGCCGCCGCCATGGGCTCAGCCACTCAACGCAGCCGCAACAACAACAACAACGGCAACGGCAACAGCAACTCTTTGAACGCTAATGATGATCCCAGCAACTGGGTGACTCCCACCGAATTGGACAGACTACCTTCGTTGAGCGAGGTAACGCTGAAGCGTTTGGAGCAGATGAGCGTGGAGGAAGGCGCCGAATTGGTAGACAAGCTTTGTAAGTATTTAATTATATAGTGCATCCAACAGCTGCTAATAATTGACCTTTTTTTTTGCTCGCAGACCATTTGTCCCAGGTCAACCGCATCTTCAAGCCAGACTACTCACCCGAGCCCAGCCAGATCAAGGGTTTCATTGTTGGACCACGCGGCCAGAAGGTTGAATTCAATCTGAACAACTTTGTTGAGACCGCCCGCCGTCAGCCCAACTTTGGCGATGAGGAAGTCACCATCTACATTCAGGGTATGCCACGCAACTGGGAGTCCAACAACAAGGCCACCCAGAAACTGGTGCAAGCCTACATGCAGCGTTACAATCTCCAAGCCTATCCCGGACAGAACAACAATAACAACAACAACGAGCAGCGCAGCAGCAGCGAGGAACAGGAAGGTGTGCGTCAGCAGAACGATGAACAGAACACCGCTACCACCACCGGCGACTTGGTTGTTATCAACTTGGGTGATGCCATTAATGACTTCGAGCAGTATGCTACTTTGGATGTGGAACGTTTGGGCGCCATCATTGGTAACCGTCTGGTGCAGCTGACCAACACTGCTAATGTGCCACAGGAAATCATTCACTTGATCGGTCATGGTCAGGGTGCTAATGTTGCCGGCGTTGCTGGTCGTCAGTTCCAACGTCAAACCGGACACAAATTGCGTCGCATTACTGGTCTGGATCCCGCCAAGATGTTCGGCAAGCAGGAGAATAGCCTGAACGGTTTGGCTCGTGGTGATGCCGACTTTGTTGATGCTATCCATACCTCTGCTCATGGCTTGGGCACACCCATGCGTGTTGGCGATATTGACTTCTATCCTAATGGACCCGCTGCTGGCGTACCCGGTGCTGACAACGTTGTGGAGGCTTCCGTGCGCGCTGTGCGTTACTTTGCTGAGTCTGTGCGTCCAGGCAGTGAGCGTAACTTCCCTGCTGTGGCTGCCACTTCCCTCCAGGAATACAAGCAGAACAATGGCTATGGCAAGCGCGTCTACATGGGCATCTCTGCCAGCTATGATGTGCGCGGTGACTACATTCTGCAGGTTAACCCCAAGAGTCCCTTCGGTCGCAACACATCCGCCAAGCAGCAAAACGGCTACCATGCCGTCCATGATGCCTGGAACCAGAGCCAGAACCAGCGCCAGAGCCAGAACCAGCGCCAGAGCCAAAACCAGCGCCAGCACCAGCAGCGTCTTTAAATACCAGTTGACTTAACGCATAGGAAAATGTCTGCATACCCTTACAATCAACGAAACTACCACAACCAAAAACTAACCACCAACCATTTCCTTTCTTCATTGATAGTTACGCTTAGTTTTCAATAAAATGCATTTATAAATAACATCTCGAAAGTATTTTTATACCTTTGGTAGAGAAATAGGCATTAGAAAATTTTCTAAAATCAAGGGCTGCAGTTCTGAAAGTACTTTCCCGGTTTTTTAGCTTTCGCTTAAGGCAAAAGATTGAGATCTAGGGCTTTCAACAAGCCCTTAAGCTCCTCAACCAGCCCAACATCCGAGATAAACTTAATTACTTGGAATGGCTCTAGCTGGATGACATCATGCATCAATATTCTATTCCTAAATGTTTTAGAAATCAAGCTGTCAATAGTTCTCAGTTGTTTCCTAAGTCTGCAATGTCCCTTCAGTATTCTAGGGGAATTCTTTGCTAGTTAAAATATTTTCTTGAGCCGTGCCGGTCCAGTGTGTTTCTCGTCTAGACCATTACTCTTTTTTTTGTGTATTTGCCAATGCCAAAGTAGGGCCCAGGTTTTTTTAGATGCACAAAATACACACTTCATAGCTAATAGAACTACATTAAATACATAAAAAAAATTAAGCAGTCATCACGAAAAGAATTAATTAAGAACAAATAAAAAAATGGCGTACGTAAAGTCAGGCGCGGACGACTTTGGGATACCCTGTACCACTAGCTTGCAATAAAATCCGGTTCCTTCACAAAAAACCAAAAACAGAAGAATTTTTTAGCAAAAAATTTTTTTTGACCAATCATTCCTATGGGAGCTATATGATGTAGTCAACCGATTTCAATAAAATTTGACACAGTGCTTAAATACCTTAAAAAAGCTATGAATACCAAATTTATTGCAAATATCTTAACAAACAAACGAAACACAACAAATTTTGTTAAAAAATCGATTTTTTGGAAGATCGGACCTATGGGAGCTATATGATATAGTCAACCGATTTTGTTCAAATTTGGCACATTGCTTAAGTGGTCTAAAAAATTTCCAAACGCCAAATCTGGTTAGGATATCTTTATTAAAAAACGAAATATAGCGAACTTTTCTTTAAAAAAGTTATTTTGGCCGATCGGTCCTATGGGAGCTATATGATATAGTCAACCGATTTTGATCAAATTTGGTACAGTGATTGGAAACTATAAAAATAAAAAATTTCGAATACCAAATTTGGTTACGATATCTTCATAAAGAAACGAATTATTCATCTAAAACTTATTTTTTTTGTCGAGGTCGTCTCAAACACCCCTATGGGAGCTATATAATTTAACCCCGATATCAAAAAAATAAAATAAACTTGCCTCCTATGGAATAATATGGGATCTAATGTGAAAGTTTGGTAGCTCTAGCTCTTACCATCTCTGAGATCTAGGTTTTCAAACGGACAGACGGGCAGACTGACGGACAGACAGACATGGGTATATCGACTTCTCTATTCACCCTGATCATATTTCAGGTAACTTTGGGGTTTCTCCGACGACTCCTTCTATATGTTACATACATTTTCGGCTTGCACAAACTCAAAATACCCCTTGCACCACACGGTATAAAAATGTTATTTAAAGATTGCTTTAAAAATGTCGAAAAGGAGGGCTGATCAAAATTTGTGTGCTTAGACCGCGCGTACAAAATGCGCTGACATGAGCTTACATGCCATGAAATTATCAATTAGTATAAGATAAGCTTATGTCATGTCTATGTAAGCGCGGTTTTAGGTATGAAAAGGCGTGCAGATTTTTATTGCAGTGACCGTAAGAAAAGCATGCGTGTATGTATATGTATGTGTGTAAAAAGCAAAGTTTGCTCTCTTTGGTTTCTCTTTGATCTAATTTGGCATTGTGCATTGAAGACCATAAGTGTAAACGGCACGACTAATCTGCATCTTTTTTGTCAAAATTTCTCTTACAGGCGCGCTGCTGGAGCAAAATCAATGTTCTTATAAGAAACTGACATCTGGCTACCCTACAACTGCAGTGGTAAATTACGCAATTGACGCGTTCGGTCATGCGCTGCGGTTTTATTAATAATTAATCAGTTTACTGGTTGTATAAAAGTCTGAACATGTGTAAAACCAGTTAGTGCAATAATTGGGCACAATTTGCATGTGTTAGCAATTAAAAGCAATTGTTTAAAAAGTAATTGAAATAATAAATGAATTCCGTATAGAAGCTTGCTATGCAAAGTGCGAAAAGGTAGGCGGATAGAATCGGTGTATACTGTGCGTGGGTGTGATAAAGTGCGCGCATGTTTCTTTTTTTGTTTTTTATGTGCAACTGTCTAAGCGGTAAATATTGCGCTCTTTGGTTTCTCTTCGATCTTGATAATATTAGCAAGAAGTGTAACGGCATGATAAATTTTTTGTTTTGTTTTTTTTAGTGTCGTGAGCATAGTAAATGCAATTAAGTGTGTGCGTGTGTAATAAGCAAAGATTGCTCTCTTTGTTATGTTGTATTCTATTTCAACTGTGTATTGAAGTCAATAAGTGCAAATGGCACGATAAATGTTTTTTTTTCAAGTGTGTAATAAATACAAGAGAGTGTGTGTAATGAGCACAGATTGCTCTCTTGTTTTTTTAATCTATATTTTTCAATTGTGTATTGAAACGAATAAGTGCAAATGGCACGATAAATTTGTTTTTTTTTTTTTGTTTTTTATGTGTCGTGAGCATAATAAATGCAAATGTGTGCGCGTGTAATGAGCAAAGATTGCTCTCTTGTTTTTTTTTTATCCTTTTTTTTTTATTGTGTATTGAAGCCAATAAGTTTAAATGGCGCAGCAAATCAGTAATCGCAGCTGGTCCTGTTTTAGTGTTGTTTAAATTAATAAATTCACGCGTAAAAAATCATGTAATACAAAATACCATAATATAATTTTTTTTTGAATAAAAACAGGAAAATACAATATATGCAGGTAAGTGGAACATCTTTTTGATACATACGTAAAAGTATCCTTTAGATAAGCCAAATAAAAATCAAATTAGCATAATCAGTCCCAAACTTGCTGTAAGTTGAGTGTTCTTTTTAATTAGTAACTAAAAGAAATCATTTTTTTCTATAAAATAAAAGTTTATATATAGCAAGAAAAGAAATTTTGTCCAAATAAAAATGAAATTAAATAAAATGCTTTTCTTAAAGTGCCAATAAATTAATAATAATGAAAATATTACTAATTTGAAATAATAACTATAAAGAGTGTAATAAATGATATAAATATGAAAGATATAAGTATTTTAACTACAATATATTTAAATCAAATTATATAATGCGTATATAATAATGTTTATTTCCTTTGAGTTTGGTTTTATTTCAATAATAAAAAACACTCACTCTCAAGTGGCCCACCCTAGCAAGTTTTTTTTAAGGAACATCATATTAATTTTTTTTATTTATGTACTATTATATATTTATATTATAGAACAAAATCTGGCCTAGGTCGAAATTTGATTTAATTTTTTGTTTTAATCGCAATAATTATACTTTTTTTTTTATTATATCTAACATTTTGTTAATAATAGTTTACTTCAAATGTTGCATCGCTTTAAATACCTTTCAGCATTGATCTATCTTTTATTTGTTTTATTATGAGAATAATTTTGAAAAAAAGGAAGAATTTTAGAAGCAGTTTTTAAATAAACTTGAAATGCCTTTCCGTTGTTTTATTTCTACTGTTTTCACATGCAATTCGAATTTGTATCAAAAAAGTATAACTCGCATGACGAGCAATTATGAAGGTTGGTTGTGTCTAATCTTTCCTTAATTTCACAGTTCATCCGATGTTAAAAATTTTGTTGCATCTACAAGTTGTTTTGGTACGGCTTCTCAATTCTTGGCTATAACTATATAAGAAAACAACAAATTTCTCGTCTTTATATCCAATAATTTTGTGGTAAATGTTGTCAAATTTCCACTTTTTGCTGGAAAGCGCTTGGGGTAAATAGTGAACAGTTGCTGGAGGTAGAATCCTCAAATATAAACACAACTTTTAAGGTACATAAGGTACAATTTTTAAAAACATATTTACTTACAGAACTTTTTCATATTTTTACTTCGAATTCTCGAAGTTCCCAACACATTTTAATAGAATTAACACCCACAGATGAGCTTTCAAAAAAGGAAAACCTGAGGCATGAAGCTCAAATCTCAAGTTTTGACCTAGCTTATTTCCTAGTTCTAGCTTAGATCCATTTTCAAGATATCTATACGGATGGACGGATAAGTCAATTTTAATCTCTTTAGTTGTCTTGACCATATAGTTGGTAACTTTGTGGCTCTCCATCATCTTATTTTTAATGTTACATATATCAGGTTTTTCAATAGGGACGCTACAAAAGTAGACCGATAGGGACAGCAAACGACACCATATTTTTTCCCGCTCTCTTGACATTTCTCTTCAGTAAGGTTTGCCATTTCATTATGGAAAGATATGCGGCGAGTCGTAATTAA
>JBAMAX010000736.1:0-94885 GCA_037043745.1 Chymomyza amoena
TTAGAGCCGGAAACCGGAAACCGTAATTCGAAAAAAATATTCACTCAATTTAAATAATGATTGCACTTAACCAGGGAACTGGAGTTCGTCTTTCCAAAGAAATTTTCCTACATTTTAAAGAAATCCTTAATTAGAAGTTAAATTAACAGCAATCCGTCAATATCCGTATCCTTCACCTTCTTGCCTGATGGCAAGTTTGACGGCTTCTTTAAAAATCAAGTGCAATCTCGTGAAACCTTGCTAAGACAGTCTAGAGTTCTCCGTTCCCTCTCTCCTTCTCGTTATCCGTTCAAAAGATTCCGGGGCCGGTTTCGAACTAGTTTCGCCTAAAGCTATAAATCTAAAGATCTTGCATGGATTGGATTCCCTCCCTTCAATTTTATAATAAACTTATCATTACTTTGTTTCCTCCACAGAACTACAACACGCACAATGGTGAACGCTACTCCTTGCCCACATTTCCCACCATATCCGAGTTGGAGGCAGCCACTGCCGCCGTGGCCGCTGCTGCAGCTGGCGTCAATCCCAATGCCATCGTTGTGCCGCCTATGCGTCGCGCCTCTTTGCCCGTGCAGCGTTCCGTTTCGCCCGCTTCCGCCGCCCAGAGTCCCAAACTGGCCAAGCTAACGCTTGCCGCCAACCATGGCGCTCGACACACTGCAGCCGCTCTACAGCTGTCCAGTGCACCCAATTCAGCGGCCAGCTCTCCAGCCAGCTGTCGCCAACAGCTGACACCACCCACACATAATGGCGCCATGGATTTGCTAAATGGTGCACGCATCCTGCAGCCTGCCTCGCAGCTGTGCGCCGTTTGTGGCGATACTGCAGCCTGTCAGCATTACGGCGTACGCACCTGCGAGGGCTGCAAGGGCTTCTTCAAGCGCACCGTGCAGAAGGGCTCCAAGTATGTGTGCCTGGCTGATAAGAACTGTCCTGTGGACAAGCGTCGTCGCAATCGTTGCCAGTTTTGTCGTTTTCAGAAGTGTCTAGTTGTGGGCATGGTCAAGGAGGTGGTGCGCACAGATTCACTTAAAGGACGACGTGGACGCTTGCCCTCCAAGCCCAAATCACCCACAGAGTCACCACCTTCGCCGCCCATTTCTTTGATTACCGCATTAGTACGCAGCCATGTAGATACTACGCCAGATCCTTCTTGCTTGGATTATGCGCACTTTGAGGAGCCTGATATCAGTCAATCAGCTGGCGAGGGCTTGGGTCTTAGCGAAGCGGATAAAGTGCATCAATTTTATCAGCTATTGACCAGCTCGGTGGATGTGATCAAACAATTCGCCGACAAGATACCTGGCTATAATGATCTGTTGCCCGAGGATCAGGAGCTGCTGTTTCAGTCTGCTTCCCTAGAGCTGTTTGTCTTGCGTTTGTCCTATCGTGCGCGCAGTGATGATACCAAGCTAATCTTCTGTAATGGCACCGTGCTGCATCGCAGTCAATGTCAGCGTTCCTTTGGAGATTGGTTGAATGGCATCATGGAGTTTAGTCGCAGCTTGCACAATCTGGAAATCGACATATCCGCTTTTGCGTGTCTCTGCGCGCTTACCTTGATCACAGGTGGGTTGAACAAGAGTTACAATTGGACATTTTTATAAATCTTGATCCTCTCCACAGAACGCCATGGCCTGCGTGAGCCCAAGAAAGTGGAGCAACTGCAAATGAAGATCATTGGCAGTCTGCGCGATCATGTCACCTATAATGCCGAGGCGCAAAAGAAGCAGCACTACTTTAGTCGTCTGCTGGGCAAGCTGCCGGAGCTGCGCTCCCTGAGCGTTCAAGGTCTGCAGCGCATCTTTTATCTTAAACTCGAGGATCTTGTGCCAGCGCCTGCTCTTATAGAGAGCATGTTTGTGACCACTTTGCCCTTTTAAGAGCAGCAAGGACACAAAACACTACAACTTCAACTTCGCTTCCTTAACTTAGTTCTAAGTGTTATGTAACGTAAGTAAAAGCAGCTAGCTCCAAGTGGAAGTTATGGGAATAGCTGCAGCCCTCGATTTCTTTAAATTGTGAGCTAAGCTAGTTCCGGAACTTCTGTTGTAGCGCTCTGCTGCCTAGTTTTAAGCAAATATAAATAAAATCTCACAAAGCAACAAAACAAAAAAGTGCAAGTATTAGTCCAGCACTCCCAAAAAAAATATATATCTAACCAACTTACTTCTGACCCAAAAGGGGTTTCCTTCATTAGCAACAGCTGCCTTTAACCAACCATTCCCCTTATTACACGCATTATCCTTTCCTTACGTGTACTTCATAAATTTTAGAATAGTTTGCGTTACGGCACGGGGCTTACGTGACTTGTCAGTTAGAATTCACAACTTGTTGACGTTAATTGTTAAATTGTTTAATTTTAACTGTCAAAATCAATAGCTAGGCTTACCGCTCGGTGCGTCCAACACGCACATGTTTATAGCTTCGAATTGGAGCACCCTTAACGTAACTCTATAGAAGAACCCTAAAATCCTATATATATAGTATATATGACCAAGCACATGTTTAGTAGTAGTGCATTGCCTACTCTTGCCTTTTGCTAACTTCTAGTCAATTGATTTAAGTATCCAACCCATATAGTATATATTATAGCGTCCAACTCTAGAATTAAGTGTAGCCAGCATTCGCTCTATAACACTATGCAACATAATTGGAATTTTAAGTGCATCTTGGCGCTCAATAAATTTTTGGGAAACATTAGAATGCCCGGTTAGTAAAATGTTTTGGTAATAATTTTTATAGAATTTATTTTTAATTTTTTTAAGTCTAAATAAATTTTCAATAAGCCTAACTCGATTTGGACAATTTGACATGAAAAAATTCTAATTCAAAAAGTCTTTGGAAATTAATTAACAAACGAAATTTTCGGAAAAAAAAAACTTCAGAACTAGATTTTTGTGACCTTTGTGAGATGTTGAATCTCGGCATGGATTACATTTTTTCCACTGTTAAAATTATTTTTTTAGATTCTTCTAAAAAATGTGTCTCCGTACACTCACAAAAAGAGTCAACATAAATATAAATTTGAATTAGACCAAAATAAATTAAAAGAATTTCTGATATAAAACAAAATCTTTTCCACTAAGATTTACCTTAGACTCCGCAGTATCTGGTTTTTTGAGCAAAAAGATCGATTTTGAAATTTAAATGTATATCGGAGAAAATAAGTGATGGGAGCACTTTGGATCGACCTCTTCGTTTTTGATAATTTTTATAAATGTGACAAAGCTACTATGAAAAACAAAAAGAACAGAAGTTAGTTACTCTTTTAATTTTAATAGCAAAATTAAAAAAAAAAATATTTTTATTTTCAAAATTTAAAAAAAAAAATTTTAATCCAAAATGTAAAATATTTTTCTAATCTACAATTTTTTTAGCACACAAAACTTTAGCTTTCTTGGAAAAAAATTTGAGACGATATCTTTATTTGTATAGGAAATATGGCTTGTCAAATAAAATCCTAAAAATTATAAATCCAATATTCAGTTATCGATAACTTGATTTTATACAAATTTTGTAATAAAAATTTGCGTGCCTACAATTCTAAAGTAGCTCCATTACATATATAAAAATCATCAAACACGAAGAGGTCGACCAAAAAAGTGGCCCGCTTCGCTTATTTTCTCCGATAGGGATATTTAAAATCAGGCCCAGGAGTGAAATCGAATATACATAATTAAGGAGGTAGTTATAAATCGCAATTACTAAAATTACCCAAAATATAATGAATCTTATCATTAAGAATCGTCTAAAAAGTATTTGCACTTAAATTGGATATTTATAAAACCAGATCAAGGAGCGTTATCTGAGACAAAATAATAAGGGAAATATTTCGGAAGATATTTCGGAGCGGTCATTTCAAGGGTTCAGGAACCTAAGACACCCCCACTAATTTAGCAAAATAAAAGGGTGATTTTGAGAGTTCAGGATCCTTAGACCACTCTACTAGAATCTGCTCATGATCGGGCCTATGTCAAATTTTAATTCGAGTTTTGAATGATCAGAATGACTGTAGGATCTGCACTTTCCGTTGCTCGACTTAGCCTGTTCTCTTTTTAACTTTTTATGAATATCCTCCATAAATCAATTTCGACTTTGGTTTTTTGTAACATCTATAATTTGTTCACGAGGAATTGACGAATAACTGAAAAAGTACAAGTAAAAGCTTTTCGAAAAAAAAAATTCGAAAACGGTTCTAAGAACCAAAATGTCCCAAAAAAAACTTTCATACGAAGGTTCATTTTTCGTGTGAACTAGTGTAATGCACGGTAGAAAAATTTTTTTTATATCATATTGTAATAAAATAGCTACTCGAAGTTTCGAAATTTTCAGCGAGAAAGATGAGAAATAAAAGTAAATTTTGTAGCGATGAAAACTATACAACAAAAAGATAAATTAAATTGAAAGAGTTCTTAATAAAAATAAAAAATAACTGCATAATTGACGAGTTTTTGAGTCAAAACTTTTTCAAAATTAACACATTTAAAAAATGTTTAAAATATATAAAATTAAAAAAAAATAATACCCCAAAATTTAAAAAATTTGGCTCGAGAGGGAATAAATATGGACAATAGATGAAAAAAAACTAATTATTTTCAAATTTTTTGCAAAAACAGGTTTTATTTAAACTTTAAAAAAATATTATTTCCATTTCGAACACATTTAAAAAATTTTGAAAATATAGACGAGTATATAAAACTTTGAAAAAACTTTAAAAAAATATATCACGCTAAATTAAACAAATTAGACTCGAGATAGAACAAACATAAAGAATAGACGAAAAAAATATTACTTATTATTTTTTAAATTTTTGCTGAAATATAATAATAATAGTAATATTAATATAAAAATCCCATAAACATTATTCTTTTAAATTTTTTAAAAATATTATTTTCATTCCAAAATTAATACATTAAAAAAATGATTAAAATATATAAAAGTATAGAAAACTTTAAAATTAAAAAAATAAAATCCAGCTAAATTTAAAAAATTTGGCTCGAGAGATAACAAACATAAACAAAAAAACTTTACTTAAATATAACAAAATTATAAAAATCCAAAAAGCAGGTTTTTTTTAAATTTAAAAAAATATTTTCATTTTGAATTCAATATATTTAAAAAAAATTTTAAATATATAAAAGTATAGAAAAATTTGACATTAAAAAAATCACGACATTAAAAAATTTGGCTCGAGGGAGAACAAACATAAACAATAGACGATAAAAAACTTTACTTACTTATTCTATTTACTTACTATTTTTCAAAATTTTTCTGAATTATTTTAATATTATAAAAATGCGACAAACAGGTTTCATTTTAATTTTGTAAAAATATTATTTTCATTCATCCAAAAATTTCCAATTCTGAACAAATCAAGTTCAAAAATATGTTACCATAGAAAGCTGCTTCAAAAGCTGGGCACTCTAATGTTTCATGAAAACACTTTAGGGAGTCAGGACGCAAATTTCTTGTTGCTTAGTGTAGTTGAGTTAAGATGCTTGCCTGCTTAGATAGCTCAAAAAAAAAAAGCTAAGTATTTCTCTAGATTTTAGATATAGCAGCTGTGCCATTATATAGGTATAAATATGAGACAAACCTAACTAAAGAGTTCTAGGCTCAATTTCTTTCAATTGAAATGGAGTCACAGGATTTTTTAGTACCAGGGTTACTATGAGTTCTATAACTCATATAGTGGTGGCAGTTGTTTAGTATAAGATACTTTGTTAAATTTTCTTCAACGCACTTAAATGTGTACCATGAGAGTTTAAGTACCTTTATGTGATTTGTGTCTGACACAAAGAGTTGCACACAAAACACTTAACTAGTTGATAAGACAAATATCTTAAAACCAATTGTATATATATATACTAACTAGCTTAAGTCTAACCAAAATATAGCTAATACTTTTCAAAATCCTTTTACTTTTAATACTAATAAGCCTATTTACTCCAAATGAGTTCTAAAAGAATTGCAAATGGATTGTCCAAGGTGTATCGAGATGTGTCTAACTCCTGTATTTGTGTGTGTTATTTTGATAGAACCCGCTCTATGTGATTTTGTGATAGATTGGCATTGGAACTCTTTACACACCTTTATAGTATGTCTATATATTTATATGTCTAACTTTTGTATGGTTTATTTTGTACGTTATATTGAAAAACGTTTCTTTGAAAAAATATAAAAAAACGAAAATTTGTATGACAAAAAGTAAAAAAAAAAAAACAAACTTGTAGCTAGTAAATATTTAAAGAAAAAGAAAATACAAGTAAAGCCTTTAGCAAAACTTTCCAGTTATGTATTAAAAGTATATATATATTTTATATATACATTAAAAAAAATTAAAGACTATTTTTAACTGTTTAGGATTAAAAGAAAAAAAAAACATATCTTTTGAAGCTTTTGTAAGCACAACACAGTTTAAAGCACTACTAATTTATTTTCATTAAGTTAAAAAATAAAATACACACACACACACACACACAAACTAGCTAGATAGCTCATATTATTATAAACATTTGAACCTAGATTTTTTACCAACTACAAGCTATATATATAAGTAAAACATTGATCTGCATGCGGCAAAACTAAAGATAATAGTGTCCAGTAAAAATAAAAAATAAATAAAATTAAATTTAAGTATTATATTTAGCAATATTCTCTAGAACTTATATAGAGCAATACATGCACTAAAACTAAGCATATATCATGTCACCTGAAAACTGCTGTAACGGCTATAAAATAGCGCTGTGACGTAGATGGGTGCAAAAATTAGGTGAAAAGAGAGTTTAGAGGCCAAAGGAGAGTTAGAGAGAGCGCGTATATATAAGCTGGGGTTCGAAACCCTCTGAGAATGCCATTTCATAGCCGTTACATATCTCTTTAGCATTAAGTACTAACTATAGCTACAATTCAAAGCAAAAACCTTAACTAAAACTAGCTCTAAGCTAAATTTTTATCAATCATATACATGACTAGCATTATATAATAAACTTTATATACACATATATATATTAAAAATTTAGATATGAAACCTACATTGTACCTACATATGCATGAGACATACATACATACATTACATATACTTACATATACTATATATTTTGAATATAAAAACTTTTACAAATTACTTCTTGAACCTGATTGCTTTCAAGCATTCATATTCAACCAAAAAAAAATTGATTTTTTGGGTTTTATGTGTTTTTGTAATTTTATATGAATGTCAAGGTAAAAGTGAATAATATTATATACAAAAATATATATATTGAATGGGTATTTTTGAGAAAAACATAATTTAAAAACAAAACGTGAAATTTTTCTATAAAACGATTTTAAAAACTTTTTAATATTGCTAATTGATATACATACTATACATACATATTATATATAATATATATTTAATCGTTAGTTTTAAGTTACATAAACTAGCTTTAGCCCAGCTAAGCGCATAAAGCTTTATTGGAGAACCCAAATCGGCACAAGTATAACTTAAAAAAAAATTAAGAAATAAAAAATGAAACTTTTTGTTAGAAAAAGTTGCTTAAAACACTTTTATTTGATTGATATAGCAAAGCTGTTAGCAACTTTAAATTGCACTTAATTTATCTGTTTTTTGTTAATTAAAAATTAAAAAAAAAATACAAACACACAACTAAGATCTAATCTCTAAGAAAAACAGCAAACCCATAACTAGAGACGTGTTTATGCTGTCTTAAAGGTAAATATTGGATGGAACCGGTAAGGATTCCAAATTGAATTTTGGGAAGTATTGCAAATATTCCCCTCATTATAGAGGAGTCTTTTTTAAGAGGTCTTACCTTAAAAAAACTGTCCCGACGATTGTTAAAAACTAAACAAAGCGACAAAAAGCTTGTTTTTAAAAACATAGAGCTTTAAATTAAACGCTTTAAAAAATATATATGATTTACTTTTTATTTATTTATTTTCAAAATTTTAAAAAATCAATTTTTAAAAAAAATAGCAAATATATATTTTTTTGGTAAAAATATGAATTAAACCGATTTGATAAGACAGTTAAAAAAAAAAAAAAATTATTATTTTTTTAATAATTGTAAAAAAAAAATATTTTTTTAACCTATGTAACGCTCTATATAATTTATTTTTAAAATCGTTGGGTATAATTTTTGCCATCCAATATTCATCCAACTTACAGTAAAAACACGTCTTAAATCATAAAAGTTAAAAACAAAACTTAAAAAAAAAATAAAAGAATTAAGCATATTATGCAATTACTATTAGCAATTGTTATAGTAACAAAAATACCTAAAGATGCTATAAATAAATAAATACTACACATATGAAATACCGTTATAGTTATAGCCTGTTGTGTATTTTTATCTTATTATTTGTGTTTAATTTTTAAAATTATATGCAATATCTAAGTGAAGTTGGTATATTATGTTATATACCTACTATATTATATATATTTACAATGTACTTAACGCAATTGAATTTAAAAAAAAAAAAAAGCAAATCATTTCATTTCGATTTAAAATTGAATTAAGTATAAAACAAAGATTTTTGTAAATGTCTTTTGAGCATATATATATACTATATATTAATTAATTATACAAGAACTATACTATACATAATGTATACAAAAAAAAAATCATCTATTTTCATTGATTTGAAATAAAAACCAATTACTTTTCTTTAATGTTAAAAATGTGAGTTTTATTTAATGGAGATTTGGATTCTACAAAACGATTTTCAGATTCCCACCGATTGTCAATGGGCTAGGAATCTACATAGTAGAAACTCTGTCACCACTTAGTGCCACCGGTTAACTGATCCAATTGATTTAGATTAGTGGCTAGACAGTGCTCCACAGGGGGTCCTTTGCGAAGACCCTCCTGCCTTCGATTTCAAAGATCTTGGCAAGGCTAACAGTTGCCAGGATTGTGGAATCCCCAAATCTTATCCCCAACCATAAAACGACTAATCGGCTTCGTAAGTCACCGAAAACATACGGTCCCACATGCAAGGACAGGTCAAAGGTAGAGTCAGTCCTCCTTACACCCTGAATTCCGCAAGGAAGCAAAGTTGGGAACTTTCCTGATCTTAACCTAAACTCAGCAGATATCCCTGTTTGCACGATGGTCTGGGAAAAATTGCCACCTTGCCGCCGACCTTGAGCCATACATATGTATGTTGATTCTCCTGCAACCTCCTACGGTGCAAAATCAGGCTGACTCACATTTAGCATTCCTTATTTTGGACAGGAGGCTCACAATTGAAGTCCATATTGAAGCCAAGCTTCAATTATTATTATTATTATTTGTATAATGTACTGCGGCCCAAATGGATCTGTTGTACCCCCTTCATGGTTCAGAGCTCTCCCTAAAGTCCTAAGGTCTGCATGTATTCCAGTATTTTGCTTGGACTTATGGTAACAACGATCCCCAGTGGGAGAACTTACAAGCCCAGGAGCTTGATTTTTTTACAGGCGAGTGCCACACATTCACATAATACATGTGAGAAGTTTCTTCCTCCATGCTACAGAAGCGACATAGTCCACTATCCACTATGCCAATTTAATTTAAATGGCTACGAAACCTACAATGTCCCGTCAGAAGGCCCGTCAGGATTCTCACGGTGTTCTTCCTGTGAGCTACCATGACTTTACAGTTGTAGTTGAAGAGGAGGATTTTTGACTGCTTAAGCCCAGTCGTTTGTTATTCTCCTCTATTCTCAGTAGGTCCCGTACCACGTGGTTACTAATCCCACAGTGTAGTTCATTACCCATTAGCGGTGTTGCTGCAAGTTTATCTGCCAGCTCATTCCAGGAATGTTGTTATGTCTTGAAACCCATCTTATCGTGAGCTTATTCCTGGATCCTATATTATACAGTGACTTTCTAACTTCTTTGACGAGTCTTGATGTGATCTTGGCTTTACTTAATGTCTTTACTGACTATTAGACAGGATGAAAATACCCTTGTCATGGTAGTTCTTTTACACATTGAATTCTGCACATCTTCCAATAGCACAGACTTCAGCTCGGAAAATGCTGGTGTGTCTGCCTAGAGGTGCGTAATATTTGATCCTGGGTCCACTCCCAGGCCACTTCCTTGAGCAGTGAGTGATCCGTCTGTGTACCACTTTATTGTATGTGTTTTAATAGGGTGAACTGCCGCAAAAGAGGTCCAAGCCTTCGATAGGAACACCGGTATTGTTATAATGTATAAAAGATTATGATGCTAGGATATGAACCTGAACTACATTCCGGACATTCTGGACCGTGTAAAATATAATTTTTTTTTCGATTTAAACATTTTGTTTGAAAGGCCCTTAAAATATCTCGCCTTGAGTTGCGGATTTTTTGGCAAAAGAAGACTGGATTCATAGCTTTAAAAGACTAAAACTATAAGCGAAGAAACAGATATTCAAGTGAGTTCAGGGCCAAGCAACTCCCTTATTAACCAAAGATTCATACTAGCAAAAACAATACAAATCGTTGATACTACTTAATCGTTAGTTGAGTTCTAAAAGTCAAGTAGGCTTTTTAAAATGTATACAAAATAGTTTATTGAAGTAAAACTTTTTAGAAGACATTTTAAATTTTGAGGAAGTACTTTTAAATTTTGGAATCAATTAAAATTTTAAAGTCGGTGCTGTTGTTTTGATGGCGAAGTTAATGGCATAAATTCAAGTTCTCTGTCCATTACCAGTTCTCTGTCCCACTTGCCGCTGAGGAGGACATACTAAATTCCATTCCATCATTCTCCCGTTGGTATTGTGCGTCCTGCAGTTGGCTTGACTCTGACTCGGAGAGACTCAACAAAGGCAGTGTTCCTTGCATACTGCTTACTGACGAGCCGGAAGATCGTCGTCATCAATATTGTCATTAGTTGCAATTAAATTTTTAGCTCTTCACTCGTCGGCACCATTACCAGCTCTCTGTTCAACTTGTCGCTGTTGAATATTTCCATCACTGAGATGCATCACAGATCGAGGGTCAGTGTTACCAGCCGTATTTGCCACCCGACGATTGGTATTTTCATTATCGTTGCCCGCAATTAAATGGCCGGTTGTTGTTAGTTGCAATTAAATTTTTAGCTCTTCCTTCATCGGCACCATTACCAGCTGACTGTTCAACTGGCCGCTGAGGAATATATCTATAATGATGGGCATTCTCAGGCACCCGTTGGTATTGTGGGTTCTGCTGTTTGCTTGAAGGCATTGATCTTTGTTATCTAAAGCGCGATTTTTCGGACTTTTTGCATGGATAGCTTTTCGAACCAGAATTATGCATTACAGAGAGAGGGTCATGGATACCAGCCGGATATGCCACAACACGATTGTTACCATTACCAGCTCTCTGTCCCACTTGCCGCTGATGAATATATATATGATGATGACGCGCATACTTGGTCTCCCGTTGCTATTGTGCGTCCTGCAAGTTGGCTTGATTCTGATTCGGAGTGACTTAACAAAGTCTGTGATCCTTGCAGACTGCTTACTGACGAGCCGGAACATCGTCGTC
Source organism: Chymomyza amoena (assembly GCA_037043745.1). Taxonomy (NCBI): domain Eukaryota; kingdom Metazoa; phylum Arthropoda; class Insecta; order Diptera; family Drosophilidae; genus Chymomyza; species Chymomyza amoena. The sequence goes on from JBAMAX010000736.1 coordinate 11,506, forward strand.
ATCAATATTGTCATTAGTTGCAATTAAATTTTTAGCTCTTCCCTCGTCGGCACCATTACCTGCTCTCTGTTCAACTTGTCGCTGTTGAATATTTCCATCACTGAGATGCATCACAGATCGAGGGTCAGTATTACCAGCCGTATTTGCCACCCCACGATTGGTATTTTCATTATCGTTGCCCGCAATTAAATGGCCGGCTGTTCTCTCGGCACCATTACCAGCTCTCTGCTCCACTAGCCGCTGAGGAGCAGATTGTTCATAATGAGTGGCATTCTCGGACACCCGTTGGTTTTGTGGATGCTGCTGTTTGCTTCAATAGTCATATTATTTGGAGAGACTAATTGAAGGAATAATTGAAGGAATAATTGAAGTTTTTGTTTATTGAGGATTTTTCAGACTTTCTGCCTGGATAGCTTTTGGAACTAGAATTTTCATTGTCGTTGGCCGCAAATAAATGGCCAGGTCTTCCCTCAACGAGATCATTACCAGTTCTCTTTTCCACTCGTCGCTGAGGAATATTTCCCTGATGACGCGCATTGTCGCTCGCCCGTTGGTATTGTGGGCTGTGCTGTTGGCTCGAGTCGGAATTATGACCCAACTCAGATGAACAAGTTAACGAAGGCTGTGATCTTTGGGAACTGCTTACTGACGAGTTACTACCAGTTGTCACTCCAACTTGCCGCTGAGGATTATTTCTGGACTGATGCGCATTCGTGACGTCAAGTAGGTATTGTTCTGTCTGCTCTTGGCTTGACTTATCTTCTGATTCTTCGGAGAAATCAAAGATCTGATGATCTATTATTTTCCGACAGTCTTCTGGAATGGCGCTGGCCCATTCGCGGCTGATGCACATGCTCGGACGAATTATCTGAATTGCTGGTTACCCCCCAAGTGGCAGACAGCCAATATCTTGGAAGAAAGGCTTCTCCTGGTAAGGCTCAATTCCGCAGCTATGATAGTAGCAATGATAGGAGAGCATATGCCACTTTACAGCTCGATCATCAGTTCTGTACTTCAATTTGTATCTTCCCACAAAAAAATTTGAAAAATTCAAAATTATTTTATCAACAGCAAGTTATAGTCAAAATTACCAGTAAAACCGAAAAGAATAAATTTTTTTTCCAATTAAAAATGTTGTATATGTATGTATGTATTTATTTTATTGTCGCAAGCCGTAGAGAACGTGCATCCAAGCTGACGCAAACATTTTCGCTATCTTCAAACCCTTGCAGAAGTAAAACCAAAGCACCATTTAAATCGAAAAAAAAATGCATATAGATTAAAAATAAAAAGAGCAAAAACACTTAATAAAATAAATTTTTTAAATATTAGAAATATACATATAATATAAAATTGAAACTAAAAATGTTAAATTTTTTCTACGAGCTTAGCCACAACTTTGAGAACCAAGTACAACAGAGCTAGATTAATAATTTTTACAAGATGACAACTAGAATTCACCATCACAATGACGTCACTGATTAACGTCAAGTAAATATTTTTTTTAAGTTTAAACGGGATGTTACATAAAGCATCCGCAAAACTAATTTTAAAAAATTGTTTTCAATCAATATTTTTTTTTTATATATATTTTATTGCCACAAGCGGTAGAGGAATGGTAATAGCGTTAAAAATTAAAGTCAGAGAGAGCCGCCGGCATTAGTTTCCTCCTAACGATGAGGCTGTAAGTCCGTTAGCAACAGTATTAGTGCAGGTGGCCACGTGCAGTGTTGCATCCTAGGAGACGCAAACATATCGATGATCTTCAAAGCCAAACAGGCCGCACGCTTGGTTCTGTTGGTATGACCCGAAAATTCTCGAAAAAATAGAAAGTGAGTAAAAGCCGGACAAGACAACACTTGTACCACTTAAGAACCGCGGGTTCTTAAGCTATCCAACAACAACAAAATGGATGTCTTCATTTTGGCCAAAGAGTTCCGCCATGAACATTAGACATCGGAAAAGTTTTCATATATAAGAACTTCCGTGTAGATTTGTGACACATAATAATGACCTGCTAATAAATAGTAGGCATTGTTAAGCATTGATTGGAATCACTGGCTTAGTCGCCAATCTTGAGGTTTGTCATCTAACATATTGTAACATATCGCCAGTGACCTTTAATAAAGAACGAATTCAGTTGCGGATTTGTCGACTGGGCTCTTAACTCTAAAACACTAAAGCTATACGCGAAGGCACACTTCGGAATTTGTCATGCCGGTTTAGGGCCAGGCAACTCCTTTACAAACCGCACTTTCATACTAGCAAAATAAATATAAATCCTTAATATTACTTTATTCTTAGTTGGCTTCTCAAGGAAACTCAAGAAGGTATCAAAAAATGTTTACAAAAGTATTTTATTTTATCTTGAAACTGATATAAGATAATTTTTTAAACACTTTAAACCTGACTTAGTCTACTTCACAGCTTAGTCTTTATTTGTCTTAGTCTCTAAATCTCTTCAATCTCTTAAATTTATTAATTATGCTATATTTGGCAGCAATCAACTTATGTACAATCTATATACATACGCGTTAAAAATATTTCTAAACATAATCTTTGAATTATTGTCAAACATATACCGTCAATACAGAGTCTATGTCATTTCGGCAAATAGGACAACGTCGATCAGCGTAAACGCCTTGCAGTTCCCATGCGCATTCCTGGCACAGGCATAAATGTCGGCATGGCAGCACAACAATGCACTTGCTACGCTCCCAGCATATTACACAGGTAGGGCGATCAAGTGCCGCATCCGAAATATATTCCACTTTCGCAGTTCTGGAGCATGTTTGCTTCATCCATTGACATATAGCCTGCAGCTGGGCGGCTATCTTCCGTTGCAGTCGCCGAATATTATAGACAACTATTAGGTACAAGTAGAAACGAAACATGTAGAGCACCAGTATTAAAACAATTCCAATGGATAAACAGAAGAGATTGTTGAGTACTTCAACGCCACGTGTATACAAAAAGTTGACTAGGCTGCTCATTTGTAGCAACAGTTGGTCAAAAATAACTACGATGGCACGGGGTAGTAGCATTAATAACCAAAGCGCAAAGTTGCCCAGTGCAATCAGCAGTTTCAAAGGAATTGTAGCCAGAATGTAGAGCTGGCCTCCCGCGGCGTTGATCCATAATTGTATTGTAAACAAGCAGTTGTAGAAGTGCTCCGCTATAACGTGCAAGATATGGTTGAAAAAGTTCACAGTATCAATGGATCCTTGCTCTACGGCTTGTTTGGTGTCATAAAAGAACTGGCACACCTCCTGGTAGAAGTTTAATACCTGCTGGTTGATTAAGCCAACAGTTGCAATGCAGCCACAAATGAAACGCCAAATGTAAACACCGCATTGCACCAAACAGAAGCCGATGAGATAACTGGTACAAAAGAAGTAATATACAACAGCTTGTATAAGTTTAATCACATCCGCAATTGGCTGTAGTAATATTAACTCCCAAAACCGTCCAAATTCGTTTAAAATAAACATTTTAAAAACATTGTTAAATTACAAAACACAAACACAAAATCAGCGGCTTGTCTTTTTTAGGCTTGGCAACAATGCAGCTGCCATGTATATCGATAGATTCGCGTGAGTTATCGTTCCAGCAATCAGTCACGGTATCGTGCTGAGTATATATTTACTTTCAAACATACATACGCTACGCTGGCATAAAAAAGATGTAAATACTTTCTAAAATAAATAAAGTTTGGCACTTTTTTCATTAACAATTAAACAGCAACTAACATGGCGGAGACTGTAGTTCTGATCTTGTTGGTTGTCCTAATGCTTATCGGCTCCTATATGGCCGGTAGCATACCATTAGTCATGAAACTGAGTGAGGAAAAATTAAAATTTGTCACCATACTCGGCGCTGGATTACTGGTAGGTGCTGCCTTGGCCGTCATCATACCCGAGGGCATACGTTCTTTATATATGGAGGTAGAGCTGCCCCCAGCAGCCACAGATGTTAAGAATGCAGCAGAGGCAGCTGCTACAGCGCTTCATACGCATACACAGCCAGATTATTCACGTACCATTGGCTTATCTCTTGTATTAGGTTTTGTTTTCATGATGCTTGTGGATCAGGTATCCCAAAGTAAGAGCGGTAATGGTGATGATAAGAATATAACCGCCACGCTCGGTTTGGTAGTGCACGCGGCAGCCGATGGCGTAGCCTTGGGTGCTGCTGCAACCACAAGTCATCAGGATGTGGAAATCATAGTGTTCTTAGCCATAATGTTGCACAAAGCGCCAGCTGCTTTTGGTCTGGTTAGTTTTTTGCTACACGAGAAGCTAGAACGTCAGCAAATACGCAAGCATTTGGCATTATTCTCTATATCAGCGCCGCTGCTCACACTGCTCACCTATTTTGGCATTGGTCAGGAGCAAAAGGAAACGTTGAGCTCGGTAAATGCTACGGGCATTGCTATGCTCTTTTCTGGTGGAACTTTTCTCTACGTGGCTACCGTGCACGTTTTACCCGAGCTTACACAAAACAACGCGCACACACATAAAAACAAATCCACAAGTGAGTATCGTTTGTTAGAGGAATCTCGTGATGAGGCTGGCACTGATATAGTTAGTAATAATAAACAAGGCTTGCGTTGGAGCGAATTAGTTACTATGATCTGTGGCGCTTTGCTGCCGTTAGTTATAACCTTCGGACATCAACATTAGTGTCTAACTATAGTATAAGATCAAAAGTTTGTAGCTTGTAAATAATATTTAAAACGTTAAGTTTATATACAAAGTACATTAAAACGAATACATAATACTAGACATATATAAAAAAATGCAAAATATCTTAATTTACTTTAATTTCAGCCGCTATCCGTGCCATTAACAGTGCCCAAACCCAACTTTCTGAGCAGCGTTATCAGTTCGCCATTTTTTTGCATTACAGTCATTACATCCTGCTGTTGTTGTTGCATTACGCGCAATCTATTACGCTCCTCTATTTTGGCTAGCTGATTATTATTATTTATTGTCTTGGTATCTATATCCAGCTTCAGCTCCGACTTAATATGATAGAGCTCATCGCGTATGCTATGCAGTTTGCGCTCACAATCTCTGACATCCTTTTCCAATATTTGCGTTTTTAAGTACACTGTCTGCGCAAGCTTATACCAATCGGCCAAGCACTCAGCCATTTGTGCCACAGCAGGATTAACATTTTCCAACAGCAAGGCTTTAATGCGCTTGCCATTATGATCCACTTTAATTTTTTCCAGCGCATGGAATTGTTCATCATTGTAGGTTAAAGTGCGTGTGGCACGATCTCTTAGCAAATGCTGCCAGCTGTCACGCAAACGTTCCACCAAATACTTGGCCTGTTGGCTTGCTCTGGTGCGGCAGGGACATTTCTTGCCATTCATTGCAGAGTTCCATTGTTCGCTGTTGGCAAGACAAAATTTAGCTAAGTTTTTTTTATTAAGGCTGCAGTCAGGCTTACTTTAGCGTATCCTCTGTGACGAAATGCTTGTGCATTTGGCTAATAACATCTGCAGCACCATCAAAATCATTTTTCACGTCTTCTAAGTTTGAGAGCAATGCTTTCAGCTCATGATCGCCTTTCGTCTGAAATTGGAAAGTTTCTTTAATGCTATGATTTGTGAAGGTTTTTCTTTGGGTACTTACCACTTTGGCCATGCTTTGCACAATGTCTGCGTATTCAATAACAGTGGTCAGCAAATGATCGAAGCTCTTGGTTTTTCTGAAAATGAGAAGAAAGTGTTAGCTTGCATATTGGGATTGGAAAGCAATTTACTTTAATTATATGTTGTATGAATAAAGAGTAATTATAACGCGATGGATCTCTTGTGTACCTCACTAGCCGTAAATCTCCTTAGCCAGACCAATTTCAGAAACAAAGAATATGACAAGCCTGGTTAGATCCATCTTAAAAAGTATTCCAGAAATTGCTCTCTAATTTCTTTCTTTGGGATATCTTAATTTAGAAACATTTTAGTACAGTTCAGTACTAATTGTATGTATAACAAAAATGTAAAACTTTGCTTTTATCAATTATCACCCTCGAAGTAGATATGATAGATAGCATAAGTCAGCAAGCCAACAATTTTCATAATCAGAGATATCAACGGTTTGGGTAAATCAAAATAAATACGCACTTACTTTAAAAGTAAAGATATAGTTGTTATCAATGTTTCAATAAAATGTTCAACGCCTTTCTTAATAAGTATGTCCATTGTGGTAAATATGTCCACGCGTCGCTTACACTCGTGTCCAACGCTGCAGGCAGTCTATAAAATAGATTAAAAGATCATATGTAGTTTCCTGTCTCCCATTAAGGTAATTTAATGTCAAGAACCAACTTTACCTTAGCCAAGGCGGCATCATTTTCAACCGAAACATTTGCGGAAAACACGGGAAATTTGGGCAAATCTAATTGTTGCGGTAGTTGCACATTATTATCATCATTACTGTATAAAAATATGGGTTGCTCCGTGGTGGTCAGTGGAAAAGCTTTTGCTGCAATATAAGCAAATATTAGTGACTTAAAACCTTGCAATAATAAGACTCATACTTACCAATAGTTCTTGGCGTAACTTTCTTTTCCAAATGTTCATTATTGAAAAGCAATATTTGCTTTTCTAGTGGCACTTCGGTTTGTAGAAATATGCGTTCCCTAAAGTTGTCAATTTGCTCATCGGGCTCTAGAAACACTTCCACAGAGGTGGTTCGATTAGTGTAGAATACATGTATAACGCGTTTGCGCAGTATAACCGTGACCTCCTGAAAGAAACGATCAAATGACCAAGTCTTTTCGCGATTCTCTTCCAGTAGGCCGGCCAGCAAAGGTGTGACCAAAGTCTTAAGCCCCTGTGATAGGTGAGCATGTGGCGGCAAGGTTGTGGACCACTCTATAGGACCATTTTGGGCAAGCTGTGTGCCAGAAATGACACCCGAAGCCTTCTGTGTAGTAATTTGATGCATGGTCTCACGGTTTTTGCGACCACCAAAGGGTCTGAAAGGTAAATTACCAGTGGCTACATGATATAGAGTGACGCCAATGGACCACAGATCCACATTGGCCGTAAAGGAACGCTGTATGGATTTACGCAAAACGGCGCGCTCATAGAGATCAGGATGTAAATATTCTTCGGTGCCATAGAGCGACGCAAATGGTTGATTATCCTCCAGCTCACGTGCAGCACCAAAATCAGTAAGTTTGTATATGGTCTGACCATCCTCAGAAATAAATTTCATGATATTGCCAGGCTTGAGATCGCGATGTACCAACTTATTATCACGTAAATGTTTCATGCCAGCGCATAAATGCTCCAGCACCAGTAGAAATTCATGTTCAGGCAAACCATAAGAGTTTTCCGGATCATCGAGTATGTTAAACAGACTGCCGCCTGTGCAAAGTTCCATAACAATCACTTTGCCGCGTCCTTCTTGATCTTCCTCAATGGCCAGCAATTTGACAATATTCTCATGATTGACCTTTTTGAGCGCCTCAAATTCACGCATTTGCACATCTGCAGGACGCATGTGACTGTAAGGATTAAAGGTTTTGACGGCTACTGATTCACCCGTGGTCTTGTTGACGCCCTGCAAGACGGGGAAAAACCTTTAGTGCAGTGAAAAAAGAGAAAATTACGCATTTTGAGACTTACCTGAAAAACCGAACCGGTGGCGCCTTTGCCCAGCACGCTGGTAGTGCACCAAACATAGTTGGGTGAACCACGTAAAAATGACATGTTAAAATATGCTTTTTGTTAGGTTTTTAGTAAAAAGTGCAACTAATAACAACTTTCATTAAAACAAAAAATGCAGCAGCTGTTAAAAACAAGTATAAAATGCGTGAATATCGATGCCTAGACAAACGATAACAAAAACAACGCGTTGCCAACTAACTAAAAAGAATCAACAGCTGCTGCATATATCGATAACAATAGCTAGTACAACAATACAGTCGTATAATATTACACTTGCAATAGCAACGCGCTATTTTATTTAATTTCGTTTCGTTTATGCATAAATAAATTATGCGCCTGTTTAAGTGCATAAAAAAGTGCACTTATGCGTTTTTGGGCTTAGCAAAGTTTTAAGCGTAAAACGTGTTTCAAAACGCATCAAACGTGCGAAACATAAAGTTAAATACTGCGCCGCGTAAATTTGCAACATCGCGTCTAAATTACTTTATTTCGGTTATATTTCTTTATTTAAACAAACGCCTTAAAATTAATATAAATAATGCACATTAGACTGCATTTGGTGCGATTTATGTATATAAATTTAGTGCTCAGGTAATTTTGGTGTTAACTTGTGAAATGCTTTAATATGTAACTAATGCATTTTCTTCCGCAACTTTCTCGCCATTTTTTTGCTTGCAGCTGCTGCTTTTGGCTGTACGACAACGTTGCTGTGGCAGATGCGCTTGCAACAAAAGTCAATAGTGCAACAACCACAACTACAGAGCATACAGAGGCGCCTTCTTCAACAAATCCAGACAATAAGGCGCCTATTAGTAATGAGCCAGTCGATGTACAACTAGAAATTTTGCCCAATTACAAAAAGTTAAAAAAAGTTGCTGCCACAGCGGAACAACAACAACAAGTGCAACTAGATAGCGCTGCATTGGAGCCTGGCGCCGTGCCAACGCCAGCAGAAACGTCTCCACACAGAACTAGTGCAAAAAATGATATAAATCCAAATGCGGCAAAAGACACGTCAGTGTTGCGCGAAAAATTAAATGCGTTTTCCTCGTCGTCGTCGTCGTCGGAGGCGCATAATGTAAATAGCAATGAATATATTAGTCTAATGTCTAATAGTGAAAATTATAGCGTAGCTGCTAATGAAAATCCGGCTATAGTGAATAAAGTGCAAGCTACCACAACAACGACAAAACACAAAGTGCCAAAAAATCAATTAAATTATCTTAATAATAAAAATAAAGCGAGCAACGTGCTTAGTAATAATGTTAATAGTTTAGACGTTAAATCCAAATCACAACAACAACAGCAGTTAGAGCAACCAAAGTTTGTTGGCGTTCCAACAGCGACGCCAACGCCAACAGAGCCGCAGCAGCAGCAGCAACAACAAGCAGTGGAAAGGTAAGTTTTGTGGCAATTCCCATAATAGATTATAGATTTATTCGAAGGAAAAAACAGCAGTAGTGGGCATTGGCACAAATTATATAAATTTGCATAACTGAAGCTTCCATTTGCAGCAATTGAACAGTGAGAGGTCTTTGTGTTGCTAAGCGGAGAAGGAAGTATTAAAGATAATGTTTGAGGGGTGCCCAAAGCGCTGCAATGCGGGCACATTTTGAGCCCCCATTTTGCATACGCCACTGTGTTAGCTTCGTCTGATAAGCATAGTACGTTGCGCTGACGTATAAAAAATTATGAACGTAATTATATTTAGCAATTAGAACACTTCGTTAGGCCCACAAAACCAAGAACCTTATAAAAAAGAGTATATATATATTTACAATCGACTTGGGGCTGTTTACTTGAACTTGAACGTGGGACTTACATTCCTCGATTTGTCAGAATGAATGAATGTGTAAAAGAACGCACTTAAATGCGTCTGTCTGCGTTTGCTTTGTAATTGCATTTCCTTTGTAAGAATCAGACGCAGTCAAAGAACTGCGGAAAATCTTTATATATAGCAGTTTTAACTACAAGATGTGCCATGCTATGCCTAACCTAAGACATTCAAAGAATTTATGATCATGCATGAATATGATGCATTAAGAATTAGGAGAATAGATAAGGTTAGGGTGGATAGGTTGTAGCGGTGGAGGCTTAGATGAACCGGAAGACTAGCGATCCATTGCAATTCCTAATAATTGAAAAACTATCAGCATTTCCCTTTTAAGAAATTCGGCAGAAATGAATTCTTACGTTTCGAGCTCATATCTGCAAATAAATAGTACTAGCTGAAATTGCACTTCCCTAGAAATTTTCGTCACATCTTAGTATAGGATGGGCCATCTGTTGATTTCTTTGTTAATTGGATTTTATTCCTATATTTTCCAACAAAATGGGTCATTTCCGTGAAGGGGGAATGTAGGTCCGATCCGAAAACCCCCTTGGGCTCTCCACTGAACAGGATGATCTATATAACATTTTAAACATAAATGTTATGGAATGTCCCTCAAAGAATCAAATGTTCAATTTAAAGTTCGGCCGCTCTTAAAAGCAATAGAACTCAGATGATCAAGTTCCAAAAACTCCCTGGAGATCCGCCACTGGATAGGATGCTATGACGTAAAAGCTAGAGCGTAGTGTTCATTTGCAGATATAATATTATAAACAGAAATGGTCTAGAATATGCTCTCCAAAAAGAATAAAATTTTTAATTTAAATTCGTGCGTTTTTAAAAGCTATAAAACTATATATAAAAAACTATGGGTCTAAAATTAATTTCGAAGTCGCCTATTTCAAAATATTCAAAAATCGACTTAGACCTTCCATTTACAAGGTCAGAAAACGTTATTTTTTCGTCTAATCGAATATGTATTTGGGGTTTTTGGGCTCGAGGAATCCATTTTTGGCAGGAATTTTTTTGATTTCTTCCATTTATTTTCATTTTAAATTAACAAAATGTTTCGAAAAACTTTTAAAAAACACTAAAACCGTTTCTCAACTTAAATGTGTTTCCATTGTTTGGCGCAAAATGTAAATAGTGACCCTCGTGCCACACTTTTAATGATATTTTTAGACTCACATTAATTAGCAAGCAAAGCGGTCGAGCCCCCTAGCAACTATAGAAAATTAACAAAGGTATTCGAGAATGTTTCAGCACTAATAAATGCACAGAGCTGAAATATCTTTTAATAATTTCGGTATAAGCTCAGTCATCGGAACCCCGCCTTCCTTGGTCAAATAGTTACCCACAGATTATAAAGTTTTAATCATGTACGACCTAGACTCTATGCATAAAATGTGCTGCTATAGGGGCTACTTCCTATGTACGGCCTTCAATACGTACTCGTGTTTCCCTTATCAGCTCATAATGAAACTATTTACAACTTTGGGCTATATTTCTAGTGGACATTGTTAATCAGCTCATTTTTTTCTCTCTTTGATGTCATTTGTTGTTGTACTCGTTTATTTTGACTGCAATTCATTCAACTCGCTGTGATTTTCTATACTAAATACAACGCCCATTAACATCAAAGTTCCCTTAACACTCGCGCCAAGGTCAAAAGTGATTGTTGTTGAACCGCTGCCAAAAATAGATCGATATATTTTGTTTTTGTTTTTCTAGGTAGTTTATATGTATTTATTTGCTAAAGTATTTTTCAATATTTCTTGCAAGTGCCAATTAAGTGTTTTTGCGAAAGTATTTGTTCAGCAGTTGTCATATTGTTTAAAAGCTATGGAACCTGGAAACTTTAAAACGAAAACAATTTCGCTTAGAATTTTTTTAAAAACTATTTACGCAACCTTTTAACCTTGTTGATAAGCCGTGCATTATGTGTTATTTTAATTGTGGGAATTTTCAGTGATCATTCTAGAAACTAGAGCATGATTTTGTACTTATTAATTGAAAAACCCCGACCAGCAATGACGTCACACATAGTGTAAATTTCAAAATTATCAGAACAACAAATGGAATCGATTTTCCAATGTACATCTGTCTCTCAATCCACCTTTTCGTCTGTCTTTCCATGATCTTACGATTTGAAGTTTCTTGATTACTTTCGACGAAGGTACGTTACATCCATTAGTTATGCTGATAATACAAAATAAGTACAAGTACAAGTAATAAAACCAGAGTTTCTTGAAAAACAGTCCAAAAATTCCAGAATTTATTCATAGGGACAGTTTTTCACTTTTAAATGCATATATATAATTTTTCTATCTTTTGGGGAAGGGGGAATAAAGTTCCGGACTCGAATCCGAAAATCCCCCGTGGAATTCCTCACTTAACACTCTACGTAATCTACGTAAAAGCTATGCGTATTTCTGTAATTTCCTTTCAAAAAGAATATTATTTCCCATTTAGAGTTTGGCCGCTTTTAAAAGCTATGGAACTTGCGAATTCCAGACCCGAAAACCCTTCCGTGGATCCGCCACTGTACAGGTAGGCGTAAGGTCCCTTATCAGATAAAATATTTTAAACACAAATGTTCTGGAATTTGCATCCAAAAAGAATAAAATTTTCAGTTTAAAGTTCAGAAGCTTTTAAAAGCTATGGGAGTCGGGGGATCCAGGCCAGAAAACCCTACCGGGGATCCGTCATTGGTAAGGACGTAACATCTAGGTAGTAGCGTAGTAGTCATTTATGTTATTTTTTTAACATAAATTTTAAGGGTTTTCCCTCCAAAGAGAATAAAATGATCAATCACAAGTTCGATCGCTTTTAAAAGCTATGGAACTAGGGGCGTCCAGACCCGAACAACGCCCCGTCGATTCGTCACTGGACATGATGCTATACATAACAGAGCCCATAGAATTTTGCTTCAAAAACAATATAAATTTTATTAATTTGCATCTTAAAAAAGACACCCTTTATCTTTTTCATGCTAATTCTGTAGATAACAACTTAGGGGCATCGTACTCGTGCCTTCTAGTGTTCAAACACTTATATAACACTAAGTCACAGGCTTAATTCTTTCCCAGATAAGGTAACCACATGAAAATCATTAACGTACACAATATAAAATAAACACAAGTACTGAAATTCCATACTTTTTCCCACATTCCTTAAAACAACAATCAAATAGAATTCATTGATAATCGATTACTCACAATAATATTTATTTATTAACTTAGTGTACTTGATTACAAATAAATATTGATTAATTGCAAGCCATGTTGGCATGTATTACTATTAATAACTTTTTTTGATATATAGTAAATACATAGTTTATCATGTACAAGAGTTCTATTATGGAATAGTATTATCTTATCTTGTAATTAAACAAATGCAGTTGAACATAATTGATTGAACAAGATCTTGTTGTCTTGTTGGAAGTCAATTCATTAAAAAATGTGCTTCCAAGTAGAGATACATTCTTCCGATTTTTCGCCACGAACTATAGGTAACCAGCAAATCTTGACGAGATCGTCAAGTCATCCGCTTACTTTACTCTTACTTTATTTTACAGAGAGTAGACTTACTCTAGTTTCATTTTTATACGTACAGTCGATAATGCCACCATTCGATAGTTTAGACTTCGATAGCTGAAACTACTCTATACTATATAGTATAATCGATCCATCCTCTCACTTTCAGTAGAAGTGCCTGGACTGTATAATTTGTAGACTAAGTATTTGTAGGCGTAAAACAGTAGGATCCCTAAAATTGATCATGCTAACCAATTTTCAGAGATACAGTCGAATCCTTTTCTATGTGCGATTGTTTTTTGCCAATTTTTTCCCGCACGAAATTATCAGATTTGACTGTAATTTATTATGTTTTTTCTAGCAACACGAATTTTATGAAATTCGATATTTCGGAAGCCAAAATCGTCTAGTATCCGGAAATGCTGGACATCTACGGCAATCATTAAAGATAATGTGGCATCGATTATTTGTTTTTTATGCGAAGAATTTTCATAATTGACTTACTTTAATAAATTTGTATGGTCCTCATCGGATTTGTATTCTGTTTGACATGTTGGCAATTTTTGTCCGTTGTTTTCCCAAAAAAATTTTTTACATGTAAAAGTATACTATCGAAATATCGAACAAAACCACCGATAGTAAAATCGGTAAAAAGAAACTATCGATAGTATCGATAGTGGCATCGTACAGTACTGGAAAACAATAAGAAAGAAAAAACATGGCAGTGGCACTTAATCCTATGCCGGACGCTTTGGTACTCTAGACTGTTCCAAAAAGGAGGGATCTTACGAGTAAACAAGAAACGAATCAGCGCTACACTCTTAGCGATTTACGGGGACAGTCATTCCCTGGAAACAAGACTAAACAATAACGGCGCATCGTTCAGATCTCTCGAGCATAGTCTTAATAGCCGAGATGCTGAAGGTTTCCATTACCGCTTCTATATTAACTGCGGAAACAAGGAGAAGCTAGAAAGCCTCTATTAGAAATTGCAATCAGGCATTGAAAAGGGCAAGTGTCTGACAAGTCTCTCCCAAGTGGACGCATCAGTGCTGCACTCTTAGCGGTTGACGGTTACAGTCAATCCTAGAAACGATACAGGACGATAATGGGATACATCGCCCGGTTGTCACATCTCTCGAGTATAGTCTTAGTAGCTGAGATACTGAAGGTTTGCTATTACGATTTATCTATTAGCTGCGAATATAAGGAGGAGCTACAAAGCCTATATTAGAAAATTGCATATAGATATTGAAAAGGGAAGAAAGGGTTTCTTTCGAAGCTTTTGGCTGTCTGCCAAGTCTCTCCCTAGCCGAACGGACTTCGTTTACCCAATTTTCGATAACAAATAAAGCAATAAAGCCGGTTCCATCAGGTATCACACCCAACAATATCACCTTTCGCCTTCCAAGCGATCATTATATTAATTTTCTTTTCTCTTCTCATTAGGCATCACTTTGAACAACGTCTCTGGCGGTTAACGAATGTCCTTAAAATCAAATAGCGCATATCACCTAGAAAGCCTCTATTAGAAAACGCCATCAGATAATGAAAAGGGAAGAAAAGATTTCTTCTGTCTGGCAAGCCTCTCCCAAGCGGACCTGGCTTCTTTTTTCCAATTTACAAAAATAAATTAAGCAATAAAGCCGGTTCCATCAGCTATCCCAACCGTCTGCCTTCCACTCGATCATTATATAAATTTTCTTTTGTCTTCTCAGTAGACATCACTTTGAATCAAACCGTCTTTGGTGATTAACGAATGTCCTTAAAATCAAATATCATATTACACATTCTTTTTAGTACTATTATTAATAAGTACTCGAAAGAAATGGAAACTCTCTCAAAACAAATATGAAAATCTTTACTTTTAAGTCTAGACATTTGCCTTCTTTTTTTTATGAACTTGGTCATAATGAGTACATAGGCAAATAGTACATACTAAAATTAAACACTTTCTAAGTTGGTTTTTAAACCTGTGAGTGTGTCTTGAAGCAAGGCTAATTAAGCATAATATGTTTTATTGACATATGGAAAACTATTTAAATAAAAATTTATTACCGAACCCAAAACAATATTGTTTGGATCTACGGGCAAACACCCACGCCATGTCTTGTCACAATGCCTTTTTCCAGTAATTTGCTTTACAGTTTTTCAATTTATTTTCAACTACATATACTATAGTTTTTGTGATTTTTTTTTATATTCGTTTTTATTTTATTTTTTTGTTAAACATTTAAACGGCGGCGTGTGAGCGTACTTTCTAAATGCATGTCTCAACTGACTGCCAGACTGTCTGCGAGGGAGCTCCACCACGCTGGAGCATACTTTGGAGTTGGAGCGTTGAGCTGAGGCTATCTATTGGTGGATTGGTGGTGGCCGGCCGGTCATTTCATTCATTCATTCAAAAAACGATACTGAGAGTCTAGTGATATTTTTGTTATTTACGAGTTACCGCTGTGGGGAGCTAACGCCAACGCTTCGAATTACCTTGTGCCGCATTTGATCCTTTTAAAGGCTGTGTGCGCAATATTTTTCAATATCGCCAAAAAGTTTTAACGCTTAACAATTTTTTATAGACGTACGTACTATGTATAAGTGTGTTTATTTATTTTTTCTTTAATAGCTATGTTGTCTGTGTGGATCAGCGGCGTAGTTAGGGATATTTTGAAGGCTATCATGCTTAACGAGAGGGGGCAGTTTGATGAGTCAGGGACTTTTTAAATAATAGATGCGTTTTATTATCTTTAAAAAAAATGATGGCTCAGAAAATTCACGAAATTTTCAATTAATTCGCACAAAAAAAATGCTCAGAAAGTTCAGGAAATTCATTTGTTTGCAAATAGGACAGAAAAATTCTGAAAGAATTCACCAAATTCTTCTCTATTGCAAATCGGACAAAAAAATTATACAAATTAAATTAGATTTTTTTTTGCCGATTTGTAATACAAAAGAATTTTCTGAACTTTTAATTGTAGTTCGATTTATTACGCCCTCATTGAAATAATAAGCCCTTCAAAAAAAAAAAAACATTTGTTTCGTTCGAACCAAATCTCTTACCGCCAGCCATTGAATTAGGGTGTAAGAAACAAAAAGTAGTCGCTGGGGCCAGATCTAGAAATTATGTTAGAGCTGAGAATCGATTCGATTTTAAATCTATTATTTTTTTCTGACAAAATCGATTTTTGTTTATTGAAAATCTATCTTTTTGGGTCAAGCAATTTTGCGATACATGTATTATACAGTAAGGAGGCTCAATATGTTTGGGGCAGAAAAAACATATTGAGATTCTCAGCGATTCTAGATTCTTTGGGTCATTTTAAACCTTTTTGGCAACTATGGAAACTATGAGTCTAAATCGAACCTCGCTACGCCGACTTTTTGAAAATACGTTGTTTTTCAAAATATTAAAAAATCGACCTAGACCATTTTTGGAGTAGTTTGGGGTCGAAGGAATCCATTTTTTACATTTATTTTTAATTTTGAGCCCCGTCAGAGAGCGCTTGTTTGTGTTTTTTAACTTTTTAAGTTTCTTTTTTTAAATTGGCTAAAGATCTCAAAAAAATTAAATAAATTGTTACTTATTTTAAACGAATTCGCACCAGGTAATAAATACAAGTAAAGGAAAACATTTGGGGATGCCTAGCATCCCCCTAGAGTTGTTTTTAAACTACATGAGCTTAATTCGAATTGTATCTACGAAAACGTCAGCTTAAACGCTATTCTCAGTAAATGTTGATTTAAATCAAAATTCCGATGATGACCATTTAAGAGTCTATTTCCCGGAATAAAACCGAAATAATTCTAAAGCAAAAATTTTTGTAAGCAATATTTGTCTTGTCTCTCCGTTTTCAAAAAGACTTAGCTCAAATATCAAATAATCACAGAACTTCTTGCTTTTTGTTTTAAAAAAACTTATTCTGATGTTTAAACAAATTTTTTGCTTTCTTATCAAGTTACAATTTTTGTTATTGTGAACTATGGAAATAATTTTAATTGAATTTTGTCCAAATATTCTTTTTTGTATACATATATACGTAAAGTGATCCCTACAAGGTGTTAAACAATCCATGACTAAAATTGAGTAGTTTTAAAGATGATAATAAGTAGAAGAGCATCCACATACCCACTTCGAATTATGAGTGTTCAACAACCAAACCTACAGATGGCGCACCCCATACACTTTCAAATTTTAAATAGCTTAACATCATTATTATCATATCTATAAAGTCCAGGTTCCCCAAGCGACTCTAATACACAAGAGGTGTCAAAAAACACCTGTCAAATTGTGATTTAACATTATTATCTCAGTTTAAACATTTATCAAATTAAATTTTTTTGTTGGTTTTGATATTATAGCAATATATAGCTGTACGAAAAGAAAAAAACTATTTTTTATGACATCATATAATAAAACTGTGAAAAAAATTTAGAGATGTCTTTTGACCCACCACGGTAATAATAGTGTTAATATCGGTGATCCTTATACTCTTTACTGCATCGATAACACTCAATACTCTATAATACGGATTATCGTGATATCGATATGCTTTAACAGGAATTGTCTGTGAAATAGATATATTAATTAATTTTAAGCTTTAAGCCGATGCAAATGCTCTTGTTGCAAAAAAAAAAGGTTAAGCGCATAAACCCCCTGCAACAAAAAGTGACCACGTCACTGATCCTGGGTAAAAGTATAAAATGGGAACAAATTAAAGTGGGATTTCTTGTTGTTATGTATGTATGTGAGTTTTAACTGTTGGTGGGGCGCATTAGATTTGATTCGATGTCATGTTTGTCTGCTCGGTACTAATGGCTTTATCAGTCAAGTCCAAAAGCCAGCCCCAAGTGACAAGGAGCAGCAGTGCACCAAACAACACCAAGCACACACTTTCCATTTTTTTCTTTTTTTAATTTTTATATGTCAGCTATAAAGTTAAGACTGGCACAAATGAATTTTATTTTATATTCGTACATATATATTTTTTATACTTTTAGTACAAATTAAATTCAAATAGCAGCTCCAGAGAATAACGACGAACGCATCAACGTGACTTGGGCCAGTTTAGTCATTATTTTACACTTAGAGGCGAATGTCTGAGATTGTGTGTGAATTGTGGCAGGTGATTGCGTCTCTGGCTGTCTCTTACCTGATGGTACTCTCTTTGGTACTTTCACTTTCAGACCGCTGCGGTCTGTGTAAGGACTCGGCGAAAAAGTTTTACAATTTAGGCTTTCAAAAATGTGCATAGAAATGCATCATGATCTTGTTACTATAATCAAACTTGGCAAAAACTAAAATAAAAAAAATAAAACTCTCGACAAATAAAAATAAAACCTGTGATAATCATGTACAACACGTTGTGTGCGCGTATCAAGCTGACGATCGACATGACCATAAACTTATACAATGTCTGTCTGCTTGGGTCTGTCTGACTGTCTCTGGATCTTGGTTTTTGTTTTTGCTTTAACTCTGCCAATTGTCTAGATCCTCATCATCATCATGATGACTGCCGCTTATGCAAATTTGTTAAAGTTAGTCGAGGACACACACAAACACACACTAAGACCGGGAAAGGAAACACAGTCAATGATCGCTCAACGATCAGCTGCCAGAGTCACTCCATAATGATCTTATCTAGCCGCCAACGCCATCCAACGCTATCCACCAACCAAGTTAATTGATTGTGAGCGTGCGCTCATTGACTTTCGTCAATCAATTTGGTCCGCAGATCAGTGATCGCTGATTGCGCTGATCTCTGGCAACATCTGTTGCATTCGCGCTCATATAATACGCCTTCACTTTACTGCGGCTTACTTGGGTTTGGGGTCTACTCTTGCCAGGATTTTATGGATTTGGCCATTAAGTTTGTTATGTGAAAATCGGACAAGTCTTTTAGGGGTTATAAAAATAGTCGTGCAAAGAGGGAGACTGGCTTTGGAAGCAGAGATGAATATATTAAGTTGTTTGTGAATTGTAATATGGCCAAGAAGTTGGGGAATTACAAAAATCGGCTTATCAATATTATATAAAATACGGAAACGATACTTTCTCATACCGAAATGAGCATTTAGCGACGGAATCAAAAAAATTTAGGGCGGTTACAGTCAGAACATTCGGATATTCTCACTTTCCTCCGTAGCTTCCACAATTTTTTGACTTGATTTGAATATCGGCTTCTTTGTCTATTAACATAAAAACCGTGATTAATGTCCAGGACGTCCATATAAACTTTATTTACATTGTTGCAAAAAATTACGGAATTCGATATTTGTGGTATGGTGCATCATGAATACGTTCTAGAGGGACAATCGGTCAATAAGGAGTATTATGTGACTGTTTTGAGGTGTTTGCGTGAACGGATCCGTCGTATTCGGCCAGAATTCGTGGATTTTGCACGACGGTAACGCGCCGCCTTCTCATCGAGCCACGATTGTGAACGAATTTAAGGCAAAACATTCGATAAATACCATCGACCAGGCATCGTACAGTCCAGATATCGCCCCGTGTGACTTTTTCTTCTTACCAAAACTAAAATTGCCACTCCTGGGAACCCGTTTTGACTCCATACCGACCATAAAACAGAATGCGACTAGAGAGCTAAGCGCCATCTCGACCAACGCCTATAAAAAATGTTTCGAAGACTAGAAGAAGCGGGACATATTTTGAAGGAGACAAAATAAATATTGAAGAAGATTAATTATTTTACATTTTATTTAGAAATTTAGGAAACTTTTTTGTCACAATGTACATAATTTTTGAACGTATAAACTGCTTGTGAATTACAAGCATTAAAAAATAAAAAACATTTCTGTGATTTATACAAATTCTTGGGGGGAACAATAAATCGCTCTGACATTGTAGAAAAATCGTTGTTATTTTAGATAACTTTCAAGGACGTCCATATATTTTTTATTTAGATAATTTTGAACGTATAAACTGCTTGTGAATTACAAGCATTAACAATTAAAAAATACTGTGAACTGTAAAAATTCAAAATTCTTGTTGGAAACAATAATCGCTAATTACATTGCAATTTCGGAAAATCTTTGACCTTTTAGATAACTTTCGATCAACAATTTTAAATTTGTTCGAGCTCATAAACACGATCTGAAGCATATTAAAAGTTTCGTACTTCCGCATACTTCGGATTAAAATAAAAATCGCGCTTAACAGCCAGGACAGCCATATAAATTTTATATACATAATTTTTTAACGTATAAATTACTTGTGAATTACAAGCATTAACAAATAAAAAACATTTCTGTGATTTATACAAATTCTTGGGGGGGAACGATAAATCGCTCTTTGTTAGTTTAGATCACTTTTGAGGACGTCCATATATATTTTATTTACATAATTTTTGAACGTACAATCAGCTTGTGAATTATAAGCTTAAACAAAAATTAAAATGGGAACGATCAATCGATAATATTGCGATGTAGCAAAATCCTTGATATTTTAGCTAACTTTCGATGAATTTTTTTAAATTCCTTCAAGCATATAAACATGATCTGAAGCGTATTGCAACTTTGGTACTTCAACTTCAGCTCTATTTTCTGGTTTTATTTTTGTTTTGGATATTCGCATTCCTATCATTTTTTCAGTATGTTAGCCGTATGCAACTTTTCATTCATTTATGCGACGTAGGCGCCTGCATATTAAATCGCTCCATTGTCGATCTGTGGGAGAGCACGTGTGTGCGTGTGTATCTGTGTCTCTGTACCTCTGTGTGTATGTGTGTGTGTTTTGTATCTGTGTGAACTAAACTGTTAAAAGCCGGTTTTCGGCATTTGCAGTTGTAATTTGCCGGCATTTTGTCTCTCATGTTTTTTGCTGGTCCATTGTAGACAGACAGAGAAATGGACAAACTGTGTGCCGGCAGCTGATTATCACTGCAGTCAAAATACGTCTGGGTGGTTTTTTTCGAACACCAATTTGGAGCTCAACATATTTTTTGGGGGTTGTATAGCTTTGCTGAGTTACTATTATTTGAAATTTGAAAAAACAAATTTTTGGGGTAACTAATTTAAAATTTGTGCATTTCTGCACGGCCCATAACATTGACATTGAAAGCGTCTATATAAATAAGTTTAATCGAGTTGCGGCATATTCGATAAAAAAATTTTCACTTAGTAACTAAATGAATTTTTTTTTTACAAAAAAGTGAAAAATAATAAATACTATCTATGTTATACCAGATATACTATCTCAGCTAGTTGAAGGCCTATGTTGCTCTGACTTTTTTACTTTGTTCCCTATAATTAATTTCTGAGCTTTAATAGTAAATAGTAAAATATCTCAGAAACTTACTTACTGTATAACTTCAATATTTTTTGCGTTTGGTCACCTCTTTGAATTAATGCATATTTGCCTGACTACGAAATTTAGAGTACTTCTGCCCAAAAGAATGTTACCAAAAGCGCCAATCTGCCAGTGTGTACACATTTTTAGTGCTCTTTATTATTTATTACTTGTAGTGCCAAAGAACACTCTTTTATAATTAAAGTATTAATAAAATAAAGTAAAGAAAACGGAAATTATTCTGTTAAATTCGTTTTAGCCAAAATATCTTTTTTAGCTGTAGGTCTTTTGTTGGTATTGACCTGAGATGGAAGGACTAATCACAGAGAATATGTATGGTGGTTTCATCGTCTTCTAGAAAGAGCCTGCACTCTGAAGAGTCCGATAAGCCAATTTTCTGTTGATGGTATCTAACAGTGTGGTGGTGGCCAGATAGGTAAGCTACCAGGAGTTTTAGGTTCGCTCTGCCAAGACCCTTTGTCTTGATCGCATCCAGAGGTTTGACAAGCACTTTTGCTTGACGAAGCCTCGGAATGGCGAATTAGTATCTCCTATGTTCTCCTGCGACCCATTTGTTTATCATGGTTTTGATCGTGGACCAACCAATACCACAAAACGGCGCAGGAGATGTAGTCAGGGTGGAGGCACCCTGTCATGCTAGATCGTCAGCGATCGTGTTACCATCCACTCCCGAGTATCCAGGCACCCAACATAGCACGACTTTGTTCCGGACGGACAGGTTTTGGAGGTAGTTATGCCATTCTTTAACCATCCTGGAGGAGATGCTCCAGGATGACAATGCCCTAATAGCAGCTTGGCTATCTGCTTCAAAGTAAAGTAAAACCGAAATTATTTAGTTAAGTTCGTCTTATTTAGAGGTTATGGCCATTAAAAGTTGAGATGATATACATTTTCCTGAGTTGCAGTAATCACGAATTTAGATTATTTTCGTCACTTAGTCGTCTAATTTTAAAGTTATGGCCATTTAAAAGACAAAAAATATGGTTCCATTTTTAGTTTGACCTCACTTTCGCCTCGTTTACGAGGTTATTACCATCTAGACATTCCTATAATACCCCTGATTGTATTTGAAAGTACATGAGCTTTTTCCTAAAACTTCAGCGTTAAAGTAAGGCTCCCAGTTTTTGTGAATGCAAGAGTGAATGGGACATGGTGTTCTTTTGTCACATCTCCCCAGCACTCTGGCCGAGATATGATCCATAATGAACATCTGAAGTGCAGAAGCACTTCCATAAAAACAGGACTAGGATGGTGGTAGGCGTTGCAACGGGGCACTACACCATAGGCAATATGTCTGAGAGGTTGCACGTTCCCCATCACGATTTCTGCCCCAGCAGAGATCCAACACCTGCTATGCGATTGCCTGGCGCTTCTTAAAAGACGAACCCAGTGTCTGGGTGAATCACTCTTTGAGGATCTGGATAGTCTAGCCTATGTGCCCATAGCGGGTCTGTCTGCTTTCGTCGTATCCTCAAAATGGTCCTGCAACATGAGAGACTCAGGCGGTAGGGACGTACAGTTTTTGATCCTCCTCTACGTCCCTCTTTTTCTTCAATTCCTTTCCTCCCCTTATTTTAATTAGGTAACATAGTGGACCTCATGGTCTCTGGGTGAACTCAGTCACTATCTGAGCTTCCTATACAACCTAACCTAACTTTAATTTCTTATTTTATTCTATATAAACCCCAAAAAATTCTTAAACTGAAAATTTCGTTAATTTATCTTGTCCCTCCATTTTCTAAAAGACTTACCCCATCTATCAAATAAACACAAAATTTTAAGTGTTAATTTGTGCATATTTTCGTTTTTATCAACTTTAGATTTATGGTATTATCTTTATTTAGTTTATGCGTTAATATTTTATATTTTTAGATTGACTTTAAAATGCATTTTTAAAAACTTAATTATGCATTTTGATTTAAGTCTCGATACTTGAAAGACATTTTGAGTTATGGCATAAGCACCCAGTTAATAGTTCAAGTAGTAGTTGGTCAATGCAATGTGCCAACTTTCCTTAGTAAATGCAATTCCCTTTACCACCTTTCCCTCCCTCTCGCCCGCCCCTGACCAACAACTTGCAACACTTAATAACTCGTGTGTGTGCTTGTCGTTTATTATATTTTGTTGAGTTTCGTTTGTTGGTTTTGTTGTTTTTGTTTTTCCCGTTTCCATTGTAGCGTTGTGTAAGATGTACATTACAATTTTTAACTTTGAAAACACTTTCGCATTACAAGTGTTTATCTTTCAATGTGGAACCAGAGGCGGGCAGCAAGCAGAGACGACGCGACGTCACTGGTAATAGCGAAGCGTCAGCAGCAGCAGCAGCCAACAACGGAGCAACAGCATCAGTGGCAATTCAATTGGCACCTGGGGCCCGGCTTAACCTTTTCTTGCCGGCAAGAAAGAAAAACCGCAAGCGAAAACGTTGACATCAGGATGTCGAAGATGACATACTCTCAATGATGTAGAGAGAGCTAGGTAAATGGGGTTCATCTATTGCTAGAACTCTCGAAATACTTTTAAGGTATCTAAAAATTACTTTTATCGGATCTGTAAAAATTAATGTTAATTAATGTAGATTTGTAAGACGTCGAGTGGTCACATCGTTACTTCCCGTTAAAAAATCACTATTTTACTAATGACTTGATTGAGCCATAGATGACCACAGGCTGTTAAAATAGAGATGCTTATATTAAATAGCTGGGAACGAAAGGTTGGAACCTGGAAGGTGTCCAAATAGGACGTACACTTCAGAGCGATCTTCTAAAATCAGAAGACATAAGAGACATACGATAAAACTCTTTTAAACTTGAATTTCGCAATCACAATATGAAATTCTTTTTAAGATTTAAGACGATTTCTTACAAAAATTTTAAAAATTTTTATACAAATTAGCAAGGATATTTCTCCAAGTTAATCGACGTTCTGTTTTTAAACGGATATTAAGAAATATTCGCAAGTAAATGAGTTTTGATCTATTGCACCAAATATCCGGAGGTGCGTTTGACGTAATATCCTAAGATTACTTCTAAAGGGATCTGTATAAATAAACTTAAGAATATACATTTTTAGATTGAATTTAATAATTCTACCAGTTAGCTTCTTCCTTGGTACGAATTTTATCTTTTTGTTATCCAAGATTTTGGCTCTTGAGAAACCTAACTAAATTACTAACATTTGATTTCAGCCTTAGCTCCGCACAAACGATAATAACCAGAACTGAACCATCTTATTCGGATTCTTGTATTTAGCGTAGCTCCGGAAAACGATTTGTTTTTGCCTATAATTTAAATTTTTCTGGTTTCAAAAAAGAGCTATACTTGTCAGAGCGAATCATCTAAAACCATAAAAGCATAAGGATATACAATCTAACAATTATTAAAAAAATTATTTCAATATACAATATGTCGTTCTTTTTAAAACTTTTTGGTCTCTAAAAATATTTAAATTCGCTAGGATTTGCATTAAAGTAATCATCGTTCTGGTTTCAAACAGACAACGCAGACATATTCGCAAATAGGTTGGCGAAATTGTGGATCACCAAACAGTTCGGTTTGACATAATATCCGAAATCTGAACCTAAAATGTTCGGATTCGATTTTCGGGTTTTTTCAGCCTCAATTTTGAATGAACTTCTCATTTCAAATAAGATTGAGAATTATCTTCGTAGATTTGAGAATTAAAGTGGAATGGCGATTGCTAGTGAATTAAGTCTTTAATTGAATAAGCGAAGCTATATTTCCAAAGAAAGTATCTCCATACATCGAGATCCACTCATCGTAAAATAGTTCTTACTAGCTGAGATTTGGCTCTTGAAACCTAAAAAATACTAAAATTCTATTATTTTCTTCCAATTTTTAGTGCTTCTTACTTCATAGAAATTAGTTTAGAAAATAAAGTAGAAAGATTTGGGAATTA
The DNA here is from genome assembly GCA_037043745.1 of Chymomyza amoena. Taxonomy (NCBI): domain Eukaryota; kingdom Metazoa; phylum Arthropoda; class Insecta; order Diptera; family Drosophilidae; genus Chymomyza; species Chymomyza amoena. The sequence goes on from JBAMAX010000736.1 coordinate 36,801, forward strand.
TCTTGAGAAATATAATGAAACGATTATATAGCTGTAATCTATTAGTTCCAATTCGAAACAACTTGACGTCCAGAAAATCAAAATGATCGGTCTAATGCGTTCCTAGATTTGCAAGTTATGACTCTTGCCCAAATCTTAGCCGAAACATAAAAATGGTATCTTCAATCTTCTAGCTCTTTTCTACAATAATTAGATGATCCAAAGATCGTGTAGATGATTCTACATTCAAGATTTGGCTCTATGAAATGTAAAAATCGTAAACTGGAATCTTAATCTTTTTGCAATTTTCTTTGCTTCTTTCGTATTGGCGATATATAAATACTTGAACTTGCGTTTTTATTAATCTATTCATTCCAAAGCTATAATTTTATTAACAAATCAGTTTTAATTAAGTTAGTAGCATTAGTTTTAAAATAATAAATTTAACAAAAATGTGAGCACAAGACTGACTGTTTCTAGATTCCCATCCTTCACTCCTAGTCATCACCGACTGAGTCTACTTGACGGCAATGCTAACATTCCTTTCTAAATCGATATCACTCAAAGCGATAGATAATATTGTGATATCGATATACGTTAACAGCGATTGTCTGTGTTACTATCACTTAATTAAAAAATTATCACTGATGATTGCTAAGAAGATTTGAATATTATCTTGAATTGGAAGAAAATTCGGAATTTCGAAAGATATGGACGCACATGAGAAACATTAGAAACTCTAGAGAAGCTTCTTTTGGCCTTGTTAGCAACCAAACACATTGAGAAATAAACGCTTACATTCATAAGTTAAACGCAAAATTAAAATACCCTTCATAAGGGTATGCGCAAACGTTTTACACAAGGAGTTAAGCTAACAAATGGCAAAAAACATCGTATCAAAGTCGCTTAGTTAGTTAGTTAATATTTCTTCTATGTATAGCCTAAGGCATTCAAATTGGTTTTTATAGGATTTATTTATTTTCTTACGCTTTTGCGGCACACGGCATATTCCAACCCACGTTGCGATTTATGGCCAACAATTTCACTTTCTGTTGCAGATGCAATTAAACTGCTAAATATTTACTTAACCATTGCATAAAAAAAACCTTCGTCTAATAATTTTCGATCATTTTTGTTTTTCCTCGATACTTTTCCTTTACCTTATATACTATTTGTCTAGATGATGCGTAATTGTTTGGTGGCAGTGAAAGATTACGGCACAATTAAAGTTGATTACTTATGAGTTTGAGTAGTTAGTTTTAAATACTTACTGGTTTTATTATTTTTTTATTATTATTTTCCATTGTTTGTGTATGCAGACATTTGGAGTGTCTGTCGTGTATAACAACACCGCCTACGATCCACACTAATGGCCATCCTGGCGTAGAGATTTAGACATAAACCTGTCACAAGCCAAATCAAAATTATGGAGCGCTTTTTCACGCTTCACAAGTTAATAGTGTGCATATTGTGTGCGCCGACGGACGATGACTGTATTTGTTTGGTGTGGGGGCTAAGCCAAGTTCCAGACCCAGTCGCAGTCAGAGTCATTTCCGTTGCTGCGCAGGAGCCGTAACGCCTTTGCCATATGCAGCTGTGCAGCCGCAGGGAGAACGACCGACCCACAGGCGCATATATTCCAAAAACCAAAGCCAAAACAGCAGGCGCAATAGCTCAACTATTTGGATACTCTATAGTTGTAGGATGGTATAATAACTTTGTCAAACAGTTTGTAACGTTAAAGTAATGTTGAATAGATTAGGGTGGTAATTGGGAGGATGCTCTGCCTCACAAAAAATTTTACCCACATACAAAATTTGACAAGTCAGTTTTTATATTTACGTCCAAAATCCTTTCTTATTGCTACCACAAAAGGAACATTAAAGGAGAAGTGCCCAGAGTACAAAGACAGAGCCGACTCAGTTATCCTTCAGTCCCCTTAGCTCACCCCCTCTCCAAAAAATGCTTCTTCGGATTAACATTAGTAACTGTGGCACACGACATACCTGCCCAAATTTTACACTTTTATAAAGATATCAATTGGTTCAATTCTTAGATTGGTTTAAAATATTCATCGTTTTTCGAAATAATTTCCAACAACATCCCGAAAAATAATCGTTTGAGCTGATCATTAAAAGGGAACCAAGTGAGATCTGACTAAGTTTTCATTCAGCATAACAATTTTTGACCAGAGCGGTTAATCTTAAATGGGACTTCTTAGCTCACCCGCCGTACTATATTTTTTTAAGCAATGTTGGATGTTCTTTTAAAAAATTGTAAAATTCAACGCATTTTTACTATGAAAATCCGGGCCAGCGGAGCACTGGGACGTTGCTTCGAAAATAGGGCTGTGTCCCAGTTATTTCAGGTCAGATGGTCACACTATTTATACCCCGTAAGGTACACAAGGTAACAAATTTTTATCGAGATCGATTTATATCATATATGATATACAATAGCTATATTTCTATTAAAGCCATCCATCCGAACGATCTATCAAAAAAATGTTTTTTGTCCAAATTCTTTGTAATTCGTTTGTTTATAAAGTTATCGTTGCTAAATTTGGCTTTCCGAAGTTATACAGAAGAAGCACAGTACTAAATTTGATCAAAATTGGTTGTCTATATCACCTCCCTATACTCTGAATAAAAGCTACAACATAAAGTTGTTTAATTTAAATTATAAATGGACTCTATAAACTCCGTAAACTCAAAGAAATAATATTAATAATATCAAAAAGCCCTAAAGGACCTATCAGTCATTAATCGTTTCTGAAGCAAAATTTGTCTGATCTCTGTTTTTTATGAAGATATTGTAACCAAATTTGGCAATCAAATATCTTTTCGAGTTATTGAACAATATTCCCAAAGTCGTACGTGCCCGCCTGTTAGGTACACCATATTTTTTTTTAACTAAGCCCAATATTCGACTATCATCACCAAAATGTTTAACATAAAATCCATTTTCAGTTTAGAGATATATTTTTTGGAAAATAAATTGCACGTTTTTGGAGCTATGGCTTTATAAAGTATCGAGAATTTAATTTTTGATCCCATTCCAAATTCCAAGTTGCTGCCGCGCACTTCCTAGTAAAAAGAGTATACAAAATCCGACTTCTTTCAGACAGTCTTCCGGTATTTTTCTTCAACAAGCAACAATAGCGTTAGCTTTTCACACACACACTCACTCACATACATGGTTAATATTGTAAACAAGCTGAGCGACAAGTTTGCCGGCAAAATGCAGTCGCAGTTGACGTCGACGTCGGCTTTGACGTTGCAGTCACCGTCATTGCTGCAAGTGCATTGCAATGCCACACAGTACACACATACACAGATAAGACATACCGCCTGTGCTTTCTTATTGGGCTGCATCTGTGTAACTTGCGTGTGTGTATGTGAGTGTCTCGGTGTGTGCGTGGCTTACTCTCTGCGACATATGGCGGTAAATTTTTGCACACTTGGACCACAATTACTAAAGTTTAATACGTTCAGTTCTCATTTCGATTTCCAGACGTGCGATCGTGCGTTTCGCTCGTTCGCTCGCTCGCTCGGTTCGTTCGATCGGTTCGTTCGTACGTTCGCTCGGTGGTTGGTGGTTGTGATTGAGTTGATCGATAGCGCGTACTGCCGAGCGATAAAAAAAAGCGCGTTAGATCCATCGTCCTTAAAGAAACTAACAGTATACGAAATATCCTGCCGCGTTTTAATATAGTTTATAAACTAACGTATTTTGTGTATAAATATTGTGTGTTTGGTGCCTGCAGTGCACTTGACTTTGTAACGACATTCTTGTGTTTGTTGTTTAAAATTTCCATTGAATTATGTAAATTAGACAATGTCCTTGCTTAAGGACTCCTTTGAGCAATTTTCTTAGAGTGCAGCTGTGATACTTGTTTTGCATTTTTCAAGCAATTGTCGTCTTAGTCATTGACGTTTTTATGGAGCTTAGAGGAGCTTAAATAGTTTTAATCGAGATAATGGAGCTATGCCAGAAATCTCTGTTAACAAAAATATGACAGTGGAATTGCAGATATCAATTTTACTTGGAAAGAAAATTAGTTCTTTGACAAGCCTATGCTGTTTTTTAAATAACAGCTTAATCTAATGAACGATTTTTGATTTGATAAAAGTCATATTATCAAAAAATTTCAAAATCTATAGCAAAAATATCGTTAGATTTCTACCATGTCACAATTCTTCCATTTTGCTTGCGAATATTCAACAGATAATTATAATATAATGTGAAAAGTGAGAAATATCTTAGTGAATGTCTTACATGATGGGTTTAAAAAAAATCCTAAAAGTTAGATCTATGAAGAACCCTTTCATTTCTCTTTATGTGACTTCCTTTGTAAAAAATTAAATCAAATATTTTCTGATCTATATGGGTTTGATACTTTTATATGTTAAGCTTAACTCTGCGGCGTATAAATAATTTTTCCTTATTATTGCAACTTAAAATCGATCCGTCGTTTGTCTAGAAAATTAAGAAAGCTAAGCTATTCATCATTAAAACTTTTGACTAATTTAAAAAAAAAATTAAATCAAAAATATTTTTCGATTTCTGGAATGCTCCTGTTTTTCATTTTAGGCATTTGTGAGTTTTTTTTAAAAAATATTCACTTCAGTTGATATTTATTTTAGGTAATTTACAACCATAGAAACATTATTAAAAAATTATTAAATATTTCGGGACTGACGGACTTTCTAAAAAAACAGATCTCGAATTTTTTAGAAATTTTTAAAGTAATTTTCACTCCAGTTGAGATTAATTGTATGTCATTTACAAACACAGAAATATCATTAAAAAATTAATAAAAAAATTGCAACATCAACAGAAAAGATCTGGAATTTTCTAATACTGTTTTTCCATTTTAGCCATTTGTGAGTTTTTTAAAGAAATTTTCACTTAAATTGAGATTTATTTTAGGTAATTTACAACCACAGAAATATCATTAAAAAATTAACCAATATTTCGTGGCTGACGGATTTTTTTTAGAAAAATTCAACATATAAAAAGGTATGGAAATTTTCTAGCACGCCACTGTTTTTCCCCTTCTACTTTTTAGTGAAGAGTTTTTCACATTAATAAGAGCCAAATTTCTAAAGATTTATTTTTTTTTTAAAGTATTGTTGAATATTGGTTAAACGCACTGGAGCCCAATGTATCTATAATATTTTTATATATATGACAGATTAAAAATAAAAATACATTGAAAAAAAGTACAAAATTTTTCATGACACGAGTTATCTTAACAATTTCAAAAACTATATCTAGGAGAATTCGTCAAGAGTTTTCTGGCGCAGCCTTGTTTTTAATTCCTCCTTAACTGAAATTTTTTTTTACTTTAAGAAATTTCCGCTGCCTTAAAGTCCAAAATAACTGAGATTTGTTTTAAGTTATGATTTGAAAATTATATCTAGGAGAATTCTTCAAAAATTTTCTGACAGCCTTGTTTTTAATTCCTCCTTAATTTTTACTGAAAACAATTTTTTTTTAAAGAAAGTTCAGTTTTATTCAAGTCCAAAATAACTTAGATTTCTTTTAAGTAATGATTCTGAATCGAAAAAATATTATATATAGAAGTTACCAATATATCGTAAAAATTGTATTGTTTGATTTCCTTAGTAAAAAATTCTATCCAAGCCGAATTCGTAAATAGATTTATTTAAAGAGAATTAGGTTTAAAAAGTAACAAATTTTCCATTACAGTTTTTGAGTGAAACATTTTTTTAAGTACTTAAAAGCTATAGAGATCCCCATGCCCCTCCCAGTGGTCAGTCAGGGAATTATAATTCAAAGCTCAGAAAAAAACATTCTCTTTTTGTTCACACAAGAATATTTTCTCTAATTGCCTCTTAAAAACTATCAAATGTTGCTCTAGGAATTTTGATAGAGTTAAAAATTCAGCCATAAAACATTTGACTGAGGAATTCTCCTCCAAGACATATCAAATCAAATCCTAGTCCATGCGGTTTGCAGATTTCTGGCACGCTACTGCTGCACTAAGCCCAATTAATGTCTTTATCTTTTGGCCGTTAGTTTAGCGACTTTTTCCTTTTCTCTCTCTATGTCTCTCTGTCTGTATTTAGCTTAATCTTGTCATTCAGCATTTGGCAAAGTGGTTTCGCATGTTTATTATTAAATAAATAAATAAATAAATAAATAAATAATAATAAGTAATAGCTCTTAATTGCATTTAAAGTGTATTTGATGTCACAATATTTATTTAATTTTTTTATTTTTCGCCACACTTATTGATCTTAATTTGTGGCCTGGTCAGTTGGTCAACTTACTTTGGCAGTTTATCTATCATTTAAAGTTTACCAATCAATTAGGTGTTTTCAAGTTTAAGCCAAATCACTAAAATGGCAATCGTATCAACTTGTTTAGTTTGAAAGATTTTTATTTTTAGACGTATTTTAAAGTGCGCAAATAAAATTGTTTGTCACATGTTATGGCCAATAAAATATAAGTCTGGCCATATTGTATACATATACTATATATATGCTATGTGTGTGAACCACAAATAAGAGCTATGCGTTTTTACATGTATCCAACACCCACATAAGCTTAGTAGTGTATCTTACAGATACATTTTTTTTTGAAAATTGCATGCGTGAAATATTTCAATGTTGCTTAGATGACAAAGACATAGCGTAAATAAATTAAAGATAAAGAAATTAGTAAATGGGTGATAAATAAGTAAAGCAAATAAATGAAATTGAAAGATTATAAAGTAATTGGAACAATAAAATCTAAGACGCAGTATTTTAGATATTGTAGATTTTTTAATGCGTAAAATTACTTAATATCCCTTAGTTTAATCAGAATTGTGAAACTTCGTAAATTTAATGCAATACGCAGCGTAGAAACTTTGGTGAGACTCTGGATGGACGTAATATTAACCATCCGTAGATTCCATGTTGTCCCATGCTTCGACTAGAAGCGATATCTTGGGTTCATACATAATATCTAGGAAATAAAAATATTAAAAATTAAAAAAAAAATTTGCATTCATTCATTTGCTATAGGAATTAAAGATGGGAAGAGGTCAGGACAAAAGTCATAAAATTATAACAGGCTATAGACTTGCCAACTTCAAATGGCTATATCTCGTAAACTAAGTGTCCAAAAGCAAAGAGGAGCGCTATTTGAAATCAATCGGCTAAAGTCTATTTTTTCAAATTCAAATGGGTATTACTCGTAAACTAAGCGTCCTACAGCAAAAAGGTCATAACAGTTTCGTCTCAATCTATATAAATATGCCTATTTGAAGCCATATGCCACTTTAAAGCCCATCAGACAAAGTTTATGTTGCCAACTTTAAATGGCTACATCTCGTAAACTTCCAAACTATTTATAACTCGTTCATTATTCCACCATTAAAAATACTCCTCACAGACGTTTCCCAAAATAACATAAGCCACTTCATAAATCTAATGTCTAAATTAAACCTTTTAAATGAAATCTAGAAATAAACCATCAATTGTAACTATACCATTCAGCCTGAAGACCCTTGTTGCTCTGGCTCTAAACTTTTTGTTCCCTAGAATAAATTCTAGGGTACAATATTAAAAATAAATAAATGGCTACTCCTCACAAATGAAAGATAGCTTGGTTTAAGAAAAAATGGACTCCACCTTTACTTCCTGTAAAAAGTCGTGAAACCATGAAAATATTTTTAAGATTTACATCGTTCTCCTCTAAACAGGGTAGGCAAGTTTGGTTGTAATTAAGAACCATTTTGTCTAACAGCTAATAAGAGATTGCAAGACCCTCTTTCAGATTTAGATACTTCAGAAAGAGATTAAGTAATGAAAATAGTTTGCTACATTCGGTACAGATATTTTCGTATCCAGGTGGGCTTCGTACTTTAGGGGTCCTACCTATGCGCCAGTGTATTCGGCACTTAATTTTCATGAATTTGGTTATACGTAGCTCGTAACTTGGGTTGCAAAAATTAATCATACATAATATAATTATTGCTAGGTTTTTTCTTTAAATTTTGGAGCTAAGTGTGACGAGCAAAACGGAAGATATCATCAAGATATCAGGATGGACTGAACACAAACAGAAAAAGTGAAAAATTAGAACTTTCGCATTTTTCGTGCATGTTCCCGTAACATCCATGTACGGTTCTTACCCGGTTTTAAAAATCTTTGTCTCGAAATGATCGAAAAAGAATTCTCTTTCAGCTCAACTGAAAATTTATAATTGCGAAAAATGTTGGGCTTTTTTGGACCGGCCCATAACAGCGTATAGACTTCATGATTCGATCTATTCGTCTATAATGTCGATAAAAAGATTTATTTGCGAGATTTGACGAACAACTGAAAAAAGTACAGAAAAATAACTCGAAAACGGATTAAAAAATAATAATAAATGTAATTTTCGTGTTTTTCGACCCAAAACTTCCTTAAAAAACACTTTCCTTCTAAGGTTCTTTGTTCGTCTAAACTAGTATAATGTATGGTTTAAAAAAAATTATGGGTTCCATGTTTTCAAAAATATTTTTGAACCGAACCGTTTTGACTAATGTACTATTGATAGTCAAATTTAGCAAAATTAGGAAGAAAAAAGGGAAAAATATTTGCAATTTTTCAATTTCGAATACAGTAAAAAAAAGGTAAAAAATTCGCAAGTTAGCTAAACAATGCAAGAATTTTATATTTTTTGTTTTTTTGTTGTGGTATCCTAAAAAAATTTAAAAAAACGCGTTTTGGTACCTTTAGCTTCTTCACGAGAACTCTTACAAATAGTTTGATTAGGGTGCTGTTTGTAGGGGATAGGATCTAAAAAAAAGAGGTTGGAAATTTTCGTACGCCATAAATCCAGTTGACCTGCCAGAGCCTTCTTTCGGAAAGCTTTCACTCTCTCTGGGTGTTATAGCTTCTAAGATGCTTTGACGGCCATATAGACAAGGTTACTGGTTCGATTGAGCTGTTCATCCTGATTAGGAGTATATACATTTTATGGGGTCTAGCACGCCTACTTTTGCTAGTTGCATATATACATGAAATATAGGGTATATAATGTACAAAAAATTTACCTCCACTGGAAATAGAACCTCCGTCTGAGTCGACTTTTAGATTTGACGTCAACGCTCTACCAGTTCGGCGCTTATATATAGAATTTTGTCACTGAGTTGATTCGGACTTTGGTCTAAAATATAATATTGCGATAAGCTCCCAAATTTACGCTCTGATTTAATGATGTTTGATAATAAAAGAAAGATTTATTTACCTCACAAATTTTACGCGTAAAAACTTAAGAACAATCTTTGAAACTGTAGAAAAAAATCACTTTTACGTTGGGGTGCAAGAGGTAGTCACCTATAAAAGACATCGAAATAATAATTTTAGTTATGCTCACCTTTATAATTTCTAAAAGATAGACGATTAAGCAGACAGACAAATGGTTGCTCGGTTTCTTAAGTCCTTGGAGAGCAATATCGGAGGTAACTTTTATGGTCGTTCGGCACCTACATCTCAGCTTTAAGATTGTAACAAAAATATCGCTTTGACATTAAAAGGTTGTGGGAGAGGTAGTCTCCCAAAAAAGAAGTCGAAATAATAATTTTGATTTTGCTCACTTTCATAATTTCTGAGATCCTACAGAAACGGACAAATGGGTTTTGGATATCCTTTGTCCTTCTGCCCATATTGGAGCTAACTTTTAAGGGCCTTCGTCATTTTCTTCTCTATGTTACAAACATTTGCACAAATTTACTATAAGCTTTTATAGTGTATTCAAAAAAATCGAATTTGCATGCACATGAAAAGAGATCATAGTAGCAGCAATAAGTAATTTCCACAGTCTGTGAAAACTCGGCGGCGACTGCGCGTTGACAAGCTCCAAAAAAAAAAAAAAATACTTTACAAGCTGTTGTGGAAGTTAATCATGAATGCAAAAACAACGAAAAAAAAAGCCAGAAATTCCTGCCAAACTTGTAGACAACAACAGCCGGCAATAGAGTATATATATAGTATACTATATAAGACTGACACCCTGCCAGACATTTTTCTTTTTTTTTTTTTTATTATTTCGTTATAGTTTGCAGTCCATTGCAGACACTGTCGACAAAAGTGTCATAAATATTGTTCAAGAGAGACCATGACTGTGGGCGTTTGACATGAATTGTTATAATTATATAGAATACCGATATTTACATAAGTTTTTCTTTGCACCGTGAGCAAATGATAGCGAAATGAGAGAAAGGAGTTTTGGTAGCTCGGCTCGGCTGCAACAAATAGACCAAAACTAACAAGTTTAGCTGCAGTTTAAGCGAAAATTTGATACAGTTTTTTTTTTAGCCAATAGCCAGTAGAAATGTTGGCATTGGGAAAGGCTGGCACTTTGATTTACAAACTGGTGACTTGTTGCAAATTTTCGTTAATTAGCAAAAACCCTAAGACTTAACGGTGCTGCTAAGACAACAACAGTTAGTTTGGTTTGTTATTTTTTGTCAATCTTTTTTTATTATATAATAAAAGGCATACGAGCAGCGCTAATTGTTACATGTCGCTGTGACTGCTGCCATTTTCAAACACTTTATCCCAGTTTAGTTTGGTGGTGTTTGGCGTGGTGTTTTTTTTTTAATTGTATCTTCGGCAAACACTTTTAACGTCGCAACGTTTCGTCTCAAGTTGCCGGCAGAGAAGGCGTCAGATGATAACTTGTATCTTGACTAGTTTTCCCGGCACATCCACCATCCAACATCCACATCTGTCTCTTCCTATAACTTTCTGTTGTGTCTGGCGTGAAAATGGTTCATATAGTGTTGGTTGTTATTGTTGTGCCATATTTTTATCGACACTTGTCTCATTACAAAATAGGTATTTAAGAGTATGTATATGAGTAGGTACATTTATTATTATTGTAACTACTCTACTCTGCTCTACCTACCTACCTACACAAATGCACTTGAGATGCACATTATTACATTATGTTGATTTTGTGTATGGACAAGTTTTGCGGTTTTGAAAGCGCATTTTTTCATTTTTTATTGTTTATATATTTTCCTTAACTATCTGTTTGCACAGCCATTCAATGTTTAAATCGTATTTTAACAGCTCGTTTGATTTTTTAATAAGTTGTTGTTTATTTTTTCGATTTAAGTGGGCAATAAAGCGTAAAATTTGACAATCTTTTTTCTTGATTTGGTAATAAAAGCGATATAAATTTTTAATATGCATAGAAAAAGCGTAACGCTTATTTCAAGCGTTTTTAAAACGTCTTTAAATATAATTAACTAAAGCTACAGTTGGGACTAGGCGACTTGAATATACACTTTACTTTCACTATTCATCATAGTGATCATACGAATTGGAAAAGTGGATCAGAGTACGATAACAAACCCGTATCGAGGCATTTTAAAAATTTGTTAAGGTTTAAAATCACATTTTCTGTCTCTAAGAAGATTTAAAAAAAAAAATTTGGGAGTGATTATTCTGTATTTGTTTTTCGTTGGAGGATCGGTTGCAGAATATCCGATTACCATCTGGTAACCATTTTCCGGCATAAGCTATGAAATATCCATTAAACCAGTTATGTTGGAGTTTATCTTTAAGAATTGAATAATAACAGAAAACTCATGGTTTTAATCGAAAAATACGGATAGTAACTGCCCACAACATATTAAATGCGATACGAAAAATTTCTGGAGTTTTTTTTATTGTAAAAAAAGATTATCGGGTTTGGACGTAAGACCGAGGCCCAAAAAACGCCAGATTGCTAGAGCTCTGGCATAATCTTAAATATTCTCATAGAAGAAGGACCTATGACTTACTTGGGACTTTGGACCATTTATTCAAGCTCAGCGATCCTAAAAGAATATAATACACATCGTAGGAAATCCCAACTTAAAAATACATTTTATAGGATTTTGAACTGGGCTTGAAAAAAAAAGATTTAAGGGGTTTTTTGAGGCAGCAAAAAAATCGATCAAAAGTCCAAAAATCGGCAGATTGCTAGAGCTCTGACGTAATCTAAAAGATTATCATACAACAAAATCATTTGGAATTGGAATTTGGATTTTGAATCATTTATTTAGACTCAGCGACCCCAAAAGTATATAAGACACATTGGCGGAAAGCCCAACTTAAAATAAATTTTATACAACTTTGAAGTGGACTTGACAAAAAAGAGAGATTTATGGGGTTTTTTGAGGTTATTTAAATAGATACAAAAAATGTTTATACGAATTTAAAGTCCAACAATCGGCAGATTGCAAGAGCTCTGGCATTATCAGATTGCTGAAGCTCTGAGATAATCTAAAAGATTCTCATAAACAGGGACTTTGGACCATTTATTCAGACTCAGCAACCCCAAAAGTATATAATACGCATCATCGGTAATCCCAAATTAAAAATAAATTTTATACGATTTCGAAGTGTACTTGAGAAAAAAAAATGATTTATGGGGTTTTTGAGGTTACACATTTAAAAATGTTTATACGAATTCAATGTCCAAAAATTGGCAGATTGCTGCATATCTGACATAACCTAAAATACTCTCATAAAACAAAAACCTCTGACATACTGGAGATTTTGAACCATTTATTTAGACTCACCGACTCCATATACTTTCGGGTGGTCTTAGGCCCAAACCAAATAATCGATTTTTTTTTTTAATACGCATTGCCGGACATCCTAACTCAAAAATAAATTTCTTTGCGTTTTTTAACTTTGTCTCAGAATCTAACGTTTTAAGTTTTATTATTTTCTTATGAACTAGTGTTAGAGAAACATCGATGTTGGCCAACATCCATGTTTTCGATCATTTTTAACAGCGAGACATCGATAGTTCGATACATCGAAGTTCATGTGGCGGCAAAGAAATAATAAATAACAATCCAAGAGGTTAAACAAAAAAAAAGTGATGTAAACTAAATCCCAAGTCCAAAAAACTCCTTTACATGTGGGTTATGGATAACCACCAAAAAATCCGATAAGACAAGATAGTTTGGATAGAGGTTTTTTTCGGATTCAGCTGCCCAAAGTCCAGACATAAGGGGTGCCTCAGTTACATGTAAAGTGAACACACAACTATTTTTCGTGATCCTGTGAGTTATAACAAAAAATGTTCAGCCAGAATTGCTTTAAACTAATTGGAGATCCATTCATTATGGTTATAAAATAAAATCATGTCAACGTTTTTTGATTTAAGCGAACTCCGCTTCGCTTGTCGCTCACTAGATTGCCAGCCTTGCTAAACATGCTTTCGATTTCAGTATTTTTCGATAATCGAAAAACGAAATAAAATGTCGATGATCGAACAAAACTAATAAAAATCGATGTTTCAATATAACATCGATGTAACTTCCACCACTATTTTGGACCTCGGATTCGAATTTAGTGATCACAAAAGCATGTGGAAAACGATGACGTTGATAATTTCATATTCGGTTCCTAGATTTTCATTCATGATGTCGAAAGTGATTTCTTTTTTTTTTTTTAATATTATGGCAAGACTCACGGCAATAATTAAGCATCCTGTTTTAGCACCACAACAAAGTACCTGCGGGCGTACGTACCATTTCAAATGGTTTAGAAAAAAAAATATTTTTTTTAATATCAATATATGATAAAAATTTAAAAGAAAGCTTGTCCATTTTTATGTACAAAAACAAATTAGTATATTTTGGCATGAAAGTGCATTCCTTCAAAAAATATATTTATAGTTACTCATAAAATAAATTTAAGTGTTTTTGAGATACATTTTTTAGTTGACTTATTAGTCAGCGAGCCATAACTAATAAAAGTTATGCATATAAAACCAACAAAAAAAGAAAAACGAGAAAGTTGTTAGGAAAAAGGAACAAAGTGAAAACAAAAACTGGATAGGTATTAAAAAATTTACTAAATAGAATATCCAACCATTTCGATTATTTTTTATTATGCTGTTTCCTTTTTTTTTAATGACAAGAAAGAGCTTAATTAAATATAAAAAAATAGTAATTACTTTCTGTCTAAATATAACGTTTAAAAAGATTCATATTTAGAACGAGCTTAATTAAATAAAAATAAATTGATTATTTATTTTCTCTCTAAATATAACGTTTAAAAAGATTAATTTTCAACATAATTTATTAAATTTATTTAAAAAAAAAATTCAAAACTAATTTAACAATAACAAAATAAAAGTTATGTCTTTCTTCGCTCAAACCCGAGAAAAAATTTCGCTTTTACCAAACTTAGCTAAGCCGTGCTTAATTTTAAAAAAATATTTGGTAAAATTAACTAAATAGAATATCCAACAAATTCGATTATTTTTTATCCTATTTCTTTTTTTTGTTAATGTCAAAAAAGAGTAAAAAAATATAAATTATTTTTTGTCTAAATATAATATTTAAGAAGAGTCATTTACAAAATAATTTATTAAATATATTAAAAATAAATACAAAACTAATTTAGAAACAATTATAGAGTAAAAGTTTTTTTTTTTTTTTTTTAGCTTGGTCCCAGATAAAATTTCCCTTGTACCAAAATTAGCTAATTTTAATAAAAATATTTGGTAAAGTAATATTTTTGTATAAGGTTATTTAAAGGATATAATAATAAAAAACTAGTTATATTTTTATGAAAATGAAATTGAAGAATTTATTGAGAAAATTAGGGAAATTTGCCAATATACCGAAAATAAAAATCATGTTATAGGCCTAAAAATTCGTTTTCGGATCACGCAGAAACGAATCAGAATAAAATGGTTCTATTTCGAGTTTTTGGAACACGTCTGAATACTTTAATAATCATATCGCAAATAATTTATAACAAACACTAAATTTAATTAACTTATAATAATAATAATAATAATAAAGCTTTTTTACATTAAAAATAAAAACTTTAAGTAAAGCAATTTCAACAGTGTAAAAATAATTAATTTAAACAAAAATTAATTTATTTATTTATTATTAATAAATTTATTTGTTTTGTTTTCAAAATAATTACAATAAAAAATGACTAGCGGAATGTTAGTTAATTATCACCTCGCTAATAATTATTATAATAATAAATAAAATCATGTATTTTTGAGTAAAACGTTTCGTTTTCCAAATTTTAAACAAAATTTAAAATGTAGGCAATGGAATAAAAACTAATACAGGGTGCGCCATTTGAATGTGGTCGATGGAAATATTGAATAACTTTCGAACACATTTTGGAAAGGTTTTTACATTACAATTTTAACCATGAATCGATTCACGCCCAAAGAACGCGCGGAAATAGTGACAATGTTCATTAAATGTAATTTCCCGATTTTTGGGAGCGAATTTTAATGACTGATGAGGCCCATTTCACGCAATCTGGCACTGTAAATAAACAAAACTGTCGCATTTGGGGGAAAGAAAATCCTCGTACTATCCATCAAACTCCACTGCATTATCAGAAAGTGACTGTTTGGGCCGGTGTCTGCTTCAATATTTCCATCGACCACATTCAAATGGCGCACCCTGTACATATTTTATTGGTTGTTAGCGAAATAGCTCAATAAGAAATGGCTGTAAGCTCGAATTAAATTTAAATTTTGCTTAAAAAAGGCAGATTGATGAATATTTTACATTTCAATTATATTAAACGCTCAATAAAAAAATGGCTATAAACTCGAAGTAAATTGAAATTTAATTCGAAAGCTTAACTTTAATGTTTTTTAACGTTAGGCATTTGAAAAAACGTTTCATGCATTGCCCATAATTATTTTTATGAAAGTCCTAGGACAAAAAACTGTATATAAATTTTTAACACACCCTTTTTAGTTTTTAAATGATTTATTTTTCAATTTTCTTTTTTTTTAACTAGATATTTGTTTATGATAACTATTATTTAAAGTTGTTAAAAATTTTAAATTAAAAAAATTTATTGAAAAACAAATATTCGTTTTTTTTTAAAGTATTTCACAAGCAATTTGCGTTTTCAAAATTATTATCTGGCTTACATAAACATACAATTATTTTAAATGAAAAAAAGTTATTAAAAAACTAAAAGTTGGCTGCCAATTTTTATTTAATATTTTTTAAAGAAGTTTTTTGGTTTTGCAAATTATTATCTGGCTTACATCATTATCAAATTTAATTAGCATTTCGACAAGATCATTACGTCTAAACAAATTAAGAAATTTTTCAGTTTTGCTAAGTTTAATATTGTAAACAAAATACATAACATTTTTTGAGATTTTTTTTCTAAAAATAAATATCAGTACGTAAATAATTACAATACATTTGTTTTTGCTTTAAACTTGACATATTTAATGCATAATAATCTTTGACAACGCCCACAAATTCGTTTCTTTTCATTCACAAAAAAGTACTTTGAAATATATACAATAATAATATTTATTTTTACATACATATGCTTACACTTGACATAAATATTTGTTGTATAAATCTGCATGAATGACCTTCATAGTGCCATTTAAGTGCTATATATCTTTATGATCTACATAAAGAAATCTACAGTATTTACTTATGCCGGACTGTTTAATTAGGCGTCGTTTCTTACAATATTTCTTAATGTCAGGTGCTGTCAAAATTGTTTCTGCACTAATTAATTTGAAATACTATAATAACCATATAAAGAAGAATTTTAATGAAAACGTAACTAGGAATGTTTGAATACTCTTATTTCTGATCTTGGATCAGGGCCTTAATTAACTTCTTAATATAATAATAACTATTGAAAAAAATGTCTCTAAAGATATTAAGCTATATGATAAAATTAGTAATTTGAAAAACTTCTCATACTTTAAAACTTTTATAACTCTATGGAAAGAATAATTTTTCACTGAATTTCTTTTTCCAAAGATGAATTCCAAGACGATCGCGTTCAAAACCCATTTTTAACAAAAAATAACAGAGTATATACTTTTGGCCTACATACCTGATACCATTTCCGGGTATTTTTCCTCACGAATACTTTTTTTTAGTAATGTGGTAGCTTGAAGTCTTAGAAAAAATCCGGGGAAACATAAATTTCAATTTTGGAAAGTGTAAATCGCTCGTCTACGCAACCTCGTCAAGCGCTTTATGACCCGTCTAGCGTGGAGACTTTTGGATATTACATACGGTGCTTTGACCTATGGTCGTAGGGTCTTTATGAACGTCCACAAGCCCAAGGTTGTTAAGACATTTCCAAAATGTCTTCATTTTCACTTACTTTATGAAGAAAGTCTTGGAAAGATTTCAAATGACTGTTTGTGACAACGTGAGTAGCGAATTTATCGCTGTTGGTTTAATTTTCGAGATTAACTTAAGAATCGAATCTACAAATACCAGGCGGAGAAGTCATCGGTAATTCTTTAATTTATTTGGAAAAAGCCGAATCTAGACCCCGTAAATTATAGCCTTTTTAGAGATTTTATTATTTCATCCCACATCTGCGGAGTAAAAGAAGTAGATGGCTTTTATAAAAAGGGAATTCTACAGATCGAAAAAGATCGCATATCTTCTTAATCGACTAGCTTTAATTTATCAAGTTTTAATATTTTAAAATTTTGTTGATCGCTTTAGCAACTACTTCATTTTAGATATTAAGTAAGCTAAATACTTCCGTATAAGCCAATTTCATTACCAAGTTCAAGCTGCTATTTATAGAACTATAGCAAATAGGCGCCAATTTAAAAGATTTGTAGACGTATCACTTTGTTTATATTGTCTCCATTTCAGACTCAGTACAAAATTACGCATACGCCGTGTTGTGTAAAGCGCTTATAAGCAGATAAAACCACAAAGCTATGCGGTTATTATGCTAAATGTTATGTTTAAAATTATTAATATATTGTAACCAAAGGTATATAAAGCTTGTGTAACATTTTTTATATAAGTTCTAACTAATATATATAAAAAAATGATTAACAAGACGAAAGAAATCGCTTAGACCATGGCCATGAGGTAGTGAAAAGAAGGTGGCGCCTTACTATGCGCAACTTTTGTTTAGTTCTGCGCATGTACGTCACTAGATCGAAATTTTTAGAAGTGCTTAGCTACCATGTTACCATTTACGATTTTTTTCTTTTGTTTATGATTTTATTTATAAAGTTTGTTGTTTATTTGCCAGTTACTTTCGGTATTTTATTTTTAATATCTATAGATACCAATATCTTTGTTATTTTTTTACTTTTTACTTAAAATGCACTCATTATTTAACTTTATATTTAAACAATTGGAAATAACAATTCCTACGCATTAACCCATAATCGCAAAGTAAACTTAAAAAGGAAAAACCACTTTTTTTCGTTACACGCATCTGCACATAGTTAGAATAAGTATACTAAAAAACAGACAATTAATGAAAAAGTCTATAAAATAAAAATTGCAAAAACTATTTTATTAACAATTATTACTATTTATCCATACACTTATGTACTACAAGTAATGCGAGCATAGAAATTTTGATCTTGTGACGTCACTCGCATGTTCTTAAGTTTATTACCCTTTTTCCTTGTTTTTTCAAGTCCAAGAACTCCTAAATTTTGAAGATCTTAAAGGTAGGAGACTAATTTGCTTCTGCAGAACTCCGAACTATCTCAACTTAAAACTTAACGTGAAACGAAAAATAAAATTAAGTTAAAATTAAATGTTCCAAGGCGAATTAAATATTTATATTTATTTAAGCGATTTTTTATTTGTTAACTGTCTGAAACAATTTAAAAATATTATTAAGCTAATTAAAATATTTAATTTTTATACCCTGTACCGTATGGTACAAAGGGTATATATGATCAGGGTAACTAGAGAAGTCGATATACCCATGTCCGTCTGTCCGTTATTATAAACGTATAGATCTTAAAGTTGATAAGAGTATCCAAACTTTCACATTAGATGCCTTATTATTCCATATGAGACAAGTCCATTTTACTTTTTTGATATCGGGGTTACATTATATAGCTCCCATAGAGATGTTTTAGAGAATTTCGAAGAAATCAAAAAGTTTTAGATGGATAATTCGATTGTTTTATATCTTCGTAACCAAAATTGACACTCGGGAGTTTTTTAAGCACTGTATCATATTTTGTCGAAATTTATTTACTATACCATAAAGGACGGATCTGCCAAAAAATCGAATTTTGTACAAAATTCGGTATGATTCGTTTGTTTATAAAGATATTGTACCTTCATTAGGCAATCGGGAGTTTTTTATAGGTCTCAAGCACTGTACCAAATTTCATCAAAATCGGTAAAGTTCCCATAGGGCCAATAGGTCAAAAAAAAAATTTGTATACAAAATTCGTTGTATTTCGTTTGTTTGTGAAGATATTTGAACCAATTTGGTACAAATTTGATCAAAATCGGTTGACTATATCATATAGCTCCCATAGGAACGATCAGACAAAAAAACATTTTTACTTAACAATTGTCTTTCATGTGCTCTGGCCGGTCATGGACCAAGAAGACACCTAAGACGACTTCACCCAAATAAGCTCAATAGGCGTGTCCTATCATAGAAACTACTTGAATTTTTAAAATATTGTATATATGGAGTAATCTAAGCCATACCACACAATATCTTATATTGAGTGTGTAGTGATTTTCTTTTATCTTTATAAATATTGGATCATAGCCCTTAGAATTATGGGTTGATTGCCAATAAATATTATGGAAAAAAAAAAAAAATATATTAAAAATTCTTTTGTTTTTGGCTGTTTTTGAAGGAACCTTATTTTTAAATTAAAAAGATTAATATCTTTCGGGAGGCAAGTTTTTGTTAAATCGGGGTTCCATTGCTTAGCTGTTTTAGAGGAAATCAAAATCCAAAGATTAGTTGTTGAAAGCTAAGGGTCATTTCCGTAGAATCCGAAACCGGGATCAGAATTGGCCCATCGCGCCACAATTTTGAGATATTAGAGCTTATGAACCCGAAATCGGCGTTCTTTCCTACTTTGGAGGTTATGTACAGGATGCAAAAATGTATTTGGTTCAATCGGTAGAAAAATAGATTTTAAGCATAAATCGATTGCCTAAAAAATCGAAACCGTAACATATGTGGCAATGAGAAGTTTTTAGAAATTTTTTTTAGCATTTTAGCAAAGCAGATCATAATCTCCTGACTATATCGTTTTTTTTTCGTTTATGTCAATATCGTATCCAAAACTGGCTAAACTAAAGCAATATATCGGATTTGATAGCAATGTGATCGTACAGGGTATCTCAAAGTCGTCCACGCTCGACTTTAACATGCGCCAGTTGTTTGTCATTATACCTAGAACTCACCAGTTTAATTAAGTTAAGTAAAGCGAGTCGATAATTAAAAGTACCAGGTAGATTATACGCGGGATAACGTTCCAAGTGTTCTATATAATAAGTTAACAAATAAATATCGCTTAGGCTTCCTATTTCAGCATGTTGCTGATTAGGCCCCCAAAGATTCCAAGCCATGTAATTTTGGCACGCTTAAAAATTCGAAATGTTTAATGTTTTTTTATATACTCAGTATCTCGACGAATTTCTGGCTGTTTGCTTTAGACTATATAAGAAACGGGGTCTGTGCGTATGGGGTCTGTTGTCAGCGCCGCTTTTGTTATTGTTTTTGTTATGTTTTTTCCGTATTGCTGACGTTTTGTTTGTTTTTAAAACATCAGTTTTGGTTTTTTTTATTTATTTGCATTATTGTTAAAAATTGTGCTTAACACGATTGAAGTTTTATCAGGTTGCTCTATTTTTAAATGGAGTTTTCTGGCAATCAGTTGAGGGCACGACTAGTCTGAGCTCTACTGACGTGGCTCTCTGTTAATTTTTTGTGATATTGTCGTAAGATAAATTCTATATCGTGTTGGAACAATTGTATCTAGTGCTTTTACAGGGTCACAGCTGTTTACTCTATCAACTGTTTGTGTCTACTATTGACATTTAACATTATATTAACTTTATTAACACAAATTTTTATACAGTTTATGCAAATTATTTGATTAGAACAAAATGTTGTTACAATGCATTATGAAATTTATATGTTGTGAGTTGAAAAAATTGAAAACAAATTTAACCATGTTTTTGGTGTTCTTCTGGATTATTTGGTTTTCGCAAATCATAGCCATATCTACGGTTTTTATGAGGTGAGATAAAGTTATAAAATATAAAGTTAATGTATTATTATATATAGTGTACTATTATTAAGGCGGTTTGATTTTCCAGAAGCAAAGCCGAAGCTTTTATACAGATTTGTTTTGAAAAGTGGTTTGAAACAGAACGTTTTGTTGTAAAAGGAATTAAAACGATAGTTGTGGATAATTTCTCTCGAAAGGTAAAAACCTGTGCTAACAGTGATGACGACAGTAAAAATTTGGGAGCACACAGTACGAATCCGATTAATATTCTTCGTTTTGGTTTTTTCGTTTTTTGGAACACGGATGAATTATGTAATTAAATAATTGGGGTATGTGGGTATCGAACACGGAGGTATAATGTATTTTAATATATAAATATAATGCATCATTTAAAAATAATATATGGTTTCTGTCCTCAAGTCAATCTTGGTCTATTTAACTTCACGCAGTCATGAGATCCGTTCGTCTTCTGCACCACATTAACCAATAATCTACGTCTCGAATATCAAGTCCTCGCAAAAGAAATTAAAAGGAATATCCTTAGCAAAGCGCTGTTTAAAACTACAGCCTTATTAAAAGACTCGCCCATCTATAAATGCCGTAGTTTATCATTACAGATCTTTAACACTTCCCCACAATAGATTTAATAATAATAATAATTTCCCTGACCGAAGTTCCGAATTCCCTTGACATTTGGGATCTCTCTTAATAACTGTCCGAAGAGAACAGGGAATAATTGAATAATGCAGTAATGCAATTCACTAGAAATATGCTTCAATGCCCGCCATATCAGCCAAATCAGTATCCCTTTGAACCTTAATTCGATTATCCCTAACTAGCAACTTCTTAACAGATTCAAATAAGCACACAAAAACTTCCCTTCAAAATCCAACGAAAATCAAATTACTTACTCCAGCCTCTTATCAACAATAATTATCACTGCCCTTAAATTCCTTAAAGCCAAAAATTGAAGCTACTGAAGACCTACAGATTTGTCTCCTGTCAAATCCATAGAAAATATCAATAACCTGAAGTGCTACGCATCAATAGTCCGGAAGAATATTATCAAATTTCATAACAAATTCATGAACTTATAGATTCCTAACTATATTGGCATACCTGACATGAAATTTGCTCATATAACCAACTATACATCCGCTCGTGTCCACAACTACAAATTTAATCGAGTTTCAAACTGCTACCAAATAACCAACCCACTTAAAATCCACTACCACTTTATGTATGAGTCATAACCACAGAAATCGTAGCGAAGTGGAAAAATGTATCCGGTTTATACTGGGACACACCCTTCCCAACTACCTCCATCTCCTCCCTTATATCCCAACAAATATCTGCCCTAAATGTATAGTTTCAATTTCTATTACCATCACCCATTTGCTCAACTCCTGCCCAACACTAGACCTTAACAGAAAACTTATATGTAACAACATCCCAAGATAATACAATATAGCCCAACTCCCATCCTTTCAAAGCTGAAGCCTTCGGCAAAATAATGAACGTTGTTTTGAACTTGCACCTTTTTATTTGGATCTTAATCCTCACAAGAAATAGAAAAAGTATAGATTAAAAACTTGTAGAAGTAATGACAAACGGCATACATCTAAAAAAAAACCTACCAAGTCAATGGGTCAATAGAGATCCCATGAGCTTATTCTTTTAGATCCACTATTTATATATTATAGTTCATAACCAATTACAATTACCAAAAACTAATTAAAATATATTTTACCTTCCGTACTTCCAGTTTTCCGGAGATTATAACAGACCTGCCAACTGTTACAGTCAGCGAGCTGCCGCTGGAGCATGTCAAGAATCGCATGGAAGCGGTCATTTTGGACAAGGCGCAGCAAACGCAAAGCGAGCAACAGCGCAATAAAAGCGAGGAACAGCAGCAGCTTTTTGAAGATGGCAAAGAAGCGGCACAGAAAGGTGAGTCTTTATATATACGCTAGCTCTTAATAACTGAAAGAAAATCTCTTCCACAGATGAACAAGTTTTGAATATAAACGATCCTGGCGGAGGTGCCGAGCAGGATGCTGCTGTCGTGCCTTCAATAGAAATTCCAGTAGATCTGAATGCTACAGCAAGTGTTAACGCTAGTGATGATAGCTCGGCATCCGCCACTAACAATACGGCCGCCTCTAATCTTACAACGGAGGAGGTGCCCATGCCGGTATTTTCCGAATGGGCGCAAAAGCAAATGGAAGCCGAAGCTAGTCGTGAACAGGCCATGGAACAGGAGCAGCAACAGGTGGTTAACAACTCAGCGCAGCGACGCAATACCACAGGCGCAGGCACAAACAAGCCACCTACGCTCAAGCTGCGTGCCAAGAACTATGCCTCACCCGACTGTGGAGCCAAGATCATAGCATCCAATGCGGATGCCTCTAACACAGGCGCTGTGCTCAGTCAATCTCATGATGAGTACATGTTAAGTCCCTGTGGCAATCGTATTTGGTTTGTCGTGGAACTGTGTGAAGCCGTACAAGCTCAAAAAGTGGAGCTGGCCAACTTTGAGCTGTTTAGCTCGTCGCCCAAGAACTTTACCGTGGCTGTATCCAAACGTTTTCCCACACGAGATTGGTCTAATGTGGGACGCTTTGCGGCGGAGGATAAACGCACTGTGCAAACCTTTGAGCTGCATCCGCATTTATTTGGCAAGTTTGTGCGCGTAGATATACACTCACACTACTCCAAGGAGCATTTCTGTCCAGTGTCGCTCTTTCGCGTCTTCGGCACTTCCGAGTTTGAGGCCTTTGAAACGGAAATACGACCCAACGATGAGCTGGATGATTTCTATGATGATTTTGGCGCACAGGAGCAAGCGCATGCCAATAAAGCGGGAGGTAATATCTTTCAAAGCGCCTCCGATGCGGTCATGCAAATGGTCAAAAAAGCCGCCGAAGTGCTGGTCAAACCCACCAAGGCATTTCGTTGGTCCAGCGATTCGCTGGTTTGTCGTACGCCAGCCTTTGGCACATATAGCTGCAGCAGCTGCAATGCCACGTTGGTGGAGCGCATCAATAGCCTGTTATTTTGCCAGTTCCAGCAGCTGCAGCTGCTGCTCAACCTGCCGCAGTTGCGCAATGACTTAATAAAAACGCACATCTGTGAGCTGGAGTTCAAGCTCAACGCAATTTCGTTGGATGAGCCAGATATCAAGTCAAGCAGCATTTGGCAGCAGAAGCAAAGCTATTACTTAATTATGTTGCCAACGGAGTATTTGGGTGCCATGTGCAAACTGTTAGAGGCGGAGCACAATGCAACGCTTAGCTCTAATAACTCAAAGCTTGTTGAAGCTGCTACACCTAGTGAAGAGCAGCCGAATCTCAATGTGGCAGCACAACAGGAAACTGATAGCGGCGTCAGCGAAAACTTGCCAGCAGAAACAACTACAACGCAGCCGCAGGAGCCAACAAAGCCTGCAGAAATAGTGGAAACACCCAGCAGCACAACGCCTACAGAGACTTTGCAAGAAGTGGACGGCAGCAAGGAGCTACCTGTGGTGGTTACAGAGGCAACGCCTACAGTAACCAGTGAGCCTAATGTTACGCCCACACCCGCCGATGTGAATATATTTAATGTGCCGGCCGAGACGGAGGGCGTGGAAACAGCACCGGTAAACATAGTGCAGCCAGATACGGACAACAACACGCCCATGCCTGCGTTAGTTGAGCCCAGTGACCCAGAGCCGATTGCAAGTCAACCGCTCGCCCCAACAGCAGCAACAATAGCAGCTACACCAACAACAACATCTAGTGAAATTGTCTTACCAGCTGGCAGTGGCGATGCCATGCCATCCTCGGGTCACACAGCAGGCAGCGGCTTTGAGGACAATAACCCAGCTAATTGGGAAAGCATAGACAATTTGCTGACCACTACTGTGGCGTCCATAACAGCTGGCGGTGGTGCAGCCGCAGCTGCTGCAGCGGTAGTCAATGGCAATGGTAACCTAGGTGGCTCCAATGGAGCGACTAATGGCGCAGGCGCTGGCGTCAATTTGCAACAAAAGCTGACAAATGGCGCACAGTCGGAAAGTGTCTTCATCAGGCTTTCAAATCGCATTAAGGTAAGTGCTAAGTTGATGGATGGACTCTAGGGAAAATCAAAGCCCAATTGGGTGCTAAACGGACTGGATAGGCGTATAATTTATGTAAATTGTGGGCGTGTAACTGAGTGGTTATGTTTTTGTGGCCAGTCGGAAATTTTAGTACCGAGTTTGGAGTAAGAAATAAATTTCGGAGGTGCTGATTATGGGACTGGATACCCGTTTAGTCGGGATTAGCCAAACCTTATTTCATTTGGCGATATGCCACAAATATTTTTGAAAGCGTTTAGAAGTTCGTCATATAACTTGTTAAAGGAAGAATTTGTAAGGGATAATACTCTCCATTAAGGGATTTAAGGGATTTCCCCCAAATAAAAAAAATAACATGCATAAAATCGTTTTATCGACGCTAGATGGCGCAATACGATTTTAATAATTTCGAAGTTTTCTCGATTTTTATTTACCCATCACTGATTTCTCTTTTTCATACCTATTAAAGATTTTTGTATAGACAATGTTAACATCGTCATCGACCTCGTCAACATTTACTTTTCTTTTGTGCGGTTGCTAGAAGAAACAAGGAAACTATCGACGCTAGATGGCGCAATACGATTTTTATAATTTCGTAGTTTTCTCGATTTATTTTACTCATCATTGAATTTTAAGCTATTCTTCTTCATATTTAAGATTTTGATAAACTTCATAGAGACAGAAAATGTTAACGCAAATATTAATTTTAATAGTAAATATTAATCTTTAAAATTAAATATTTATCATTTTGGAACTTAATTTGTTTTAATAGTCTTATAGACAGCGAAAGTAATTAGGTTCACGGATACTTATGGAAAAAAACGACGGCCATCATGAAAAAAGTTTTTGAAGACATCTCAACATTTTTGTTTAAAAGAAAATCTGAAAAGTTTCACTTTCCAATTCGGTGCAGAAATACTAGAAAGCTTTATAGAAACGTTTTCATAACCTATTTATGCGAGTGATTTTTTTAACCCTCAGTTTCATCCGGATCCTCCTCCTCCAGATCCGCCGCTACAACTTAGCAAGTAAACTACATTACCATAAAACTTTTTCTTAGATATGATAATACTTCAAAAGTAGCTACTTCTAACACGCTGTCAAGTCCGACCGGGTTGTTTATATTGTTCGCCAGACGTCGTCCGCAACGACCAAGAAAACAACCAGGGACAACCACACACACACACACACGCGCGCCTCTTAGTTTTGACGTGCCCATGTGTTTTATAGCCAAGTTGCGTGTTGTCCGCTCATTACCAGTTACTTGCCACTTTCCTGGAACCTTTAGTCAAACCCCCCTTGCTCAAACCAAAGCCCACCCAGCTATCCTTGTAACAGTTTTTGATTTTGCGCGCTTTCGCCAAAGGTCGCTACGTCATCGAAAGCAAACATCGAATGTTTAGTAAAAGTTACACCCACATTGGCTAGAAAATGCTTTAACAGCACAGACGCTTATTATATTACACTTGTCTTCCACAGGCGCTCGAACGAAATATGTCGCTGTCAGGTCAATATCTGGAGGAGCTTTCGCGTCGCTACAAGAAGCAGGTGGAGGAGCTACAGCAAACGCTTACGCAACAAACGCTCACAGTGCGCACGCTAGAAGATCAAAGTCGTCGCTATATAGAGCAGGAGCAGCTTTATCAGCAGCAAAGTGCGGAGCTAGCCGGCGAGGTGCGCGCTCTAAACCATCAAGTGCAAGCTTGCATTTTGGTCATTATTTTGGTGGGCTCTTGCATATTTCTAATGCTGGTGGTGGGCACTATCTACTATCGTAAATTGCGACGCCAGCAGCAGCAGCTAAAACCAGCAGCGGATGCAGTGGTTGGTCTTAGCAAGGAACAGCTGAGTCGGCGTAAGTCTTATGAAGTAATGCCAGAGCATGCGCAGCAACAGAAGCAACGTAGACCTAGCGAGGAGGCAATGTTGATACTAAAAGATTGTGCAGAAACGCCTACTAAGGAGTCCACAACAGATACGAATGGCATTCGGCAACGCAAGTTATCCGTGAATTATGGCAGTAACAACAACATTACGGCAAATATGTTGAATGCTAGTGCCAGGGCATCGCTGCATAAGCGCAAGGGTGCCAAACATGCATGGCATAATAGTCTAGATACATCAGATGTGAACCGTACGGAGCAGTTGGATAAATTCTTTGATTTGGGTAAGTTTAGAAATTTAGTAAAGGCGGCAATCAAAGCGAATATGTTGACATAGCCTTGAACTTTTTGGGTACTTAAAACGTGCCGTGTTGAATGTGTTGTCATGCAAAGGTCATTAACTTGGGAAGGCATTTTTTCGGCTTGGGCAGTGTGCCAACATGTTCGCATTTGATTTTCCCATTTAAAATTGTATGTCACCAACTTGTCGTTTTCCTCTGCTTTTTACAGACACACTGAAAAGCAGCAAGCAGCAGTCCAAACCCAATAAAAAGAAACTACAACAGTCGCTCAAGAGACAGGAGTCCGCACCCACCAGCTATGCGCAAGACAATGACACATCAGCACAGCGTGAAGATCTTTCTCAAAGTGACTTTGATGAAAGTCTCATGTTGGATGACGAGGATTTGGTCAATTTTCTGCCAAATAGCGATTTGGCCTACAATGAGTTCATGCCCGAGGGACCCTCTGGTTATCAAATAGTTGATGAAATTGATGGCAAGCCAGTCAAGGAACAGCAGTCCACAAAAAAATCACGTCGTTTGTCCTCGCCTGCCTTTTTCAAGTCGCCTTTTGGCAAGAGCAAAAATAAAGCGGCTAGTTTTAATGGTGGCAGTTCAACGACAGGAAAAATTAAAACCAGCCATTCGGCACATGAGCCCACCTCCTGGGAGTGGTGTCGCCTGAAGCGCTCCGAAAAACAAAAGCAGTTAAAAGCCATTGCCAGCGCGCCCATATGCACAGCTAATGCCTGTTTGGATTCATCGTCGCTGTCGGAAATAAGCTTTCCATTGAATTCTACAGAAAACTCTTACCGTATACTGGGCGAAGCCATAATGTCATCGGGTGAAATCAACGCGGCAACGAAAACGCGGCATTCGAATGGCATAGCCGCTGGCAGCAGTAGCAGCGGCAGCGGAGGCAGTACCACCTCATCCACAGCGAAAAAGAAGCAACGAGCTTTTAATAACTTGTTTCGCAAGGTTTTTTAAAATGACTTGCACCAAGGCCCAGTGTATTTGTTTTTAGTTTTAGCTACTTAAATTATATGTTTAGTTCTTTTTAGTATTATGGAGATCTGCAACCTTTTCTTTGGCATTTGTTACTTAATAATAAGCCAAGCCTTAAGTTTCAAAAAATATTATACCTATTTTATTTCATTTAAGAGTTCCTTCTAGCTGCAGTAAAATGCAAATGACTGTTAAACAAAAACATTAAAAGTTTTTAGTTTTAATGTATGTACTTGATGTTGTTGTTTGAATAACAACAAAACGAAAGTAAATTGCTTACAAGCATGATAAAATATTAATAATATTCCATGCCTCAATATGATTGCCTATTTAGTTTATAAGAAAGTAAACATTTTTGCGTATGTTAAAATTAGAAATTGCCACTTAGTTTGTTATTATATTTAATATGTATTAGCAATTATAAACGCATAGTCTTTAGTTTAGTTTTTATTCATAACTAAATGCAATTAACATTTATTTAAAACAAAACCAACTTTTGATTTATTTATGTAACATTTGTTTTTATATCTTTAAATCGTTTAAAAAGTCAGCTACTTCGAGTACATCCTCGTTGGACAGTTTGTGTTCCTTGACGGAACTGTTTAGTGCACGTCCGGCAGTGCCCATTTGTTTTTTCCATTGTTGTATGGTTTTGTACTTTACATCGTTGGCACAGTAGACAACTTCATTGATGTCTTCGTTAAGTTTATAGGAACAAACAGAGGGGAACACTTGCTGTAAATTGTTTAAAGCATCGGTACGTAAGGTTTCATCGCGGCAGACGAGATTAAGCATGAAAAGTCCTTTGTCGCCTATAATTTCCTTAATGTGCAGTAGTACATCGTGTGCAAGAAAGCTGGGAGGCGGACAACTCATGCCTAGCGTAAGATCTTTGCTGTCCACATCAAATAACACTGCATCAAATTGTATGCCTATGAAAAGAAAAATGTTTTAGAGAAATGAAACTAAGAAGAAATACTCCAGCTGCTTACCTTCGTTGCGGCAACGCTCAACAAAAGCCAAACCATCATCAATAACAACATGGAAGCGTTTGTCCTGCCTGACTTCAAAATATTGCTCTGCTACTTCCAGCATGATAGGATCAATTTCAACCGCTGTTACTCTTACCTCGCTGAGTGCATCATGCAGAAAACTGCATAATCCACCGCCGCCCAAACCAATAACCAGCACATCCTTTGGCACACCTTTTTGTGTATTTTGCAGCGATGTAGCCAGCTGCACGCCCACAGACATGTAAACATGATGCTGGCAGGCCAAATAGCCAAAATCTATCTTTTTGCGTTCCTTTTTGCTCTTGGTTTTGACTGCAATGGATTAAGACATGTTATTAATAAAGAATGTACAAAAAAATATTCCAATTCTCTTACTTTTTTTAACAAGCGCCTCCGACTGTACCACAAATTGGTTATTTAGAAAAACTAAGCGTCTGAAAATTTTGTCATTAGCCTCCACTTCCTCAACGCGAAAATCACCAGATATTTTTGAGAAGCCACAAATCAAAGTCTCACGTTTGCCCACATCAGCGCCTAGCGATAGATAAGGTATTTGTTCGCTCAGGCCCGCTGGCGCTAAATTCTTAATGCTTTCAGCCAGTTCGGCTTTGACATCGTCCAACGTATTATAGACTTGATCTCGATGCAAAGTGACAACGGCCAAACGTTGAAACTTGGCCGAATCTTGCAGTTTTTTGCGTCCTGCAGGCGTAGCAAAAAGCCATTCAACTTCGCGACCCTGCGGCACTATAAATGCCGCGTATTTTCCTAGACCACGCGCAGGCGGTTGATCTAATATGTGTAGTGTGTAGCGTGGTGTTGCCTCTTCAGGTCTGTGCAAGTCCAAGGTGACTTCATTTTGGTCTGCAATATTTGAGCGTGCCAGGCCATTGCATACCAAGGCCGCTTTTTGTACTGAAGTTACTGCATTGCTTAGTTCTTCGGCTGAGGACACACGCTGCATTTTTTCGTTGCCCAGACTGAACTCGAGTATCTGCGGAATAGTATATTTGTAAGTATTAAGCCGTAGTTGTCAGAAGCAACGCTTACCTGCATGGGCAAGCTTTTGAATTTTGTTGCAATCACTACAAATACGGGCATGCTCAAGGAATCTTCAGCATTTTTCTCCTTATTGGCACGTTCCACGCCCAGGCAATGCACAATACGCAACATGCAGTTATTACGTGGCATAAATTCTACTAAATAATTTAATATATGCTCCTGCAGCAGCGATATGCACACATAGCGACCACCATTGCTGCAAATTTAAAAAGTTTGTAAAGTTACTGATCTTATAGCAGCTTGTGCTTGTTCTTACCGCATTGTACGCAATATCTCCTTAAAGTAGCGCTCTATAAGTTGTTTGGTTTCTGGCTTATCGTCAACAAATAGTGCATCCAGTGTGCCCTTGTCCAATGCCACAGAGAAGCTCTCATCCATAAAAGTCATGGCCGTAGCATCCATTTGTATAAACTTCATATCAGCACGCGTGCGCGCATTTAGTTCCAGCATTTTCTTAACAGCAACAGGTGAGATATCAATATTGGTTATGTCCCTATGTAAATACATCAATTTTTAAATAATGTTATTATTATTTGTCTCACACTACTTACCGAAATCCAGAGTCATACATGTCCATGCTGAGTTTTGAATTACCGCAACCCAGCATAAGAATTTTATCAACCGGCTTCACGTACTTGTGTATTTGATCGCATAACTCCAAGTATTCGCCATACCTAATGAAAATTATTATTATTATTTACTTTAAAACATAAACATAGCACATGTCGGCAAACGTTTTGCGCCAGACATTGCCGGCCTCATAAAAATGTAGGAACCTACCATTCGAAGGCCTTCTCACCGCGTTTTTTGAAGAACTCATTCCAGTAGTCAGTTTTGCCAAACTCTTCGCGTGTTTTAGGTAACAAATTCATGTTTAATTAACTATTAAATAAAATAAACAAAGTGCAGCTGCTGAATAATGCGCATTGCTTGTTTGCGGTTGCCACTTGTTTGCAATAAGAACTAAAAAGTGGCAACTCTGCTTATAATATTGCCAACTGTTTGAGTTTTCGCGTTGCCAACTTACCAACAGCGCACTGATTGGGTCGACTGTCGACTGCTGAAAAGTTATCTTGCGTATTATTTCTTTTACTTTATTTATATAATAGTTAATATAATTTATTAACTTCAAAAACATCACTTAAGTTAGACTTAATCGCAGCAGCAACAATAGTGCCAAACGTGCCGTAGCAACGTCAAAGTGAAAGCAGCAACAGCAAACAAACATAAAAGGGGGAGGCAGCCCCTGCATACAATCGTTTTTCTGATAATTTACGTGCATACAAATGCAAAACAATGGAAATCAATTGAAGCACATCAAGCTATCGTATCGAAACTGATATGTTTTGCATATATCTATAAGATCAACAAAATTCAAAGCCTACACACACTCAAACATACACACAGTGTGCACAGGGAGAGCAGCGCCAAATGTGAAAACTAGAGATTGGCCAAGTGGGTGGAACACTCTTTTTCGTAAATGCGTGCCGCAGTTGGACTAATGCTGTCCCATGGTAGCGTGGAGCCCGTTATGTCACGTCCAGATTACGAGCAAAATGCACTCCATCATAGCTGCCTATTGGTGCTGTTGCGCGGCGTTGGACCTTCAAAGCCACGCATGCTGCAGCGGGCCTTTGAAAAAGTGCGACGTGTCAATAATATTAAAGTAAACGGTAGGTATCGTATAAATATATATTATAAATTGACTGATTTTACCATAAACAATGAATTCGTAGATTCCAGTGGCACTACGCGTTCTATATGGATTCGCTATATACACGATCATCCGGTAGAGCATAATGATTGGGGCGACTTTCAAACACATCGTCGCCTACTGGGACTTATTACAATAGGAAAATTTGAGAAGCAAACGGAACTAAATGAGCTATGTCGGCAGCATGAATCGCTTAAAGTGCGCTATGGCAGCACGCTTTACGAATCACGTGCCATATTCTTTGGACCCGATGAGCAGCCAGCAAATTGCATAGATGGAGAAGATATGTCGGCAGTAGACAATGTTCAGCCTCCACTAGAGCCTATAGGCGAGCTGAACAGCGTTGGAACACCTACAAAAGCTCGACTCCAAGACGAATACACCACACCTTCGAATTTCAAGTCCCAAGCATTCTTTTATCGTGAACAAGATTCGTGCACAGATTTGGATACACGTATAAGTGATTTTGCTAATGCTTTATTTTGGGTGCTGGAATCGAAACGCTTGGAACGTTTACGCGAGAAGCCTGAAAAGGTTAGTTTGTTGCTGGCGCCCTTTGAAAAACGAGATTTTGTGGGCCTGGACATGGAATCGCGCAACAATCGTAAGCGCTGTGTAGGCCGCGGTATGAAGAATCTGGCAGACTTATCGCTGCAGGCCGGCCTGGTAACGGAAGCCCTGCAGTATTATCACAACGCCTACGATACGCTGCGCGTCGTAGGTGATTCTCTGTGGGTAGGCGCCAGCGAGGAAGGTTTGTGTGCGGCTTCTGCAGTGCTGCTATATCCTCAAATGCGGGATATGGAAACGCTGCATAGAAATGCATCGCTGCAAGAAGCAGGTAAGACATAACTTGTACTTGTCAACTTTTTAGATGATTAATTTTTAAATTTTTTTCAGGAACTTCTCCACTACGCAATATGCCTGAAAAGTGGCGTGCGAGCGATGCAACTAAAAAAGTCAACACACCTGATACTACCAGCAATAATGTCAACGCTGCAGACACACGCATAACATCAAATTCATCTTCCTGCTCATCAGTATCTTCCATTTTGACAACTAACTCCTCTACATCAGGCACGCCTACAACATCATCTTCCTCTACGTCAACTATATCGGCGGCCAACTATGCACAACGCAATGGTGAGCTGCCAGCCAATATACTCAAAGCGGAGGACATAAGCACTTTCTACCGCAAAGCAATAATTAATTATAGCAAGTACCGCCATGCAGCAACAGTTGAAACTGAGGCGGGCCTGAAAGCCACTCGCATATGCATTGAGCAGAATCGTCCCCTGGATGTGGCCATGTTTTTGCAGAACATACTACACATAAATCTAAGCATGAGTGAGCCAGAGCGTGTAAAACGCTTTGAAGTCATAACAGAGCTGTATCAGCAAGTGGGCTATCAACGCAAGGCGGCATTTTTTCAGCGATTGGCAGCATTAAAGCATGTGCAGCAAGGAAATCAAGCACCCGATTGGAATCAGAGCTACCGCTTGATGCTAGGTAGTTTTACGGGCTATTTGTTATCGCTAGATCCACTGGAGGTGCTAGAAAATGCAGCTGGTTGGCCGGCGCTACAAATAGATTTGGTGCAGAGTTTAATAACGGCGGCACGACGTTTGGGTCACTCGGCATTGGCCACGAGACATATGACCTTTCTATTACAGACACAGTGGGACAACATGACACCCACGGAACAAAGCGAAATGGCCGTACAGCTACAGGTAACTTATGTCGCTAATGCCAACTTATAAACAGTATAAATAAGATTTTGATTTCATAGAATTTAAGCGCACAATGTGAGGGTTCGCCTGTGCCTTTGGTATTGGAGAATGGCACGGTAATACCGCCGGCCAACCTAACAGATTTGCCATACTGCATGGACTTAAGTGTCAAGGACTTACCAGCGCATTTACGACCGCAACGCATTAAGATTGCCAAGGCAGATAGCGGTCCATTTTTATTTACTCCCATACATTTTAACTCAGTGGATCGACGTGATAAGAAAAAGGATAAAAATAAAATAGGTAAATAGTAACTGATATATCTTCATAGTTTTTGCATTCATCAAATTTTTGATTTTCTTTTCTTCAGCTTTTCTTTGGGTCCAGCACGATCTCAGCGAAGTTCTTGTGCGTCTACGCAATCCTTTACCATTTGAATTAACCATCACGGACATGCGTTTGCTTACCAATGGCGTTGTATTTGAATCGTTACCCCAAACTATTGTCCTACAGCCGCATGTGCCGACTTATGTTTCATTACATGGCACCCCCATTGAAACGGGCCAGCTAGATCTGCAGGGCTACAGCACTCACACGTTAGGCGTAAAATCAAATTGTCGCTTAAAGCATATGCATGGACGTAGCTTTCCGCCCAACTATCTTGTCGAAGTTATACCAGCACTGCCACGCATTGCTGTGCAGACATCACTGCCGCAGACGGCGACTTTTAGCAACATGAATAATGCTGATATTGTTGTAACTTCGGCTAGTTTGACTTTGTATAACGGAGAGTCATCAAGTTGTACCATAACCATTACTAATGAAAGCAGTACGCTGTCTGTGGAGCATTTAGAAGTTAATATAAATTCCAACGTGGATCAGGATGTGCAAAAAAAGATGTTTCAATTTGACGAGCAGGCGCTTCAGGTATTGGTTCTACAAAATCTTAATGGCTCAAATTTAAACTATTTATATTTTTCAGTCTAAGCTACCAATAGCGCCGCAATCTTCCATCGACTTTGTGGTGCATATTTTTGGCGAAGCGGATTTTGTGTGTCCTATGCCGGCCATGTCGTTACATTCCAGCGCCGCCGCGGCTGATTATGGTGCGCCCTCGCTAACGCATTATTCCAATATGTCCACTTCAGGTCATGCTAGTTTACCATCAAGAGTAAGCTCACCGCAGCATCGTCGCCAGGAACCACAAAACGCCAGTTTCCGTTCAACCATGTCGGGTGCACAGCATTCGCTGGCCACATTAAGTCTGCAAGCGCCTGGTGGCGGTGCGGGACCTGCAAGCATAGGCTCACAATATGCGCAACATATTGAGGCGCAAGTGAGGCTAAAATACTCAGGCGGGGAAGCTCTAACCGCAGGTTATTGTAGACAATGTGCGGTTTCCTTTAATTTAGAGCTTTTGCCAAGTGCGCAAATTACTAGTTGGGATGTTTTGCCTGCAGAAGTGTAAGTATAAGCATAAATTGCAAGCATAAGCACGAGACTTAAATGAATTTCATTTTTAGAGCATCGCAGTTTTATTTGGTTTTAGATATATCCAATCTAACTGCTCAAGAAATGTCGCTCAACTATACGGATAACAAAAATATACTCATCGAGGCCAAAGAAAGCTGTCGTGTGCCCATACCAGTAGATCGTTGTTCATTGGAGCAAGTAGGTGCCGCACGTGCAGCGGAATATGCAGAGAATTTAGAAAAAGGTAGGAAAATGTAACCTCTGCCATCACTTGATTTTTTATTATTACTTTCTATTCCTACAGAGCTTTGTTTTCGAACGCAGCTGCTCTCATTCAATGATGCACTCAGTAAACTTTGCTCAGCTCACATAGCCGAACATGTTAAAATCAATTGGCTTCTAACTGGCACTGATATTCAAGGCATTGCCTGTTTGCGTGGCATTGTGCTGACCCAAGCCATGATTGATTTAACCACGGTGTCGCCTTTGGAGTGGTGTAAGTATTTAAGTTGTAAAATTAAAAGTGGATTTACTAATGTTTGCTTTGAACCCACAGCCATTACTTTAAAGGATACATTGGTTCAGCCACACTGCGAAATTGTATGTAATGTAGGCGAACGCGCCTTTCTTACCATAAATTTGTGCAATCAATCCTTGCAGCCTCTTAGAAACTTGGTGCTTACTATTAAATTTTATCAAGACTATTTAAATGGCATGGAGAACTATAATCTGGAGACACGCGTTGCCATATCGGGTCCCAGTAGGTGAGTCTTAGTCTTATGAAATTTGTGTAGAAAGGAATAACCGCAAGGTTTGCCATAAGTTTAATTTTAAAATTGGATTGTGAAATTAGTGAGAATGCATCTTATCAGTTATAAACCAGTTACGAGTTTTAAAGCAGACAAACGTAAAAAATTGAGCGTAATAACCAATTTTAATGTTTTATATATTTGCATACATATTTTTTTTTAATTACTTTACTATTAAAAATAATATATTTGAGAGCTCCTTACCATTTTCAACTATTTTTACTCACCACCCTTTTTAGAATTGCAATACCTGTTTTGGAGACGAAAGAGCAAACCCAGCACACTTGCTCTGTGATATTCTTTACGCCTGGCCGGTTCAAGGCCAGTATAGAATGCTCTACTAAACCGCAAACGTATTCAAATGTAAATGCAAACGCAACAAATGCCGCAGCACTACTAACACGTTCCTGTCCCAGCGGTACTACAAATATGGGTCAATTAGAAACATTGCCACAGAATTTAATGGCGGCGTCCAGCTTTGGCGAACAGCAGGCTCATGTGTGGAAGTTTATACCACCCATTGAGGTGACAGTTGTTGAGCAGTAATTGTTAATGTCTATAGTTTAATTTTGTTGTATTTATGTGTAATGTTTATATACTTGTAACCTATGTACTGGCTTGCTGTTGTACATAATCGAAACGTATTACTTTTTTTTGTCATAGTTTGGTGTTAATGTATATACATACCCTTAAGCTTTGTGGTAAACTGAAAAGCAATTGTTTCTAAAATAATAAATTATATAAAGGTGTATATATATTTAAGCTCAAAACTTTATGCAATGCTTCATAGAAAACACGGCCATAATATAAATTATACTATATTGTATATTAAAAGTTACGAAGCTTCAAAACTTATGCATAGTTAGCAAATGTTTCGCGCATTATAGATTTTTGATAAACTTTCGTATATACACTATTTTTATACAAATGCAAGCATATGGCGCCAATACATAAAAATTAATAAGTAAAACATGATAAAAAAAAATTGTTGCAATTTGAGAAAGTATAAAGCAAAGATTTGTCTGTGGATTATATATATTGGATATATAATGGATGGTATATAGTGAAAAATGTAATAAACGCTCTTAAAAATAACTTTTAGCTTATTAATTATTATAGGCACTTTTAAATGCTAAAAATTCTAGTACTTTGGCATTAAACTTGACTTTAACTCAAACGCCTTATATCATCCATGCTTCTGCGTCCAAGTAAAACGCAGAAAAGCACATACACGTAATAGCCTCCGGGAATAAAAGTCAAAACGCCAATGATCGATAAGGCACTCATACGATCCACACGCTCTTTTTTTAAATCCGTCATCCATTCGATAAACGCCCAGCTCAGGCTTGTCTACATATAAAAAAGAAAGCATAAAAACTTGAAGGACAAAGCTCAATGACCTTTAATGTAGAGCAATGACTAACCACGCCGCTAGCAAACAACGCAAGTATAATGATTATTGTTTTCCAAGGAATTGGTTCAGACTTTTCGGGTTCAATCCATTGTTCATGCACAAAGCCATCCGTTTCGGTACGGTCAGATGGCAGTTTAACGTAATCTCCTCCAGCGCCGGCATTGAGACGCAGTCTTGAATTCGTTTTGGTGGGCTGCATTTTTGGAAACTTGTACAACTTGTTCTCCGCTTTTGTTGTTACACGTTCGAGCAAGGCTAGCTTTCTAGCGCACTTGTAACAATACTAGGAATACTTTTTATTTGCATTATCAGTTAAACAAAACAAACAGCTGACTCAAGAAACAGCTGTTGCAAATAATTTTAAGAGTGTGGCAGCACTGTTTTAGTTAAAACATATTGGCGGCGGCGCGTTTAAATAAAAAAATTCGCATAAGTTTAATAAAAATTAAACTGATACTACAGATATATGGTCGATTCGACAATGAAGTTTATTTTTATAGTGACATCCGTAATTTTCCAAAGCTCTGTGTAAATAGATACTTTGCCAAAAGACAACATAAATATGTTACATAAAATACAGTCTCTTGTTTTCAAAACAACTTTAAAAATGTTGCAACTAGAAAGGCTGAGATACAAGTTTTTCATAAAACATGTGCAACCTTTGTAAATATAATAAATGGATTATCTTACTATTTTTTTCCCCTTTGTATTACACATAAAATACGTGCGATTCCAACCTTCATGCCGTCAAGAAACTGAAAATGTAAGTTTATAAGTTGCATAATAACATACATACAATAAAGTTCCGCTCTTTACCTGCTTAAATGTAAACAATATTGATAATGCAAACTATGTCGTTCAGTGCCCACGACTATTTGCCTCCGACACCTAGCTTTTTGGCCTCCAATTCCATGATAATCAAACGCCACAATTTAACTATGAAAATCTCAGCATCATCGTCTACAAACGTTTTTAAGTCTTCAACCAACTGCTCAGGTGGACTGCCGCTCAAGAGCTTCAAGCATAAATAGTCTTCCAACTCAGACTCCGGCTCGCCGATATATTGTATGATTTTTTTATTTATCCAAGGCCGTATCTTTTTAGCTATTAGTATGTCGTCAATTTCGCTGCGCTGAAATGTATAACTAAATACATCCTGCTTTTTTATTGGCAAATTGGCTATAATGGCTTTTAATGTGCGGCGATTATCCTCCGGTAAATTGGGCGGATTTTCAATCTCTTTGGCTACTGGCGTCACATTGTTAATATCATCGTTGTTTACAAAAGCGTCAATTGCGTTGATTTTCTTTTGTTTTCCCAGGGTAAGCGTAATGGGTTTAGTTGATTCGACAGGTTGCTCAGGCATGCTAACTTGTTCGACTTCGGTGCTGGGAGTCTTTGCCATTGAGCCTGACGCTTCTGTAGTCTCCTGGCTTTTTGCGTGCTCGTACAAATTGATTGTCACAACACGCGGCATGTTCTTGGCTTCCAAAGCTTTGCATGCCTCGTTATATACTTGTTCCGGATTCTCGCACTTGTCTTTGTATATTTTCCGTTTTATTTCGGCTAGCTCTTCAGCTTCCTGTTGACGATCCTTTGCATCAGCATCGGCTTCGCGCGCTCGATTTTCCAAGCGATGCGCCAGCTCCTGACCAGTATAAAACAACTTATCCTGGCGCTTGTCATTATAGCTATGCAGAAAATGTTTAAGAATCTGTGCATTTTGTTCAAGCTCCTCTTGCTGCAATTGTTTGGTTTTAAAATACTCCTTATTTTTTTTAGCCCGGTTACTTTCGTGTTCCTTCCATTTGCTCAAGCGTTTCTGATACGATTCCTCCTTCTTAAGTATCATTGCTTCTAATTCCCTTCTGCGGACGTTTTCTTGCAGCTCTTCTCTATTGCGGTGCACATGTTGAATAGTTCGCTGTCGATCCTGTTCTCGCGAATCTTCCCTTTCATATCTGTGCTGACGGTCGACATCTCTAAAGCGTGTACGCCCACGAGGTTCATATTTATGAGTGTCGTCGGGGGACTTGGAACGCCTAAGTGTCTCATGCTTATGAGCTTTATCATGCTTGCGTGAACCATTCGAGCGTCTGCTGCGATGCTTTGATCTCTTCGCAGTGTCAACCACTTTATCTTCCTTTTCTAATAGCTTTTTGGCTGTGTCGCTGCTACTGGGTTTGGGTTCGGGTTCGACGCAATGCTTCTCTACACATTCGAGTTTCATATCCTTTTTTGTCTGTTTCTTCTCATCGGCTTCGGCACGCGTGCGAAATTTGTCTATTTCAGTGCTTATCAATTTACGTTTATCCTCCTCTAGTTCAGCTTCCTGTATCGCTTTAAAATCGATTTGATCTTTGCGAATAGCTTTATGTTTATTAGAGGTACTATACACATCATCGCGTAACGGAGCACGGAGCTCAAATTTGTGCTTGTTTATCAGATCGTGTATTTCCTTCAAGACCTGCTCATCAACAGCCTTTTCATCCAGACATTCCGCGCCTGCGGTTTTGTCATTTTGTAACTCCTGCACTTTGTATTTCTCAATCAAATCTTTGTTTTTGGTGTCAACGGTAGCCTTTAGCTTTTTGCCATCAATTTCTAAACCATCAATTAGGCGCACCGCGCGCATGGCTGCAATAGGACCATTGAACTCACAATAGCCAAATACCGAGACACGCTGCCAGTTGACGAGCATGCCACATTTTGCAAGTATACTTGTGAGCAGCGGTTCAGAAATGCGTTCTGAAATATTTCCTATAAAAATTGTAATAATCGGACCACGGAATTGTGGCTTTGGCTCCTGTGCATTCAGGTACACTGTGGGTTGTGAAATTATTGTAACATTATTGCGAGCTCCATAATTCAATGGAATACTCGTGGATGGGTGCATTTGGGCTTCCATTGGCGGTGGCGGTGGTGGTGGCTGCATCAAAACGGCCATAAAAGGCGATAAAGGTGGACCACAAGGCGGATAAGACATTTTACGTTAGGCAGTGCGCAAATAAATTTTTTTTTGTTTTTTTTTCAATATAACTTAGGTTTTTTAATTTCTGAGTGAGTAATTTTTGTTAAATATTTTATTTTGTGTATAGAGACGCGGATTAATTACGATTAAATATCGTCAATTCGTTAAATTTACGTGCAAGTGAAGCGACTCGCATGCCAAAATACAGTTGAAAAGGAAATGCTGAAAACCAGTGCTGCCAATGCTGCTTATAGAAAGGGGCACAGCGAGAATGAGGAAGAATTGTTAGTTTGTTTGGCAGCACTTTCATCAATCAAACGGATATTGTTAAAACAAATTGTTTAAAGACAATTAAATTAGTGAGCAAAACTAGTTAACAGCTTTATTAATCTATTTACACAATTAAAATGGTATATATGTAAATATTTTTTAACTAAACGAAGCTAATGTTTTTTAAACTGCTTTTAGTTATATACACGCTGTATCAAGTGGATGTAAAAAGTAAATTGTGGCATCACTTCTGTGAAAATATTCAAACCACAAAGAGTTTGTAAAATGTTTTACTTTATTGGCGAACTAGAAATAAAGCCGATTTTGTATTTAAATAGCATTTTATTTTTAAGGAATAACTTCAACAACTGGAAAATATGTGTTTGTGTAAAAAAATAACCAAAATTTAATACAATAACAAATGTTTATAAAATAATGAATCTGGCCAAGGTACTCGGTGCTGTAGAATTTGGTGATGTTTTCGGTTCTCGCTTTTTAGTTGCGGTTCTGTGCGTGTGCGAAACGGCATAAATAGCATTTTGAATTTAAACGTATGTATGTATTTCTAACATTTACTCATGTTTTGCCGCGACTTCTTCATTGATATTAAGCAGCCAACGTGTGCAAACTCCTTCAAAGTCGAATCAGTAAAATAACGCCAAGTATGAAGTTCAAAGCATCTGAAAAACAACAAAGAATTAATCCAAATTCTTTAAATAAAAATAAGTCGAATGTAAATCATCGTATCAGCTCTACCCAAAAGATAAATCATTCATAGGCATCAGTTGTCCCTATCGAAATTATCATCATACGGCATAGAGCTACGAAATTTGAACATTTACGTACTTTAAGATCCCGTCTTGTTTTGTTGTCCCGAATAGTTATTTCAATCAGTCGTATACTCTGATTGAATGTGAACAACTGCAAAGATAAAATCA
Source organism: Chymomyza amoena (assembly GCA_037043745.1). Classification (NCBI taxonomy): domain Eukaryota; kingdom Metazoa; phylum Arthropoda; class Insecta; order Diptera; family Drosophilidae; genus Chymomyza; species Chymomyza amoena. Next base: position 78,481 of record JBAMAX010000736.1, read on the forward strand.
TCTGCAAAATAATAAAGAATTAATACAAATTGTTTAAATAAAAACAAGTGGAATGTGAAACATTGAATCAGTTCTACAAATTTGACAAATCATTCATAGGCATCAGTTGTCCCTATCGTAATTATCATCATACGGTAAATAACTACTATATTTGAACATTTACGTACTTTAAGACCCCATCTTCTTTTGTTGTCCAGAATAGTTATTTTAATCTGTCGCATACTCTGATTGATTGTAAACAATTGCAAAGTTTAAATCATCTGCAAAATAACAAAGAATTAATACAAATTTTTTAAATAAAAACAAGTCGCATGCGAAATATTGAATCAGTTCTACAAAATTGACAAATCATTCATAGGCATCAGTTGTCCCTATCATAATTATCATCATACGGCATAGAACTATAAATTTTGAATATTTACGTACTTTAAGATCCCCTCTTGCTTTGTTGTCCAGAAAAGTTATTTCAATAACAACTGCAAAGTTCAAATCATCTGCAAAATAACAAAGAATTAATACAAATTTTTTAAATAAAAACAAGTCGCATGCGAAATATTGAATCAGTTCTACAAAATTGACAAATCATTCATAGGCATCAGTTGTCCCTATCATAATTATCATCATACGGCATAGAACTATCAATTTTGAATATTTACGTACTTTAAGATCCCCTCTTGCTTTGTTGTCCAGAATAGTTATTTTAATCTACCGCATACTCTGATTGATTGTAAACAATTGCAAAGTTCAAATCATCTGCAAAATAACAAAGAATTAATACAAATTGTTTAAATAAAAACAAGCCGCATGCGAAATATTGAATCAGTTCTACAAAATTGACAAATCATTCATAGGCATCAGTTGTCCCTATCATAATTATCATCATACGGCATAGAACTATCAATTTTGAATATTTACGTACTTTAAGATTCCGTCTTGTTTTGTTGTCCAGAATAGTTATTTCAATCAGTCGTATACTCTGATTGATTGTAAACAACTGCAAAGTTCAAATCATCTGCAAAATAATAAAGAATTAGTACAAATTGTTTAAATAAAAACAAGTCGCATGCGAAATATTGAATCAGTTCTACAAAATTGACAAATCATTCATAGGCATCAGTTGTCCCTATCATAATTATCATCATACGGCATAGAACTATCAATTTTGAATATTTACGTACTTTAAGATCCCCTCTTGCTTTGTTGTCCGGAATAGTTATTTTAATCTGTCGCATACTCTGATTGATTGTAAACAACTGCAAAGTTCAAATCATCTGCAAAATAACAAAGAATTAATACAAATTGTTTAAATAAAAACAAGCCGCATGCGAAACATTGAATCAGTTCTACAAAATTGACAAATCATTCATAGGCATCAGTTGTCCCTATCGTAATTATCATCATTCGGCATAGAACTATTAATTTTGGAAATTTACGTACTTTAAGACTCCGTCAAGTTTTGTTGTCCATAATTGTTATCCAATGGGGTTTCCATATAGCCATGTGATGTAAATAATTAAAATGGTTCCAAGTTGTCATCATATGGCACAGAACTTCTCATTAAAATTTATCATTTACTCCAATAGCAGCCAACATCTGCAAAATATTAATGTGTAATTAAAAGCCAAATTGAGTTTTGATGTCTTACGTATTTTGTTTAAATGTTGCTTACCTGAGATTTTAAATTCCCTCCAACCTTCATTTGAGTAATAGTATTGTTGAATTAGACGGATGTCAACGTTGTATGTCTAAAATGTGGAAAAATACACGTTTTCATATTTTATTCCTATAGTAGTTTGTACAAAAAAAAGTTGCTAGCCAGCACAGCTAAAAAGACGCGCTAAGCCTATATTGATACTCAGAATATGAACTGAAAAATTATTATATAAATACTATTCCAAATTACCTTAAGCTCTTAAGTTTTAAAGCACAACTGAATTGTAACATTTTGCGCACACGTGTTGCAGAACCTTTTGTTGCTTCTTCATTATTTTTGGCATTCCAATCGAACGACGACAATGTGTACACACAGCCCAAAAGGGAAAAATTATAGTTTTAGGTCATTTTTGACACTTTTTGTACTTTATTGAAGCTATATACAAGTATCTCGGTTTATATAAATAGATATTGCAAATAGGGCTGCATTTGATATAACTTCTCATTTACATATATTGTTCAAGTCAACATTGACTAACACATTTAATTGCTTAAAATACATACATGGCAGTCCAGGGCGACGCCAAAGCCGCTAATGTTAACTCTTAAGAGCACTCTATATAATATTAAGGCGTACAATGTCGCTGTATAATCAATCTCTATATAATGTTTACTCATCGCATTCCTCATTTTGTGGTTGTTCCTGAGCTACTGCCGTTTCCTGGTCCTGCTGCTGCTGTAGTTTCAAACGTTTTTTGGCTTGTATGTCGGCTAACGTTTGCTCAATCGAACGCATATCCTTTTTATTTTTGCTGGGCACGAATCCATAACTTTGGTTTGTTTCCGTTTTACGTGCTGCTTGCAAGGCCGATGATTCCCCAATCAAATGTGCATATTTAGCTTTGTAATTGCTTGTGGGCATAACCTCTGCTGTACTATTTAGGCTTGCGGCCGCTTCTGCATCAGTTGTGGCTGCGTTGTGCTCCTGTGTCAGCCGCTCTTTTCGACGTTCTGCATATTCTTTGGCTATTTCTGCATTCCAACCGTCGCCATTGCGTCGTGCTGTTACTTCATCTTCGCCAGGTGCGTTCTCTTTTTTATAGACCACAGAGTAACGGTCCACATCCTCGCGCCCAAAACTCATCGCTATAAAGCCGCCATTTTCGGCTATTTCGTGTATCACCGAACGATGAACTTTATCCAGTGGCTGAAACTCTATGTGACTACGATCATCCTTGGCAAAACGACCCATGCGCTCTTCACAATATTTTCGAAATCTGAGCAGCTCTTCTTTCTGTTTGGTCTGCATGCGTTCCATCAGTTCACGCTGCTTTTTGATAAGTGTTTTCTGTTGTTCATTATTTGCAGGTGGCGCATCCATCGAGTTAAGTATGCTATCAAGTAAATCCATTTTTGTTTGTAAAAATATGTATGCTTTACTAAATCAGTGATTAATTGGTGCTTTCCTTTCCGCTTTTCACTTGGCCACAATAGAAAAATTGCTTATTGCTATAATGACAAGTTTAATGTACAAGTAGTCTTTACAAAACGAACGCAGTCGATTAGCTGCATTATTTACTAGTGATTATTCAATTTAGTTAAGGCTCCATTTTTTCTATTTATTTAAAAAAAAGTAGTATATTGGTGCCGGTGCTTGTGCACCAAAAATATTTAAATAATGTCAACTTAAGCAAAATTGCATAATTTGGTATTCAACAGCTGTTTGGATTTTAGTGCGTAGGGTTGGCAGCCCCAACATGTGATAAGTGTGTACATATGATATTTGGCGCGCATTATTACAAGAACAGTTTGAATAAGTTTCGGCGCATTAAAGTAAACAAAAACAGCCGTTAGACAAGAGTAAAACAACGTGTTAGAAAAGCTATCTAAATTCTCCATGGATGGACAACGACGCACGCTTATCCATTGGTTTCGCAAGGGGCTACGTGTGCATGACAATCCTGCGCTGGCCCAAGTTTTTGCTGCCGCGACTGCAGCGCCTGAAAAGTATTATGTGCGGCCTATATTCATATTGGATCCGGGCATTTTGGACTGGATGCAAGTTGGCGCCAATCGCTGGCGCTTTTTGCAGCAAACGCTTGCCGATTTACATCAGCAGCTGCAGCAGCTAAATTCGCGCTTGTATGTAGTGCGCGGCAAACCAACTGAAGTTTTTCCACAATTGTTTGAACGCTGGAACACAGAATTATTGACGTATGAATCAGACATAGAGCCCTTTTCTATTAAAAGAGATGCTGCTGTGCAGCAACTGGCAAAGGCAGCCAACGTTCGCATAGACACGTATTGTTCGCATACAATATTCAATCCGGAGTTGGTTATTGCCAAAAACTTTGGCAAAGCGCCTATAACTTACCAAAAGTTTTTAAGCATTGTGGAGCAGCTAAAAGTGCCCAAGGTCGTGAAGTTGCCAGAAAAGTTACCTTCAACCACTCAGCCGCCTGCAGATAAGCTGGAGCAAGATAATGCTGATGTCTACGATTGTCCCACATTGGAACAGTTGGTCAAAAAGCCCGAAGAGTTGGGCATTAACAAGTTTCCTGGTGGTATGCGCGCTTTGACATCAATGTTTCATAATACTATATGTTTAAAAACAATTTCAGGTGAAACTGAGGCTTTGCGTCGTCTGGATGACTCTTTAGCTGACGAACTATGGGTTGCACGTTTTGAAAAGCCAAACACTGCACCGAATTCCCTAGAACCCAGCACCACAGTGCTTAGTCCTTATCTTAAATTTGGCTGCTTAAGTTCGCGTTTGCTGCACCAGCGGCTAAGCGAGATATTAAAGCGTCAACCCAAGCACTCTAAGCCGCCTGTTTCCCTAATGGGACAGCTTATGTGGCGTGAGTTTTACTATACCGTAGCCGCTGCTGATCCCAACTTTGATCGAATGTTAGGCAATGCGTACAGTCTGCAAATACCCTGGCAAGAAAAACCCGATCATTTGGAGGCATGGGCACATGGACGCACGGGCTATCCTTTTATAGATGCCATAATGCGTCAGCTGCGTCAAGAAGGTTGGATACATCACTTGGCGCGACATGCAGTGGCTTGCTTTCTGACTCGCGGTGATCTGTGGATTAGCTGGGAGGAGGGTCAGCGTGTTTTTGAGCAGCTTTTACTAGACCAAGATTGGGCGCTCAATGCCGGCAATTGGATGTGGCTTTCAGCCTCTGCCTTCTTTCACCAATACTTTAGAGTTTACAGCCCCGTTGCATTTGGTAAGAAAACGGATCCAACTGGCGCTTATATAAGAAAATATGTGCCAGAACTGGCTAAATATCCAGCTGGCTGTATCTATGAGCCCTGGAAGGCCACGTTAAGCGCACAGCGCGAATACGGCTGCGTGTTAGGTACGGATTATCCACATCGCATAGTCAATCATGAAATTGTGCACAAAGAGAACATCAAACGCATGAGCGCTGCCTATAAAGTAAATCGTGAGGTGCGCACAGGCAAAATGGAGGAAAGCTTTGAGGAGCAGCCGTCCACATCGGGCAAAAGGAAGGCACGCGCCGCAGGCAATGCAGCCAAAAAAAGACGTTAGTGATTAGCGCGCATAAAATGTGGTAAGATAAGACACATTTTACCCATATGTCTACCCCAAATGGGGGTAAATAATGCTTTTATGCCATTAAATTGTTTGTTATGCCTGGTGAAAGTTTTGTATATATATATTTATTTTACCCCATTAAAGTCCATTATGCTTAAATCCCTTAAGCAGTCCTGCTGACTTTGGCCTTGGCATGTCGATAATGTTTATTATTAACTGCCCAAGAACGGATTATTTTGTTGCATAAATCAAACGGTCTGAGCGCCAGCTGCTTGGACGAGAATTTGAACAGACAACGCGAGGTTGGCTCACATTATATCAGGCTGTTTAGCATATTCCTTAAGCAAGGATATCATTTGAACATTAAGCGCTTATTTGGCAATAAGATTAGTTTCATTGTTTATGGTCGCAGGCAAACGTTGGTTATATATAACAGACTCTTTTGTCGATCATGAAAGTTTAGTTTTAGGAGGCGTTAAATCAGGCTCGTAATTAGTCTTTTTAAATACTTTCTCCGCAAATAATTTTTAATAAATTAATTTTTATTGGCAAAATTTGATTTAATATATAGTATGCGGATTTAAATTTCTATACCCTTTATACCTTTTTAGACAAGGGTATGTAAGACTTGTAAAATGCTCTGTTAAGGGCATTTAAATAGTTCCTTATATTAAAAATAAAAAACAAATCATCTTAAGTAGCAAATGAGCTATGTCTCTATGAATATTGTAGAAACTAGAGATGAGAGAGATTGTTGACTCATGTGAATCTTGCCCCGCTTGCTTGTAGGTAAACTTTGCCTAGGGAGCTTCGCCAGTTCAGTCGATTTATTCCGTGGGTAACCGACGTAAGATAAAGGAGGAGTTGAGTTGGTATTATTTTTTCCTAAAAATTTAAAATCGTTCCCAGACTAAAAATTTTATATGTATTTATTGGAGCAATGACTTTTTAGACGACTTAAATTGTTAACATATTAAGGATCTATATAATTTTTAATAAGTCGTTGCTGCCACCTTTTTGGTCATTGACTAGCCAGATACTTCCTAGTGACTTCTACTAGAGAACTTTCCACTGACGTGGCTTTCAATTTTATTCTTCCGCTCAAATGTCTTCAGGGCCTTAGAGAGACAATCCGGGCTTGGAGTAATATCCTCCATTCGCGTCGGGCCTGAGTTTCTTCCAATTCTCGCATTTCGCTTGCAACTAAGCGACAACTCTTGTTTGCCGTTAACTTTCCTCTAGCCATTATTTTAATTTTTATCAATATTTAAGTTATCATATATCCTTTTTTTTGACCGGCTTCGACGTACAGGCATTTGGCTTTTAAAGTTTAATGACAATTTTATGTATATTTTAGTTTGTTTTAAGAGCTCTCTTAAGTGCTTGAAAAACAGAAAATCCTGTATAGATTTAACGCTTAGCTTACTAACTGCTCCACGTGCATGTTATAATTTTTGCTGTTTCATTTTGTCCATGACAATGATTGGCCAAAATAAGTTGGTAAAACATTTTGGGCACGTGCGCTGAAACTAATCAAAGTTGTGTTTATTTAGTAGTGACTCGGAAACTGATAAATTCTGTCAAGTCAATTTATTTGGAATTACACTATTATTTGTCACGCAAATTCATAATAGAGCATAAAAATGCGTTGTGATTGTTAATTTCGCACAATTCTGGTCGCAACATAACCCTTGAAATTTCAGAAGAGTTTTTATGAATGGTTTTTACTATAATTAAAAGCCGAATTGTGGTTCCGTTTTAAAATTTTTTGCGAAAATAATGAAAATAATACACTTCGGCAGCTAACTTAGGCTAATTTCAATTTTATCTCGTAAGTCTAGCTTAAACTGCCACGAAATCGCCAAAAGCGTTAAAAACGTTATTGTCCGCTAGGCTTACACTAGACTTAATGAAAAATAAAATTTGTTGGTACTGTACTAAAACAAGAGATTTGCTTCAACACACCACTTTTTAAAAAATTTTGATATTAAATATCAACTTAAATTGATTTGAAACGATTTATTTTTTACAACTATTTAATTATTAGCGGGCGCCACCTAGCGATAACAAGTTGCTTGAGCCATCTGGAGTCTTTTCTATTGTGTAAAAAAGTATTATTTATTTCAGCGTTAAGCGCGCAGATTTGTCTTACCAAAACTTGGTTAGTTCCTGTTTTTATCCAAAATTAGGAAAAGATGGTATGGTCAAATTTTTTTGAAAGGTAAGCTCTTAAAAATTTCTGTGAAGTTCCAGCTCGCATCCTCAAAATTTCATTTGTTTCATTTTGAATTAAATTGAAACAAAAAAGAATAAAAGTGATCCAAAAAAGTATTCCGCTACACTTGAAATTTTGTATGTCTGTTCTGGATTACAACTTGCATTCCAACTTTTCGACCTCACATTTCAGTTATCGTTATAGTTACGATTGCATAGGTTATCCCAATCCTTTTATAGATATTTTATAACGAACGAATACCTGCGTTATTAAATCGACAGAAATTGCCATTATTTAATACCAGCTATCTACTGATAGATTATTTTTGAATTGCTGCAAAGAATTATGTAGCATCTTCTTGGTATGACTGATGATGTCCACATATTTCGAATATGCACGACATTTTAAACTTTATTTTAAAATTTAAAATATTCAAAAAATTTTTTAAAATATAGTTTTTGGGAAAAAGCGTTTCCCATTCAGCTTTCGATTCGCGAGGAAAAGACGGAAATAAATGGAATAATTTTTTTAAACCACATTTTGGCCAAAAGTCTTCCTTAAGAAAGTCAATATTTGAACAAAATTATAATTTAGATAGCATATATAAAGATACAGGTAAAAAAATGTAAACATTTTCAATTTTATAACATATTACGAAAAAACTTAAAAATTTAAATATGGATTTATGAAATTTTTTTATAGCAGGTTTTACAGGTTCTAAAATGTAAAAATTACAAATTTTGAGGAAAAACGTAAAAATTTAAATATGAATTTTTAAAATTTTTTTTTTGGAATTTCAAAGAGCATCCCAAAAAAAATATATCTTTTGAAAACCAGACTAATTAGTGGAGTCGTATTTTTGTATATAGCTTCGTAAGTTGAAAATTTTTGGGGCTATAACTCCAAAGCCATTCAATATTTTGAGTAAAGATCTTTTTTCAATGTATGTGGGAGCTCATTTCTACCTCTGTGAGAAATACGGTCTCATTAACTTTTTTTTCTTCTAATTAAGTTAAATTTTATTTGTGATGTTTTTTTGAATTTTTTCCAATTTTGGTCCAGATTATATACCTATGTCTTAAAAAAATCTGAGGAAGATCAAACTTCCCAGAAATATATTTCAGTTCTTTATGAACACATGTGTAAAATTTCATCACTCATCAAATGCCAGATTTTTAGCCAGAATATGTGAATCTGGAGCAACTGTGCGTTGGAAGTGAGCAGTAACGATTAAGTTTATTTTATTACTTATTATTTAAAAATAAGTAGGACTTCTTCTTTTTGAGCGTTTACTGTAGCTCAAGGTATGTCCTATATCTTGCATAACCACTTGTGGGATCTTTCATTTGCTTTCCAGTGAACTATAAAATTGCTATGCATCAATCTCAGCGACTCTACAAGCTAAAACGTGCATCCTACAAATTTAAAACTTAATTGGAGTTAAAAAAAAACCGGCTCTGTCTCACCTTTGTCCACTCATGGACTTTGGCGCTTGTTGACTCACTTTTTTTGTATTCATCGCTCGTCCATTTTGTGACCAACTACAACAACAACAATAACAACAATGCACTGCTTTTATGCAAAAATAAAAGAAGAAAAAAAATATGGCTGGTTGAAAGAAAAAAGAGCGCCGTTCAAAAGTTAAAGTGTTGCCATTTTTTATGTTTTTGTGCTGTGACTCTGTTTGTTTTTGTTTGCCATGTTAGTTGTGTGCCATACAAAAGCTCGAGGGTGTGAGAGTGCTCATGTTAGAGAGACAGTTGTGCACTGAGAAAAAAAAATGGGGCAGTAGTCGGCCCTTTCTATTCGTGACTGGGTTTGGTTTTGAAATCAAGCTTAATAATATATTTAGAATAAATTTGTTTATTGATTGAGGTACAAGAACAAGAAAATAAACTAGTAAAACAAGAATTTTTAAAACTCTCCAAATATATTATATAATAAACGCCAAAAAAGGCTTGAAATTATAAAAAAAAATTATATTTACATAAAGGGTCTACATAAATAAAAAGAGTATTTAACAACATAACAGAGGTCTAGAAATACCGGGGTGGTACCAGTTCTTGGAAAGCAAGGGTATGTTCCGAAGTAATTTGCGGCGTAGATCCGAATCCGGATTCAGAATACGCTTTTGAGATATTTGTGTTTATGTACCCAAAAAACGGAATTTTTTTCCTACTTATGAGATTATGTGCAAGGTGTATATCATTTAGTTCGCATCTTTCCCTTTAGTTTAAGAGTTTAAAATATCAATTACGAAATTTTAATTTTTTTTCGCAAAGTTATGTCTATTCGAAATATATCTCTTCGACGTCATTAGCATTAAGCCTTTGACACAATGATATTTTACTGTGTAATTTTTCTTGAAAATTTTCGCTTGGGGGTTTATTTTTCTGCCTTCATGTTCGTTCTCAGCGACCACAGATCCCAAATACTTTCTTTATGAAATCTTATTAAAGATTTAGTAGTATTTCGAAATTATTTTGTTCTCTATGTTTCTCTCAGTGTATTTCTGAAAAGCGCAAACTAACATATGGAACGCGTATGCGGCGCATGTGATAAAAAAAAGAAAGAGTAAAAATGATTCGAGTGCTTGTTAGACGGCAGAGCTGCGTGAAAAAAAATGGCTGCTGAACCCGTTTTGGCGCTAATTGGATGCTAAAGGTGTTCAGGTACACACACATATGCATACGTATATCCATAGGGAAGTTACAAAACATCATTACCAGGATGACGTGAAGCTGATGCTACTAAGCTAGTCCTAGCTGACGTTACTTGTGCTTATTCGGCTCAATAATTACATTTTTGCGCTCTTTTTCGACTTTTTCGTCCTTTTTTGTTGCATAGTTTTAGGCTGATGTGATTAAAGTTGGCATAATGATGCCTCATTAAATTAAATGGCAACATTTTGCTACTCTGCATTTATGTGTCTGCGCTGATGTGTGAGTAAATGTCGATGTGCGTAATTTGTCAGTCGGAGCTATCCTGTAGGAAGCCATGCAAGCTCGGAATGAAGTCCTAGCTAAGTGGTCTGCAACTAGTAGCATTGTGAATAGTTTTGTACTAGTTCGTTGTGTGGTTTTTTAAGGGACCATATGGTAAGTACCTTAATTACGAGTACTCAAGCAGCTTCGAGCCATGTGTGGAGAGCTTTGAGGAATATATAATAAAGCATGAACCTGGAGGGTTACCCCTTCCCCCTGACGAGCGAAGGTCAGACCTGCTCAAATTGATTGAAAAGCAAATTAAGACATATTGTACTGTTGCTGTTTTGTTTTCTCAGACGTGTCGTTAACTGGTTCGAAACTAGTGACATTGTGAATAGTTTCATACTTGTGTGTGTTCTTATAAAGAATCAAATACCGACTATTAAAATTTAAATAAATGTTCCATTTGTTGTTTCCAAATGTTGCATTTGAAATGTTAACAAGTTCTAGATGTAATTCTATTTTAATTTAATTAGTCGTTTTAAATTTTACAAAGTTTTTTTTTTAAATATTTATTAAATTATTTATAAGCTCACAAGCATCCAATAACAGTGTGCCTTTTAACAAATTTTCCTTATTCCCATTTAAATTATTTTTAAACCTTTTCGCAACTGCTTCCTTTTGAGGTAGTTAAAACTGATACTAGTCCTCAAGAAAACTACTTAGAAACACTAATCATGCTTGATTTATAGGAGTCGATTTTGCATCCCCAAAACCGGGTTGGCCATTGCCACTCACAATGCTAAATTTTCGCCTTGATTTGGTTTATTGTATTGCCTGTGTTCCTTGCTGTTGTTCTAGCCTGGCCAATGCATGCGAAATCGCTTTGGCAGCATCTCAAAATAACAATGGTTGGACTTAGGAACATTGTTCAACAAAGATTGCACACATTGAACTTTTGTTAAGTGATGAAACACTTGAAAAGCAAATTGCAAGCATTATCCCACGCACACACACGCATTCGGTCACCAATGCGAGTGTATGCTTGTGTGTACATATGCAGCTTATGGTTCAAGCCAGGCCAAGTTGTTGGAGTAGCTAAAGAAAACAATACAAAAATATCCATAAATAGCATATAAATAGCCATATACTTGAGAGAGCACACACGCTACACTAATACTCACACACGAACATATTCGCAAGCACAGTGGTTGAAATTTGATATTTTTGTGAGGCAAATATTAAGTTTAAAGTAGTTTTGTTATAGCCTGCTTTGCATTAGTTGTAGGCTAACTAGGAAGTATGTATCTTGACTCTTTGTATAAGAAATTTGCATCCATTCTATAAAAAAGACAACTTCATAATTTTAAATAGCTTTATTTTACTTTATATTCTTTTGTGTTAAGATTATTTTTTTAAACTTAGCAATTTTTCTCATAATACTGTAGCCCTATGTTCCACCTTGGAACTCTAGGAAATATATATTCATAATCAAATCTTCAATAATCTTCACAAGTGGGTGGGGGGTCTATTTTGTAATTTATGAATGATCCTCAACGCTTAAAATTTTTCGATATACAGACAATAAATACTTACCGAAAATATTGTTTCTAAAAGGAAGTTCTTTAACGAAGTGTGGAGTATGGTTTTTGAAGTTAGCTTTTCGAAATTTTTTTAAAGGAGACTTTATTTTTACTTACAACAATTAAATTTTCCAAAGCAATACAGTGAGAAAAATGAGCTTGTAGTTTAAAAATTTGCAATGCGACTGACACTTATAAGTTGGGGAAACATTTTTTTGAAAAATTATTTTTTATTTAATTAGATTAAAAAAAAAATTTCTTTGAATTTTCTATATTTATATATTAGGATGGATCAATTTCTTTAGGTATAAAGGCTGTCAGTGATATATATTCCAAAAGAAATAAAAAAAAAAATAAAATAGAAGTTACTCAAACATTTTGTTCAGGACGACAAGAGAAATTGATACAGACTTGACCGTTCGAGTTTATTTATGATAGCTTCGCTAAATTTCGATTCCAAATCGAAATAAAAGGTACTGCATACTGGATACCTCTAAGTTCGCTGCACTCACCTTTAAGTTTTTTAGATTCTTTGAGTCATTCTAAGTCTATGGGTCGAAAAAGAATTTATAAATATTCAAAAATCGACGTAGACCTTCCATTTATAAGGACATAAAGCGTAATTTTTCCTCTAGCCAAATGCATAATTGGAAGTTTTTGTGGTCGAGAAATCAATTTTTTATATATTTTTTTATTTTTCACCGCCATTAGAGGGCGCTTTTGTGTATTTTTTTTATTTTTCTAGGTTTTTTTTCGAAAATTTAGAAAATATTGCGAAAATCGACTCACATTTTACTATTTTCAAGCACTGCAGAAAAGTTAGTCGATTTTCGAAATATTTGTCAACTTAAAAAAAAAAAACAGAAAAAAATCAAAGAGGCCACAAAATCGGTTTTTTACAAATAAAATTTTAACCTAATTTTTAAATGTTTCCAAATTCTCTAAAAGATTTTTAAAAAAAGCGTGAAGTTCTCTAGTAGATCTTTATTTTATACAACTGACCCATCACGAGATAGTGTTTAGAGTGCATGTTTATTGAATTTTATTTTCGCTTATCGCATTTCAGTGTCTATATCTTTATTCGCTTCGAAAATATGGCTTTGTCAAAAAAGTCTTGCGGTATTTTTATTGAATTTTCAATTGTTCATAAAATTGGTTATAATAATGCGATTTAAGTCAAATATGCGCCGTTTTGTTCGATGACGAGTTCCCAACGAGATGCCAACTTCATAATGCCCCTCTTATAGAAGCTCGCTTCCCTATTGTCAAAAAACTCGGAGAGCCAATTTTCACAGGACTCTCTTGTGGACAACTTCCGATTACCAAGCGCGTTCCTCATGGACAGAAATAGGTGGTAATCACTTGGTGCGAGATCCGGACTATACGGTGGATGCAAAAGAACCTCCCATCCGAGCTCCCGGAGCTTCTGGCGCGTCACCAAAGATGTGTGTGGCCTGGCGTTGTCCTGATGGAAACAATTCGGCCTCTGTTGATCAAAGATGGCCTCTTCTGCATGAGTGCTGCATTCAAGCGGTCCAGTTGTTGGTAGTACAGGTCCGAATTGAGCGTTTGGCCATAGGGGAGCAGCTCATAGTGGATGATTCCCTGCCAATCCCACCAAACACACAGAAGAACCTTCCTGGCCGTCAATCCAGGCTTGGCCACCGTCTGGGCAGCTTCCCCGCTTTTCGACCACGACCGTTTACGCTTCACGTTGTCGTAAGTGACCCACTTTTCATCGCCAGTCACCATCCGCTTCAAAAACGGGTCGATTTTGTTGCGATTCAGAAGCGATTCGCATGCATCCATACGGTCAAAAATGTTTTTTTGCGTCAAGTCGTGTGGCACCCATACATCGAGCTTCTTTTTCAATCCAAGCTTCTTCAAATGGTTTATAACGGTTTGATGACTCATGCCCAGCTCTTGGCCGATGCTACGGCTGCTACTATGCCGGTCTCTTTCGATCAATTCAGCGATTTTATCGCAATTTTCGACAACAGGCCTTCCGGACCGTGGCGCATCTTCGATCACCTCTGCACCAGAACGAAAACGTTGAAACCATCGTTGTGCGGTGGAAATGGAAACTGTATCGGGTCCATAAACTGCACAAATTTTATTGGCAGCATGAGATGCATTTTTGCCTTTATCGTAGTAGTACTGCAAAATATGCCGTATTTTCTCTTTATTTTGCTCCATGTTTGCGACGCTATAACTCACGAACGACTAAAAGCAATTAATCAAACACGTGTTAGCACGTGAAAAGAGCTTTCCAAAAAGCTCTAGCGTGAACCGATGCGACGAATACAACTAGAACTACGCGCTTGCAAAGACAAGCTTGCGGAAATACCGCAAGACTTTTTTGACAACCTTATATAAAGAACCAATACTCTACTTTCGTTCGATCATAGTAGTCTTTTTTTTTTTTTAATATTTTCCCAAATTTTCGTATTTGTGGCTAGGGGGTGTGGCAATGACAATATATGTTCGTAACGTTTTTGCTTGAATCGTGACTATATATGGTCAGGGGACGGTGTTACGGTCCCTGAAAATTGCATTTATTGTTTTTTTTTCCAATAATCGTCGTTTTTTAGTCTTGATTTATTGTACTGGATTAATTCTTTCATATAACTAATGGCATAGTAAAATATTAGCAAAATGATAAATGAAATAAGAAGTTTAATCACACCCACTGTATTCACTTATTATATTTTTCATAGAATCATAAAGAATATGGCTTATTTAGAATAAAGAAATGTTATATATACTTCCTCTTAAAAATAAATTTATAGAAGAAAAAATAAACTTTGAACATTATTTTGACCACTGTGGCACGTGTAGTAGCAATTGCAAACAAAAATTGGCTAATTGAGTTTATGTGTATTTGTATGTGTGTCGTTGTGCATGTGTGTGAGCGTGTGTGGTAGCTACCAAAAAACAATTTGTTGCCAAATTATCTGCTAAATTAAGCAATTTCAATTCAACAAACGCGCCAAGGGGCAAAAAATCTGTCGATTAAACTAAACAGTCGTCAACGTTTTTGTTATTGTTTGGTAAATACCAAAGCTACGATTATATATGTATGTATGTACTACTTGTACATAGTTGTTTGTACATATGTAGTTGTGTGTATATTATGGCTTACAGTATTGTGAAAAGGTAAGCTTAGAGAAATTGGTTGCTAAGTAGCATATAATGTTGGGTACAAAATTGACTTGGATTTGTACCTTCTCGTGGACTTGGCATTTTTCGTAGTTATCGTATTTGCTTTGTATCTGTATCTGTTAGATACTAACTTATTTCTACCATAATGTACATATGTTATAAAATGCAACAAAGCAAAACTGCAACTCTATACTTGAAGTATTAGTATTAGTTGCACCTGTGTGTGTGTGTATCTGTGTGGATTCAATTGTATCTGTGTGTGTGTGACTGTATCTGATTGAATGCCCAATGCGCACGTGCAATTTGATAAATGTTGCTTTTATTGTGATTATTTTCTTCTCGATTTTGTAATGCGCTTTTGTGTCTCAAATTGACTACTCTGAAGGTATGCGGTGTGGGATGTAACCGAGTTGGCCCAGAGTTTGTGTAATCCTTGACAGCTAAGCAATTTGTAACTTGGCTCAAGGTTGTTTTCGAAATTAACTTTAGCTTTTAAAAAATATGTGTGTACCTTTTACAGAAAAATGTTTTACATTTTTAATGTAAACTTCATTGAATGTAATAGAATTAAAATGATTTGAGGTTAGATAAAAGAATCATTTGTTATTGCATTGTGTAACAATTTCGAGCTAAGTGAGCGGAGTAAACCACTTCAAGAATGTTGAGCGCTAATCGGTTTTGAGATTATATTTCTCTTCCTTGGGTCACACTCTACTTTGGGCCACACTTATCTGAGGCTATCAGTATATGCATTTATGCATATCTACGAGGTGTGTTCAAAAAGTATCGCGAATTTTGAATTTTCGCGGGTTACGTATATTCGAATTTCGATTTTTTTGTGGCGTTATGTTGGTACTCATGTCTCACACTTATGCCGACAAGCTCGGCATTTTGAATGTTCACTTAATTGTTGACAGCTGCTTTGCCTGCACGTGTTTTGGCTCGTCTTCGATTTTTACCTATTCAAAAAAATGGATCAAAGAACCTGTCTCAATTTTGTGTGAAAAACGAAATTAAGTGCGCGGATGCATTCCGAATGTTGACTGTGGCATACGGAGAAGCTACCTTGGACCGAAGCAACATTTATCGGTGGTACAAAATGTTCTCAGAACGCCGAGAAGATGTGAACCACGAAGAGCGTGCCGGACGACCGAGCACTTTAACAACAGACGAAAAAATTGATGAAGTGAAGAAAAAGGTATTGGCCAATCGTCAAATCACCGTTAGAGAAGTTGCTGAGAACCTAGACATATCGATTGGCTCGTGCCATTCGATTTTTATCAATGATTTGGGT
>JBAMAX010000737.1:0-11422 GCA_037043745.1 Chymomyza amoena
CTATAAAAATGAAAGTCATTGCAATTGAAATATTGGATGAAGAAAAAAAGCAATGAGATGAGGAAAAACCTAAGAAAATGCGGAGTGTTTGAGTGAATCCATATCTAATGCAATGAGCTTAATGCTGACGATTTCGTTGACGTATTTTAAAGCACATTAGTATTATAATTGAATTATTTTAGTATTATAGCTATTTTATTATAATTTCCCAACTATCCGCAACGATTTTGTCAACCAGCAATAATTTATCACGTACAAAAAAAACCGAACAGCTGTTTTCTATGGTGGTTAGCTTTTGGCGTCAAAAAACAAAAAATCAA
The DNA here is from genome assembly GCA_037043745.1 of Chymomyza amoena. NCBI lineage: Eukaryota > Metazoa > Arthropoda > Insecta > Diptera > Drosophilidae > Chymomyza > Chymomyza amoena. Next base: position 321 of record JBAMAX010000737.1, read on the forward strand.
CCAACACAGGTCTGCATCCGACCTCCAAGAACGTTTTGGGACCAACGTTTGCGATCGTTTTTATGTACATCCTGTACCGTGTGGTACAAAGGGTATATTAAGTTTGTGCAAGCCGAAAATGTATGTAACACATAGAAGGAGTCGTCGGAGACATCCCAAAATTACCCAAAATATGATCAGGGTGAATATAGAAGTCGATATACCGTCTGTCCGTCCGTCCGTATGAACGCCTAGATCTCAGAGATGGTAAGGGTTAGAGTAGCCAATCTTTAACATTAGATCCGATATTATTCCATAGGAGACAAGTTAATTTAACTTTTTTGATATAGAGCTTACATTATACGAGGGGTGTTCAAAAAAAAAATTGACTTTTCAAATTTCGCGGGCTACGTATTTTCGATTATCGATTTTTTTTTGTTTTGTTGTGTTGGTACACTCTTCCCGCCTCTCTGTTATGAGAGGCGTAAAGGTTATAAGTGTTTTGCGTGCTCGGCGATTTTTTTTTCGGTCTTGGCTTTTCTGGTCGCTTCCATTTGGATGATTGGGCTTTGGTTTCGATTTCATAACCATATACCCATGATTCGTCACCAGTTATGACCCTTTTGAGTAAATCTGGGTCGAAGTTGACGTCATTTAACAGCTTTTGAGCGATGCTCATGCGACGGTTCTTTTGGTCAAGATTTAGCAATTTCGGAACGATTCGCTGACACCACGTCTCATGCCCAAAACGTTACAAAAAATTTCATGGCACGAGCCAAGCGATATACCGACATCCTCAGCAACTTCTCTGATAGTGATTCGACGATTTTCCAAAGCATTTTTCTTCACTGCTTGAACGTTTTCATCAATTGTTGACGTGCTTGGGCGTCCAGAGCGAGGTTCGTCATTGGCATCTTCCCGGCCATCTTGGAAGAGTTTGTACCGCTTGTAAACATTTTTTTTTACTCAAAACAGTTTCACCGTATGTTACTGTCAACATTTCAAGTGTTACGGAGCAGTTAATTTTATTTTTTACACAAAAAATAGTTGATCCATGTTGCTTTTCGATAGCAAAAAATCGCCGAGCACGCAAAACATCATAACCTTTACGCCTCTCACAACCAAACAAAAAATGCCATTCACTTGAAATTTGGTGCAGATGTTCGGGAAGAATGTACCAACACAACACAACAAAAAACGATAATCGAAAATACGTTGCCCGCCAAAATTTGAAAAGTCACATTATTCTTTGAACACACCTCGTATAGCTCCCATCGAAGTGTTTCAGATGACATCGAAAAAAAAAACAACGTTTTATAAATAGACTAGCCGGCCTCCGCTGCGCTCGGCACGCTCGTTAACATTTGTTTGAGGGAGTCGCTGATGGAAAAGGAATCGTATTTTTTAAAGCAAGAATATTGAATGTGGTAAACGCAAATAAATAATCATTGTCATTAAATTTGTCGAACTGGAAAAGACACATCATAATTTTGGTAAACATTTTTATAGCATAGTAATTTTTCTGAATGGTGTTTGTTTATTTGATTGTTATTTCTCATTGTGTTATTTCACGTTGTTCAGATCTAAAATGAATAGCACTAAGTGGTCGATGCCAGACGAAGAGGATGTGCCATTTGATTATTTTGAGCCGTTTAACATGAAATATCCGACAGCTGAAACGTTCAATTTAAATTGGGAATGCAATCTCTTTCACGATGATGTTCGTTCTTCACTCATAAACTTTCAAAATGTGAAAAATTTCAATTCGTTTATGGAAGACAATTTCAAGGAAATACCGGCCACGCCACCATTTATGTTTCCAAACCTGGAATCTTTCCGATTGGAAAACATCGTGCGATTGACCGATGAATGGATTAATTTCATCATAAAATTTTCAACCGGTTTGGCATCTGTACATTTGCAACCAGCTTGATTTAGATTCACCCCATGAACGATAAAGTGATTTCAGCAATAGCCGATAAATCAAATTTTCAGAATGATTGGTCTTTCGAAGTTTTTGGGAATCATTTGTCGCGAGATGGCGTACACAACTTCATCATCAATTGTAAAAATTTGGTCCGACTGGCAATGAATTTTTCCAGAAGACAATGCCGATCGATTCGATAGCTTCGAAGTTGCTGGGTGGACCACAGTATGCACTGCTGAAAGTTTCTCCATTCAAAAGAGCTGAAAAATGTCAAAGAAAAAAATTCAAATATTTTCAATACATTGTTTCAATGTAAATTCAACTCAAATGTTTATTTTCTGCATATGTGATTTGAAATTGTTTTAGCTTTCTATCATGATGGTAATGAAAATAAATTTTTTGAATGACATAAAATTTTTTCGAAAGAATTCTTACTGCTTATTGTAACGCTTTTTGGTAAACAATATTTTTTGTTTTTCCGTCTGATGTGTAAACAAACAATGCCCCTGGTTTTCCAATTCGTGAGCACGCTACGTAGAGCTGGCCATGCGGAAAGCAAGGATATTCTAAGTTTATACCGCAGGTTTCCAAAGTCTGACCTTGAGACTTATTGATGGTCATAGCAAACGCAAGACGTATTCGAAATTGAAGTCTTTTGAATTCAAATGGTAAATCGGATGGAATCATTGGGATTCTTGGTATTAGAACGTCTTCGCGTTCGTTTTGTCCTTTCAAAATAGTTGCTTCGATGACGTTTTTCATTAATTTTTTCACGGCAAGACGTGTACCATTGCATAGTCGTGGTTGATTTATGTTGCGAAGCATCATAATTACTGATCCAACTTTCAATTGTAGAAATTGAACGCACAGGTAGCGTTATAAAAATCATCATTTGGTTGAGTGAACGTGCAATTTTAGCTGCAAAACACAAAGATGTCAATGAACTGAACGTAGCTATCCAACATAATATTCCAGGCGAATTAATAACCTAGAAATCAGTGGACACTGTTATCAATCAGTTTTTAGTTTTTAAATTCACTTGATTTGCCAGGAATGTTAGAAGTGGCAACCCTTATCTCTTAGGGGTATGAAAAATATATGTTGGCCGATTCTCGGACCTGCCCAATAAGCACACAAAATTTCATGAGAATCGGTCTAGCCGTTTCGGAGGAGTATGCTCTCACAAAAACTAATATTCACAAAAATGCGTATATCTCACGAACCAATTCACACAAACACATCGCAATAGGCTTAAAACCTCGGCATTGACCTCACACAAAAAAATCAGATTTGAAATTCATCGACTCGTTCATGAGAACACCCATAACACGTAAAACATAAGTTTCTTCTTATATATAAAATTCTAGTTTCACAATGTTAGTTCCGCTCCTAAACTAACAATTTAAATACAAATAGTCTAATTAAGCAACAAAGATGAACTTAAAAACAAAATTAAGAAAATACTTCAAAAACTTTCATAGAATTACTTCCATAAATTTGCATGTAAGATACGACCGTCAACGACGTCGTGGCCCTCCTCGTGGCCTCCAACGTCGACGTATTTTTTTTAGAATTGTTAAATAGATTCTTAGGTACTTTAACATTAAGTTTCTTTTATTATTTTTTACTTTTTAAAGGTAAATTACTTAAGTTCTTGTGTCGGGGGTTTTTTAAATTTTTAATTTAATTTTTTTTTAGTATTTTCGTCGCAATTTTGTTATATTTTCTCAACCTTAAACCTTTCCTGGACTTCCAGCGAACATTTCAAGACCAAAATTAGCCAAATCGGTTCAGCCGTTCGTGAGTCTATAAGCTTCACAGGAACATATTTTCATTTTTATATATATAGATATAGATGAATGAAAATATATATATAAAATAAATTGTGGAAAATTTGTGAATAAGAAAAAAATATTTTTCCCTCACTAAGATATCGGCAAAAAGAAAAAAAATATTATTTAGTTTGTTGTTTGAAAACTTGTGGCCATTTCGCACCTGAATTGAATAAAATAAAATTGACGAAAATTTGTGTATTATACTTAAAAAATTAAAATGCTGCTATATGATGTCGATGCCATTTAAATTTTGCGCCACTTAAACAAACATAAACAATTGAGCTGTTTCTGGTCTGAATGAAAACGATTCGAAATCAGTCTAAATCCAGAACACCAATTGTGGAATTCACTCGTTATAACTTTTTAAAAAGAGCTGAAATCGGGAACACGTTTGAATATTATGTAATAAATAAATAAATAATAATAATATGGCGGCCTAGTACAAAAAAATTGGACAATGCTAAGATAAAGCTTTGCAATTTACTGGTCCGAAAAGTACTCAGCCATACCGCTCGATGGCGCTACTATCGCGAGAGAAATTTACTATCATGTACTTCTTTGTCGTAAACGGCTAATGACGAAATTTCAACCGATTCGGACTCGTTCTTTTGTGTTGAGCGGCGAGGAGCAAGCGAATCCAAAATTTAAAATTTTCTTAATAGTGAGTATCAAGACCGGCGACAGGGAAAATAAAAGCAATGGAAACGATGGAGCAATGATTTTAAGGAAGATCGATTAAGACCTAAGTTTTTATACACTGTACCGTATGGTACAAAGGGTATATTAAGTTTGTGCAAGCCGAAAATGTATGTAACATATAGAAGGAGACGTCGGAGACACCCTAAAGTTAACTAAAATATGATCAGGGTGACTAGAGAAGTCGATATATCCATGTCCGTGTTTATAGTTCCCAAGCACTGTACCAAATTTGATCAAAATCGGTTGACTATATCATATAGCTCCTATAGGACCGATCGGCCAAAATAACTTTTTTAAATCAAAATTCGCTATATTTAGTTTTTTAATAAAGATATCGTAACCAGATTTGGCGTTTGGAAATTTTTTAGACCACTTAAGCAATGTGCCGAATTTGAACAAAATCGGTTGACTATATCATATAGCTCCCATAGGTCCGATCTTCCAAAAATCGATTTTTTAACAAAATTTGTTGTGTTTCGTTTGTTTGTTAAGATATTGGGACCAAATTTGACATTTGTGAGTATTTTATAGTTCCTAAGCACTGTACTAAATTTAATCCAAATCGTTTGACTAGATCATATAGTTCCATAGACCAACGGTCCAAAAACACGTTTTTTATACAAAATTCGATGTGTTTTGTTTGTTTGTAAAGATATTTGAAATAAATTTGGCATTCATATCTTTTTGAAGTAGGGTGACCATATGCCAAAGAGGCAAATCCAAGACATTCCTCGTCTAAAACCGGGAAAAGGTCAATTTGAATAAATTTCTTTGTTGAAAATGAAACAAAAAGGTAAATTTCAATAAATTTAAAACCGGGACTTTTACGGCGCGAACCGGGACACCGGGACAAGCAGTCAAAACCTGGTAACACGTCCCGGAAAACCGGGACGGTTGGTCACCCTATTTTTAAGATATTAAAGCATTGTGTCAAATTTTATTGAAATCGGTTGACTATATCATATAGCTCCCATAGGAATGATCGGTCAAAAAAAAATTTTTTGCTTAAAAATTCTTCTGTTTTTGCTTTTTTGTGAAGAAATCGGCCTTTATTACAAGCTAGTGGTACAGGGTATCCTAAAGTCGTCCGCGCCCGACTTTACGTCCGCCATTTTTTTCAACCTCAGCACTTTCAATGAACCATGCAATCAGCTTCCAGTTGTCTTCACTTTCTAGCATCTTTACAATGACGTTGTCTACTGTAAGAGGACCAACAGCTTTTGTCAGTTCGTCTCGCAATGCTCGCCAATGTTGGCACGCGAAAAAAGTGTGTTCTGCATCATCAACTTCAGAGTCGTCGTATATGCAGCATGAATTTCCACACTTGCCCATTCTGTGTAGGTATTTGCGAAAATACCCGTGGCCCGTTATCATCTGCGTTGGGTAGTAGTTTACCTCGCCGTGTTTATATTGCAACCAGTCGTTTATCTGCGGGATAAATTCTTTGACGTCTCGTTCTATTTGTGGGCTAAAGTCAATTGTTTTTTTTTCAACTGGTACAGTTCTTTTTCTCCTTGGCCATAAAGTCAAATGGAGTTACTCCAGCGAAGACAAGGGCTGCCGACTCCGATACTGTGCGGTAAGCGCTCGTTATTCGAAGTGCAGTTGTTCGTTGTACCGCTAATATTGGGCATTTGTGAATATGTTCTTGTAGTACATTTGCCCAGATTTCACATCCATTCAGCAGAATGGAATGGTAAACATTCATAAGGAGCTTTCGTTTTTTAGGTAGGGCCCTTGTACATTAGCCATCAGTCACCTAGGCATCTTGTTATCTTAGAGGCCTTCTCCACAGCATATCGGATTCGCAATGTTCAAGTAGAAACAAAAGTAGAAAGCAAACCCTAAAGCATGAGATTCGTAACGTTGACCTCTACACGCGTTTTCGCGCTTTTTCACTTATCCATTTAAAATTATTTTCTTCCATTTTCTCTTCTGCGTAGCGGTTCATAAATTCGTGAAAATGCCTATAAAGAGACTATAAAAATGAAAATAATAAATAAACATTGGATCAGTCGAGTGTGTATCGGCACTTGACAGCCTCTCAACTGGAAGCCACCATAGACAGGCTGGGCGGCTCTAAACCTGACTTGACTATGGCTCAAAAAATACAAATATTTATTTGTAAAAGCAGCCTTAAGTGTTTTACAACCGACGGTGCAGATCCAAAATCGTTTAAAGCATCGCTAATGAATTGTTTAAAGAGTTCGTCGGGGAGGCGCGTCTGTCGCCGGTTTGTTTATTGTTGCTTATGGCAATGGAGTCAAAATTAAACTTTCGTTTTTTTTAATTGCATGAAGTAAGCTAGAAGATGAGAAAAAAGAGGAGGCGGGAGAGATAAAATGTTAAGGTAAAATAGGCGCAGTGGCATTTCATAATAAAAATGAGGTCCACGGTGCGTGAATAAGAATAATGTAGGCCCGAAGCCGAGATTAATTATATCCTCTACCGTATAGTACAGGATACATTAAATTTGTCCAAGCTGAAAATGTATGTACCATCATACCTAAAGTATGATCTGTGTGACTAGAGTAGTCGCTATAGCCATGTCCGTCTGTCTGTCCGTATGAACGATCATTCATTCAGATTATTCAACAAAAGTTTTTTTACTGATTGGCCCTATGGGAGCTAATGTCAGCCGATTTCGATCAAATTTTATACAGTTTTTGGGTACTCTAAAAAAACTTCTGAATGCCAGTACAGTGCTTGGGAACTTTAAAAAACTTTTGTGTGCCAAATTTGGTTATATGTATATCTATTATTTGAGATATTCACGCTTTGTGTTGAGGAGGTTATGGCTTTTACAAAAACAAAATGTATGGTAAAATTCGAAAATGCTGGGGTATACCAGGCTTATATATATAAATATATATATATTCGACCAAGGAACTGACAACGTTATAGCATCAATCAATTGACTTGGGGATGTGGTCACCTCGATGCGAAATGAAAATTGTATTCCTGTCCTCATGATACTTTTCTAAAAATTCATCAATTTGTGCGACGCCACGCAACCCCATTGTCTCTGTATTATACAAAAGTTAGTTTTGCCACAATGAAATTGTTTTATGCCAAACCTTTAATAACATTTATTTCATCCAAAGCCTTTTGGAAATTTGGTTTTTCTACAATCTGTGCAATCTGTAGCTACTTTAGTTAAAGGTTCAATTAAAGTAGATTTCATGTTCTGTCTCGGCATTTCCCCTTCTCCTCAACTCAACACAAAGCGTGAATACCTCAATTATATCTTCATAAATAAACGAATAATCCGTCCAAAACTTTTTGTTTTTTTTTGAGGTCATCAGAAACACCCCTATGCGAGCTTACACGATATCAAAAAGTAAACTAATATTGTCTCCTATGAAGACAATATTCCTATCCTATTTGGTAAGCTGATTCATGTGGCCTAATGAACAAATCTACATCGATTCTTTTCTTCGACGTTGGCATTCGAAGAGAAATCTTATAAATGTATCCTTTTTAAAAAAATTACTACTTTTTCTAACTTCTGTTCTTGACGACACATTTCTAAAGTATACAACTAGTGCATATTCATTACTCTAAATATGTTACATTTTATTTATTCCTGGGACTCTTTTGAAATCTTTCCAATTAATTAAACGTTGAGCTTACTCCATTTTGGATGTGATTCCACGAACGGCTCTGAAACTTTAGTCGCGTATTTACAAAAGGGTCAAGGGCAAGGGTGAGTGTTTGTTGCTTCGCACACAAAAGACCTCTATATGCGAGATAGGACCATGTCGACCACTGATACAAAATGTTGCGCACCTATTCTAATCTTCTTACTAAAATTGAATCCAAGCCTACAAAGTATATTAAGTTTCTGCACTGATCTGTCTTAGAATTATAGTGTTCCTTACTTGTTCTTCTCGCCTACCATCTGTCTGCTCTGCGATCTACGCAATGTATCACTTGCCTGCTCTGCAACGGCGAACTCTAATCTCCTCTGAGATAAGATGCTTGCATCGTGTTAATCACATGCATCTACAACTTGTCTGCTCTGTAATCTTAGCCACGTATATCTCTCTCTCTTGTTCTATAACTATAACTATATCGAAATCATTTTTTTAATTTTCTTAGATTCTCTTTATGCTAATTTTAAGTTAAATGCTTATTGGCAATCATTTTTAATTATTTTTTTTTTCTGATCCTATTCGAATGAGAATGCGCAGCCAAACCGAATTATTCAGGGGTGCCACAGAAAACCATGTCTGTGGCACCAAGAATTGCAATTGCATCGAAATTGAATCGAATTGGTTTTCTGTGGCACCCCTGATTGTTTGTGTTTGTATGCTTATCACATGGCCGAAAATTTCCCTTGTAACAAAAATAGCTGAGTCGGTTTTAATTTTAATAAGCATTGTTGCTAAATTAATACTATTATTCTGTTATTTTATTTAATATTCAAAAGAAGCAATCAGGCATGTTCTAGATTTCGATTCCGACAATAAGTGGAATGAAAGTAAGGTGTTCTGGATTTAGACAAAACAAATCTTCGAAATGTGTATTGTGTAGTCGTGTTGTCGTGTTGCACAAGTAAATTCAAAGATAATTTTATTAATGGATTGCTTCAAATATGTATATAAAATAATTTGTACAAAATTGGTAAATAAATAAAAAATGTTTGTCTGTCAGAAAGATGGCAGAATGAAAAATTAAATTAATAAAATGGATGTTCGAAAACTTGAGGTAACTCTACAAGTGAACTTATCGATGGTTGATCAGCTGATCAGCTGGCAATTTGCTTGGAATTTGCAGCACTTTTTAAACAAACAACAATGATCCGCTTTTTTAGTTAATTGTAGTAATACATTTTTGAAGGAGCAAAAAAGGAAGTGCTAAGCAAAACACAATACCAACGTTGTCAAAAGTTGGCAAATTTGCGAGCACCAACGATGTCATCTACAGGAAATACGACTGTAAGAAAAAATGTGCCTGTTTAAGCGATGATCATTAACCGCATGACCAATACAATTGTGAAAGCTTATACAGGTTGTTCTAGATTTCGACTCGTTTTGAAAAGTCATAACGAGTGCATTCCGACAAATGGTGTTCTAGATTTCGACCGAGTTCGAATCCACTTCGAATCGTTTTCGAATCGTTTTCATTTAGAACCAGCTGTGCAGAGCAGCTGTGTTGTTTATGTTTGTTTATATGGGCTAAATTGAAATGGAAGCGGCATCATACAGCAGCCGTCTTTTAAAAATGGACACGTAGTAAAAACATAAGGCAAATTATTTTAAGCAGCAGTTTCAGAGCCACCTTCAGTTACTTCTCTGCTACTTTCCGCTTTGTTGAATTGTTGTTTGTTTATTTTCCATAAGCATTTCACAATTGTATTGGTCATGCGGTTAATTATCATCGCTTAAACAGGCACATTTCTTTCTCACAGTCATATTTCCTGTAGTTGACATCGTTGGTGCTTGCAAATTTCCAACATTTGACAACGTTGGTATTGTGTTTTGCTTAGCACTTCCTTTTTTGCTCCTTCAAAAATGTATTACTACAATTAACTAAAAAAAGCGGATCATTGTTGTTTGTTTAAAAAGTGCGCCAAATTCCAAGCAAATTGCCAGCTGATCAGCTGATCACCCATCGATAAGTTGACTTGTAGAGTTACCTCAAGTTTTCGAACATCCATTTTATTAATTTAATTTTTCTTTCTGCCAACATCTTTCTGACAGAAAACATTTTTTATTTATTTACCAATTTTGTACAATTTATTTTATATACATATTTTAAGCCATCCATTAATAAAATTATCTTCGAATTTACTTGTGCAACACGACAACACGACTACACAATACACATTTCGAAGTTTTGTTTTGTCTAAATCTAGAACACCTTACTTTCATTCCACTCGTTTTGGTTTTGCATGTATACACAATTTTAATAGACATTTTTTGTCATAAGAATATATAATGAAAATTAACCTTGATTCGTTGAATTGAGCACATCTAAATTTTCTTAAAACATTAAAAAATAATACAAAATTAATTTTGGTGGCATTAATGCGTTTATTTAAGCAAACAAAGCAAAATACTTTTCATTTCGACAGCTGCAAGCCAAACTTTTCATAACGAGTAAACTCTTGTCGGAATCGAAATCTAGAACACCTTTCATTTCGATTCCGACACTTTTTGTCTGAATCGAAATCTAGAACATGCCTGATAAATAAGTTTTAATAAAATTAATTTTTAAGGACAAGTCCAATTGTGGCAAATAAGTTTTACCGGTGAGCAAACGCGCAATTTTGGGTTCAACTAGATTTGTGTGAAACTATTTATTATGGAACGCGGCCGTCGCTGGCGTACCTCTAAAACCGAAGGACGGTGGTTCGATTCCCCGCAGTAGCACTGCTGCTTTTGACTAGCACTGGTATCGCTAGCTCAAAGACTATTTGCCAAATTCTTTATTAATTAAAGACACCGTCTTTCGAATTCGGCTATAAACTGTAGGTCCCTATTCTGTTCGAACAGTTAATAATAGAAATCACCATGCCCCTTCCAGGGGTTCGTCATTCAACAGTTCTTTAACAATAAACTAAAACAAAAACCAAATTAGTGACAGTCCATTTTTGAGACTCCGCTGGGATTATTTTTTCTTCGCTCAGTGTGTACACATTATATTTGTGTAAAAAT
>JBAMAX010000739.1:0-198536 GCA_037043745.1 Chymomyza amoena
ACAGTAATAACAACGAAACGTCAACGACCATAACAAACACAACAACAAACATATGTTTAAGTCAAGGCAATGCACGATAGCGGAATACCCTGTACCTGTTTAAAATTTGTAATTTTCGAAAAACCGGGAGCAGATATCGTATCGGTGCTCTTGTGTTCGTGATCTTGATATTTGTGCGATACTTCCCCTAATATAAAACCTTACATTGCACGAATCTATGTAGCTGCAGGGTATAAAAGAAACCGCATTAAACATTTTATTTGAATTCAAGAGCTGAGCTCATTATTTTGAGCGTTCTTAAGCGAGTTGACTTACAATAAATGCCTAGAGAAGTTGCCGCAGCTTAATTAGCATAAATTTTGCCTATATTAAATACAAAGCGAATTTGTATATAGTCGAAAAATATATTTGTATAAAAATAAATTACCGCGTGTTAATCTCACTGGCTAAGCGACAATGAAATACAAAATCTATTAAAAATAAATACTTAAAAATACACAGCTAAAGAGCTTTAACATAAACAACAATAAGCAGCTAAAAGAAATCACTCGTAGTATCTGTCAGTCGTTCTATAGGTTATTTGGTTTTTCGGTCTCTCGGTCTCCCAGTCGGTCGGTCGGTCGGTCGGTCGGTCAGTCGATTAACGTTACTCGTTCGTATAGAGAGTGACACATTTATGGGCTTCGACTTTGGCAGCAACTTATCAGCTGCAATAACAGCCAAAACAAAGGCAACCATCTAGTCCAGACCCTGTAAAATACTGCGAAATTAATTATAGTAAATAAATTTCAACTTTTTTTTTTTTAGATAGTCTTTGGTTTAACGAGTGTATGTACTCGTATGTATGCGTTTTGTGAGTGTACGTTTAATATACAAAGTTCTATGACAGTCACGTGCCTTTAAGTACCGTCTTGATTTGTGCTAAATAAACTCACCGGAATCACATCAAGTGATCAAAAGTAATTAGTTTGTTTAGCTTACTTTTGTTTTGTGATCGTTGTGTGAAATTTAAACGGCTGTGAATCTGCCTGGGAATAGTTTTCTTAGCTGCGATTTTTTTACAAATATATGCGCCAATTTCATGTTATGGAATTTTCAATGGACACCAAAAAAACTAAAAGGTGGGTAAAACGGAAAGTTTTTGTTCTACAATAATGCTTTAAAGATGATCTTAACAATTAGATACTTTTTGAAATTGTTTCGTGTGAAAAATATTACGAAATATCTTTCCTAAAAATCATGACTAAAGATATTGTTACTAACAATGGCCAAAGAATTATTTTAAATTGCACTGCCTAAAAAAGAGTTTAATATAAAATATGAATGCATAAATAGCGTTCCAAATCGACGGGTATTCAATAATCTATAGTCAACTAGTGAGCCCCGCAGACGTTGCCTTGCCCAAACTTTTTGAATACTCTTAAAGTGTGTAAACATCACAAGATTATCTAGTTAGACGAACTTAAGTGTTCTTAAGAGAGCTCGCATCCCATTCATGCCCCACAAAAACTAAATTTCAACCCCTTTGCGACTACGCTTCTGTCTGCACTTAATGTCCATTACCCGGTGTTGAACAATTTTCTACTATGCTATATTCATAAAAATGCGTATATCTAACGAGCCAATACACACAAAGACGTCGCTTAAACCCTCCGTATTGATAACCTCTAACGCACGGAAAAATCAGATTTGAAATTTATCGACGCCTTAATGAGAACACCCGTAACACGTAAAACATAAGTTTCTTTTATATATATTAAAGTCAATTAAAAAAATTATCGAAATCATTTACAACGAAAGATATTTCCTGTTAAGTACAGAGGTACTTTTTATTTTATTTAGAAAAATTGTTTTTTATAAAATTTCCGAACCCACAAATTTCGTAAATTTTAACACCAAGACATTTAATCAATTTTCGAGCTTACCAAATTTATTCAGGTACCATATTTATATTTATTTATTCAAAACCATAATTGGAAATAAGTCAAAAACGAAAAAGTGAACACTTTTACCTTTGACCTATTTTTGATTCCTTCAAATTCTTAAGGATCGTCTTTAAGTTTTATGGGTGCTTTATGCAGCTAAAAAGGAAATTTTTTATTATTTTTATTTCATTATTGATATCGTGAGATGTTGCAAAAATGACCGTATATAGATATTTGTAGTTTAATGAACTCTGATAAGTAACGCGCGTTCTAACGTTCGATTAACTTGTTTATTTTTATTCAACCACTTTAGATTAAGTGCGAACCATCAAAATATGTACTGATATTGGGAAACTCCGAGTCTTCTTGTAAGACTCGGCATGGAATATTTACTTGTCCTAATGTTCAATGTTTTGGTAATAAAATTAAGTTTCAAGTGAGCATTGACTGGTTGAAAGGTGTAGGAGAAAGCACGGTAAATGATAAAATTTGATGTAGGTTTGTGTTTATTAGAGCCACATGAATGTTCTTACTCGAATCGTTATTCAGACAGCTCCCTTACAATTCCATTAGATACTAAGCATGACTTTCTTCGATTGAGGAACCTTTCGCCCTTCGACCATGACTGCTAATATTGTTGTAGAAAATCCACTTTTCATCGCCAGTAAATAGCTGTTTTAAAAACGGTTGGTTTTGATGAAGTTGATCTGGAGCTTAATTTCGATCCAGATAGTGCGGCACCCAAACATCAAGATGGTAAACAAGAAGCATCTTCTATATCGAGATCTTTGAAACATAATTTCGCAAACCATTACACGGCGAAAATTTTTTTTGTGGCTTTTCACCTTTTCGGAAATTAAAACGGAAATCGCATTGAAAATAAACATTTTAGCTTCAATGTTCGAAAGTAATTAAAATATCGACACGAATTTCACCATTCATTAACTATTATACATTTAACACACATCAGAGAGGAAAATCAGCTGATAATGACAGCTGACAGAATTTCCCTATACCCAACTTAATTGGATTCTTACCTATTCAAATACAAAGAATAAAGCCGCGAAATCTTAGTATATACGGCCACTTGACTTTAACTTTTCATTAAGATCTTTATGATTTTGTGGTAGCCAATATTTCACGTTCAAAATTTGTTTTGAGTTAAGCCAAAGTCTGTATGTAGTTTTCAAATACATCTTGGACCTCAAATATTTTCACGAAAAAAGTCCGTCGAAGTTAAAGAGGACAACTTCAGCGAGTTCATTTATATGACACTAGTGCGCCCGGCAGACGTTGTCCTGCCCAAACTTTTTGAATACTTTTAAAGTGCATAAACATCGTTCGATTATCTAGTTAGCTTATCTAGACAATCATAAATTTTTTGGATTAGTTGACTTGTATGACTCTCTAAAAAGCCGTTTGGACGAACTTAAGTAGAAAAAATTTCGCACTCAATCAGTACTGTACGGCGGATGGTCTATTAAATCGATGTTTCAGCTCTTAAAAATTTAATTGTTTTAGTCTATAGTATTTGAGAACTGGCATTATTTGGTAACAGATGATTGTATATCATTCAAATTAATAGTACCAGGATTGGTTATTACGACACGAATCTTTTCGAAAGTCGTCAAGTTATACGATATCCAATGAGAACAAGTCTTCAATAAAATATTCACGGTTCGATTGGAAATTCCAGAAACCGCAAATGTTGTTTTTTATTTTCTTAAATATTGGATCGCCTTAATCTTTAGTTGTTTATAGTAAAATTCGCGGGAATTTAATTAATCAGGGGTGCCACAGAAACCCAATTCGATTCAATTTCGATGCAATTGCAATTCTTGGTGCCACAGACATGGCTAACAACGGTTTTAAAACCGCTCATGTATGTGGCACCAAGAATGGGAATTGTATCGAAATTGAATCAAATTGGTTTTTTAAAACCCTTGTTAGCCATGTCTGTGGCACCAAGAATTGGAATTGAAATCGAATTGGTTTTCTGTGGCACACCTGAATATTTTTAAAATCGCAAAAACTCCATAAACTGCAGTCTCATTGTTTTAAATTTTATTTTTTGGTTTTGCGATAATTTTTTGCCATTACAATTTGATTTATTTTTGCTTAATGCGGATCTATCGTGTTCCGGTTTTCACTATTAATATATCATGAATGTACATTTGATCATAATCGTTGTATTGAGCTTTACACTTTCTCTGATTTTCTGATTTAAGCAAATCATAAAAAAAAAATAAATGAAAATTTATTTGCAAATTACCCCGAACCTATCAAACACGCCATTTATTTTTTCCACAAAATCTTTGCTTTTTTATTTTTCTGCGAAATTTTTTAAAAAAAAAAGCATAAAAAATTTTACTTTTGCAATTTTTTGCTTGGCCCGATGAAATAATGGCTCTCTGCATCGCACCCTGCTCTATTGGGGCTCGTCTTCCTAATCGTATCCAACAAAACGCATTCGCATTTTTGTTCGAATTTTTGGCGCTACTCCGATGACACATTCTTTCAACAAGCTAAAGAGCTTTTATAACCAGAATATTTTGTTGGCTTTTTTTGGTGATTTATTTTTTCACTTTGGGTTATATTTTTTATTTCTTTTTTTTTTGGAAGAGACGCTCGCGAAGCGTGTTAATGCGTTATTAATATTATGAGTATATATATGTTTATGTATTTTTCTTTTAACGAAATGTCTTTTTTTTTGTTTGTCAGAATTTGTTAACAAAAAATAAAAATAAAAGCGACATGACTTGGGTAAAATGTGTGTTAATCCAATTTCATGGATTTCATTTTGGTTTAGATAAATGTCGATTTGTCGGCTTTTGTGTCTTTGCATTAAATGTGAATTGTTCTCATTTCGTGTCTATTTTTCTTTGGGTATTTAAATTTCAAGTAAACACATTTTGAGCTATTTTGAGCAATTTTTCACAACATTTCTTGACGTTGCCATCGACGTCAGTCTATTGTAGAATTATGAAATGCCGAAAAGCAAATTCTATAAGAGTTTATGCACGAAAATTTTCCACAAATCTTAAATTGCTTGTGCACGGAAATTTGTTTGTCCCAAACGATAAATCGATCTTACGAGTATATGGATGGGATTGTGTGTTTCTAGTTACATTGGCGCCTTGCACTCAAACTTAATCAATTATTCAGTGTCAAACGAAAACCTTTACCTTGAACTTGCTTCTGACTGCGACCTTTGCCATGACATACATATAAATTTAGGCATGGTTTGTTTGGCCTCTCCATCCCTGCATTGCCTTGTCATGTCCTGCACGAAACTTTGGCCAAACAGCTGACACAAAAGTGGACATCAATAACAAAGAGAACTGTTTTCATATCCACATGTGCTTTAAGAATACCCTTTAGCACAGCCTATAGGCCATGTACCTGCAATTGGTGTAGTAGCCGAGAAATTCACATAAATTATATTGGCTATAAAGATATTAAAGATACATTAGGGTGGGTCAATTTTTTTCAGTATAAAGGCTCACAGCGATTTTGATTCTTTGGGTCATTTTAAGCAACTTTGCCCGAGGAACTATGGGTCTAAAATGAATTTCGAGACTACCAATTTTTCAAAAAAGAATTTTTTAAAAATATTCCAAAATCGACTTAGACATTGCATTGAAATGGCCAAATAGCGCTATTTTTTTATAGCCAAAATGTGTATTCAGGAGTTTTTGGGAAGGAATCCATTTTTGACATATACATATTTTGAATTTTGAGCACCGTCAGAGGGCGCTCCAGTGATTATACCCTGTACTGTATGGTACCAAGGGTATATTAAGTTTGTGCAAGCCGAAAATGTATGTAACATATAGAAGGAGACGTCGGAGACACCCCAAATTTACCTAAAATATGATCAGGGTGAATAGAGAAGTCGATATACCCATGTCCGTCTGTCCGTCTTTCCGTCCGTCCGTGTGAACGCCTAGATCTCAGAGATGGTAAGAGCTAGAGTTACCAAACTTTCACATTAGATCCCATATTATTCCATAGGAGGCAAGTTTATTTTATTTTTTTGATATCGGGGTTAAATTATATAGCTCCCATGGGGGTGTTTGAGACGACCTCGACAAAAAAAATAAGTTTTAGATGAATAATTCGTTTGTTTATGAAGATATCGTAACCAAATTTGGTATTCGAAAGTTTTTTATAGTTCCCAATCACTGTACCAAATTTGATCAAAATCGGTTGACTATATCATATAGCTCCCATAGGACCGATCGACCAAAATAACTTTTTTAAAGAAAAGTTCGCTATATTTCGTTTTTTAATAAAGATATCGTAACCAGACTTGGCGTTTGGAAATTTTTCAGAGCACTTAAGCAATGTGCTAAATTTGAACAAAATCGGTTGACTATATCATATAGCTCCCATAGGTCCGATCTTCCAAAAAATCGATTTTTTAACAAAATTTGTTGTGTTTCGTTTGTTTGTTAAGATATTGGGACCAAATTTGACATTCGTGAGTATTTTATAGTTCCTAAGCACTGTACTAAATTTAATCCAAATCGTTTGACTAGATCATATAGCTCCCATAGGACCACTCGGTCCAAAAACACGTTTTTTATACAAAATTCGGTGTTTTGTTTGTTTGTAAAGATATTTGAAATAAATTTGGTATTCATATCTTTTTTAAGGTATTTAAGCACTGTGTCAAATTTTATTGAAATCGGTTGACTATATCATATAGCTCCCATAGGAAAGATCGGTAAAAAAAAAATTTTTGCTTAAAAATTCTTCTGTTTTTGGTTTTTTGTGAAGAAATCTGACTTTATTACAAGCTAGTGGTACAGGGTATCCTAAAGTCGTCCGCGCCCGACTTTACGTCCGCCATTTTTTTTGTTGCGAAAATTGACAAATATCTTTTTCCTAATACTCCAGCACTGTAAATAATGCTATGAACAATTTTTAACTGTATATATATATTTTTTTACTATATTATATATCTCCAATAGGACCGATTGGCCAAAAAAACCGTTTTTTGAACCAAATTCGTTGAGATTCGTTTGTTTGTTAATAGATTCGAACCACATGGAATTTAGAAGTTTTTCAGAGTACCCATGCACTGTACCAAATTTGATCAAAATCGGTTGACTATATTATATAGCTCCCATAGGACCAATCGGTCAAAAAAACGTTTTTTGAACAAAATTCGTTGTTTCGTTTGTTTGCAAAGATATTTAAACCAAATTTGGAATTTAGAAGTTTTTCAGAGTACCCAAGCACTGTACCAAATTTGATCAAAATCAATTGACTATATCATTTAGCTTTTTCTTCTCTTTACTTTATGTAAATTCCATGAGTCATTGTTGTTTTTTTGTTTTTTGGAGTTCAATCAAGTTCTTATCATTTACTTGTAATTATTTGTCCTATGATAACGTGCATCGAAAAGTAGCAAAAACAAAAATTGGAAATCGGATTTTTTCACCAGACATTTTGATTTATGCTTTAACTTTCCTAAGCCTTAGACATTTTTATGTTATTTTTATCGATTTATTAACTTACTAATATGCTGCTTGTTTACTATCAAAGTGATTTTTAATCATATTAAAATTGTTGAAGGTATTTTTTATCGTTTGCTAACACGTCGAACGTTTAAGCCAATTTTATAGAGAGAGGGCTTACAGCAGTCGGCACCTAACACATTTCCGGTCTTGCTTATTTTCCATATAATTTACCTTGTATTATTTATAAGGCTTGTACATACTTAACGTACTTGTGTAATGCGGTTCCCATAATATATTTATAAGTCAGCTGATTTGTATTCCCACCAGAACAAAAGCAGATAATAAGAAGGTTCATGTCAGTGCCAAAGGACATGCTTTGATTCAATATTGATTGGTGACAAATAAATGAAATATTTAAAAATTATAAATTTGATATAGCGCACTAATGTTTTAAAGTTTTATTTGACCTTTTCGCGATGAATACTGCAAATCTTACCAGGTAAATGGGTTCAATAAAAAAAATATGAAGCAAACGCAGCTCTGGTTTGTCTGTCTGCATTCGCAGTTAAACCTGGAAAATAAAGTACGACCTTACTATGTCGGAGTTGAAATTACCTATCTTAAATACAGGGTGCGCCATTTGAATGTGGTCGATGGAAATATTGAAGCAGACACCGGCCCAAACAGTCACTTTCTGATCATGCAGTGGAGTTTGATGGATAGTATGAGGATTTTCTTTCCCCCAAATGCGACAGTTTTGTTTATTTACAGTGCCAGATAGCGTGAAATGGGCCTCATCAGTCATTAAAATTCGCTCCCAAAAATCGGGCAATTACATTTAATGAACATTGTCACTATTTCCGCGCGTTCTTTGGGCGTGAATTGATTAATGGTTAAAATTGTAATGCAATAACCTTTCCAAAATGTGTTCGACGACGTCAATCGGTTGAAATCTGTCAAAGTTATTCAATATTTCCATCGACCACATTCAAATGGCGCACCCTGTATAAATATCTTAATGTTACCTAAATGAAGTGTCTGATTCTAAAAACGTACTGACAATTTTCTTATTTGACCCTAGCATGTACATTAGGGTGGCCAACAACAGTCAACAATTCTTTTTTTTTTTCAATAATCGTTTTTCGAAATTAAAAATAAGTGCCTCTACTAAACAGCAAATATCTTTGGTTGTGCTAAACGGATTTAGATATTTTTTTCTTGACTGTAGATAATTGAATTACCCAACGGTTATATTTGGAACATATTTTTCGTAAATTTTTATCTATTTTCGACTTTATCAAATACTTTCATTTAGTTCCGTAATGTACATAGACGTCTAAAAATATTTCATATTTTACACCTTCCAGTTTTGTTTAATGATGGGCAGATAGCAAACATTTGGATTTAGTTTAATGGACCACAATTAATCCTGTCGTTCATCTTATATGTATAAAATTTAATTATTTTACCTGACATATGGTTAATAAAAAATCAATAAAAAAAATTTATTTTTCTAGAAAATAACTTTTTCTTTGACAGACGGGTTTCTTTTTACCCCAATTTGTGGCGTGACAGTTTCTCACAAGAAATTAATTGGTTCCAGTTGGTGGATCTAGATCCATAATTGCCTAAATTCGAAAAAGGTGCTTTTATTGTGAACTCCACTGGGTTCCAAAAATGTACGCCCATTTGGCAGACATACATTTCCACATATGATGACGTTATCCTATTTTGATTACGCCTTTCGCCGTGGTGGCTTCCCTCGCATAAAAGAAAAATTCCGAAATGCCAGAAATATATTTTAAATGTAAATCTTTTCTAAAGTCCTGAAAATGTCCGAAATTTCTATAAATTATTTGTTCCAAATACCTAAACATAAAATATATTATACTTAAATATTACTTATACGCCTCCTTCTAAGAACTTTTCAATTGGAAAATGTATTTATTTTTTTGTTAGTGCAGTACGATATTTATCCTTTAAGTTTTTTGAATTTCTAAAGATTTTGATGAGGATCAAAAGCTACGGCAAAAGTTATTCCAACTATATGGGGTAAGTTCCCTTTGCAAATGTTGAAAGGTGCGGTTGAAAACACGCTATCATGGTAGGAGTATAACCTTTGTATCCAAAGAAACAGGGTATAATTATTAAAAAAAAAAAAATTCAATTATCAGAAAAATATCATAAATATGCAAATAAATGTATGAGCATGCGTATGTTTGGCCTGTGGAACACGCTACAATCAATCTATCTATTTATCTAGTATCTATAAACAACAATAGGCAATGAGTATAACAAATTGTGCGCCAACATTTTTAAAGTTTTCTAATTAAGATAAAGAAAAGGCAATGAGCTTTAAATGATAAGGCGCCAAAACAACAATCCTCTATGGCACAACAAACTGCGTTAAAATTTCTATATGTAGGGTGTGTCAAGCAAACAACAAAGTTCTCCCCTCAAAAAAAAAAAAAAAATTAAGAACACCCACAAAGCATAGAATTTTAACAAACTGCGTCATCATGAATAATGAAGGCGATAATTTTGGTTATGTTGTCGTCATTTTCCAAGAAATTTTCTTTAAATTAATATGAATCGTATTTTTTCAGATTTGTGGGTACGTCCTAGTGTCTAGAGCGCGGTATAAGTATTTTTGGGTATAAATTATAAACATGGATAATAAAAAACTTACATTATACAGTTCAATTAAAGCTAGAGAGTTTTGGTTCTTAGTTTGGCTTTTTTTTTATGACATTTTCTGTAGAATTTTATGAATCATTTTGCGAGCATATTTACGCTTTGATAAGGAACATATTGACAACTATTTTAATAAATATTTGCTTATTGTTTGTCTATACGAAAACAGGCACAAATCCAAACCCAAGTGAGCAGCAACACGTGAGCGAGGCCACAATTGTTATAGGAGGCCCCGGAACGTCAGGGGGCTCACCGGCGACCAGCGTGAGTCCAAACACCACAGCTGGTTCAAATACTACGCCCACCAAAAGCAGCCCACAAGCCCAACAGCGTTCGTATTATGAAGATGGTTATCAGCAACAACAGCAGGTGGCTTCAGGGCTGTTTAGTGATAACGATGAGTCGCAGCTCGAGAGCAACGGCACAACAGCAACAACAACCTCGCCAGCACAACGTCATTCCATAAACTCCAACGATTACACCTCAACGCCAAAAACGACGCGTAGTGGCGTCAATGGTGCTAACAGCCGTGCCAGCGGCGCAACTTCACCGATAAATTATCAAATACTCAACGCTGGTCACGATGAATATCCCTACAATATTGAGTATGAATCACAGCAGCAACAGCAGCAGCAACAAATATCACCGCAATTAGTTCAGCCGTCTGCAACGCCAGCAGCAGCACATGGATTGGATCAGCCGTCTTCACCGTTTACACATACGACAGCTAACAGTTATACTGTTGGTAACCGTCAGAGCTACGTGTCTCCACCGGCAGTTGCGGCACCACCCTTAGTCATACCACAACGCCAATCGCTGCTGCCTTGGGGCACTCATTCGCGTAGTTCCTTTATAAACGTGCTGCCCAGTTATACGCAAACGGACATGCATGCTTTAGTGGCTGCGGCAGCGGCTAGCAACGAGCTGGTTGCACCACGACCTGGTGAGATTGTTATGCGCAATCTGTTTAGTGATTTCACGGCTCAGGCAGAGAAAAAAATTGAGTTGGTTATGCTGGAGTCGGCCGATAAAAATTTGTCAAAGCTGCTGCAGCGCGGCGAGGATCAGCAGTTTGATCAGCTGCTATCGGCACTTGGTTCGGTTGCGGAACATTGTTTGCCCTCGCTGCTGCACACGCTGCTGGCCTGGCACAGGCGACAGCTGTCGGATATGGAAATCAAGAATGATCTCAAGCGACTGGAGAAGCCGGCACAGGGCACACAGACCGCAAATAAACCAGGTGTTGAACTAGATTTTCAATTGCAGCGCCGTGAGGCCGCCGTGGAGTTTATCTTTTGTCTGGCCTTGATTGAAATACTGAAACAGTTGCCGTTTCATCCGGGCCATGAGGATCTGGTGCGCAGCATTGAAAATCTGGCTTTTAAACACTTTAAATACAAGGATGGATTACAGAACAATCCAAATGCTCATAATATACACATGATTGCGGATTTATATGCCGAGGTAATTGGAGTGTTGGCACAAAGCCGTTTCAGTTCGGTGCGCAAACGTTTTATGAGTGAACTGAAGGAGCTGCGCAGCAAAGAGGTTTCACCCACAACCACTCAAAGCATTATAAGTTTGCTCATGGGCATGAAATTCTTTCGCGTAAAAATGGTGCCCATTGAGGAGTTCGAGGCCTCATTTCAGTTTATGCACGAGTGTGGTCAGTACTTCCTGGAGGTAAAAGATAAGGATATCAAGCATGCGCTGGCTGGACTTTTTGTGGAGATTTTGGTGCCGGTAGCAGCGGTATGTCATGAAATTTTTAGGATTCTATTAACGTATTAATCACAACATATTTTTTCCATAGGCTGTCAAGAACGAAGTAAACGTGCCCTGTGTAAAGAACTTTGTGGAGCTTTTGTACGTACAAACTTTGGATGCCTCAACGAAATCAAAACATCGTTTGGCACTGTTTCCACTAGTCACGTGCCTGCTCTGCGTCTCACAAAAGACTTTCTTTCTTAATAATTGGCATTATTTTTTGGCCATGTGTTTAAGTAATTTAAAGAACCGTGATGCCAAAATGAGTCGCGTTGCCTTGGAGTCACTGTACCGTTTGCTTTGGGTCTACATGATTCGAATTAAATGCGAGTCCAACTCGGCCACGCACTCTCGCCTGCAAAGCATTGTTAATTCATTGTTTCCCAAGTAAGTATCAACTATAAAAACATTTTGGATTACTGCGGATTTATTTATATATATTTTTTTTGCAGAGGCTCTAAAGGCGTCGTACCCAGAGACACCCCATTAAATATTTTTGTCAAAATTATACAATTTATAGCGCAGGAGCGCCTGGATTTTGCAATGCGCGAAATAGTCTATGATTTGTTGTGCGTGGGTCGCTCTATAAAACTCATTCTCAATCCAGAACGCATGAGTATTGGTTTGCGAGCCTTTTTGGTTGTTGCCGACTCACTGCAGCAAAAGGATGGCGAACCGCCCATGCCACGCACCGTGCCTGTGCTGCCCTCAGGCAATACGCTGCGCGTGAAGAAAACTTATATCAATAAAATGCTGACAGATGACACTGCGCGTAGCATTGGCATGTCCACCTACTTTCCACATGTACGTCGTGTCTTTGTCGATATTTTGCGCGCTTTGGATGTGCACTATGGACGACCTCTGATGATGACAAATACTCAGAATCAAAACAAAGAGCCCGATGAGATGTTATCGGGCGAGCGGAAACCTCGCATTGATCTTTTTCGCACATGCGTGGCGGCTGTGCCGCGTCTAATACCCGATACAATGACGGCACAAGAGCTAGTGGATCTGCTGTCACGCCTCACTGTACACATGGATGAGGAATTACGCATACTCACACATCAATCGCTGCAAACGTTAGTCATTGACTTTCCGGATTGGCGTCAGGATGTCGTGCACGGTTACACTCAGTTTCTGGTGCGCGATGTCACCGACACCTATCCGCAATTGTTAGAAAACTGCACTCGAATTCTCTTTGTGTTTTTAAATATTTGGCGTTGCGCGATTATTATCAATGGCGCCTCAGCTGGGGCTTCCACAGCTGCTAGCGCAACTGGCGGCAGCCAGCTTAAAACTGTTGGTGCTCCGGGTGCGGCAGCTACGACGGCCAATGTAATGGCTGGAAATTCCAAACCAGTGATCGTTGCCTCTCCGCCTAATACTGCGCACTTGTTACAAGCCGCGGGTAAAGAGACCACCAGTAGCCAGCTGTCTTCCAAGCAGCAGCATTTGAATACAGCATCTAGCGCAGCCTCTAGCATTACAACATCCAGCGGCATGTCTAGCATTACACAACACACGGTGCTCAACATTGCCGCAGACATTAACAAAAAGAATGAAATTCCATTGGCAACCACTTTGCACTTTGTTGAAGGATTTGCGCTAGTGCTGCTCTGCAACTATCGACCATATTTGCGCAAACTAGCTGCCATGATACTAAAGGAGGTGAAAAATCTTATGCGTGCGCTGGGTATACCTGAGACAGAACCTCCTTTGATTGATGTAATGGATCGCTGCTGTCCGCAGATAATAGAAAAATGTTTGCCACTGTTGCCACAAACTGAGAAAACGGCCATATTGAATGCGAATTGCATCGATTTACAGTGGATAGCTGAGCGTTCTGGCGGAGTTTGGTTAGCAGGTCTTACAGATGGTAAGAGTAATTGATGCAGCATATAAAATTAAATATTTATAATTTTACCGTACCTTTTTTTTTAGACAACTCGAAATCATCAACGTCGACGCTCAATCTATCGCAGTCCAGCTCGAACGCTGCTGGTTCGGCAACTGCCACCTGCTCTGCTCAGCCTCAGTTTGATCCTTGGGCCACTTGTCTATTCGGCTTGCTGGAACGGCAGCGGGTCTTGCAGCAGTGCCCCTCTGCAGTGGCACAGGCCTGGCCTATATGCTATGCGCGCCTAAACACGCTATACAGCGTAATTGATCCCACGTTAGTTGCTAAAGTATATTAACTGCTAACTACTTGGATTAAATTTATAATATCTTGCAGCCCAGTCAGCGATAATCGCGCATCTTTGTTACGCAGCTCAGCCCCTACAAAGAAAGTGCCCACCGAAAGCCAGAAGGATTCATATTTGCGTTTATGGCGCAATCAAGTGGCATGCGCCATGCGTCTGGTACCACAAATACCTAGTGTAGCCGTGCGATGTGCCTCGCCAGATTTGAGCTTGAGGTGAGTGATTGAACGACAACTAGCAAAGGTCACGACAACATTCAAATCATGTCCAAGTCATTTTGTGTGAATTGTAAATAATGTAAATGGAAATTCGTGTCACATTTCCCAGAATCCTTACCGTATTAGTTGGACGAAATCCATTCTAACTGGGCTTTGCATTAATTTAATTGTATAATTGTGTGTGTGAGACAGCACGTCTGCATCATTATAACCGTACGTCAATGTATGTATCTGTGTTGCAATGAATTCTCTTAAATGTTGTTTCATATTGTTATGAGTCCAATGTTAAAATTCCGGTGTGCTTTACTCATACACACTTATGCTCGTACACTCACACACTCTCACCCTCTGTGTATGCACGTGGCATAATGCTTTTCTTGGCTGTTTGTCCAACAAACAATAACAATTACAATACCGATACGATTTCATTATAAATATGCAAATTTATACATAGTGCTAATATTTGTATTTAAATCTTACTTTAATATTACAAAACAAGTGAGCGAAATCAGGAAATATGTACATTTAATATAACCTAATACTTAATTCGATTAAGACATAATCATAGTGTTCAGCAATTGCTCAATTTTTTCCATACACTATGCATCTGTCTAATTTTCATAATTTTAAGTATTTAAGGTATATATATAATAGCTTTATATAGGTTGATAGTATTGGAAGTACATACATAGTTATCTGTAAGTATTTCCTTTTACATAATAACATAATCTCAAATCAGGCATTAATTTACTAAGGCTGTGTCCATTGATGCGCAAAATTATTCATAATAAGAATATTATATGCATGAATTTGTACATTAATTAAATGTTTATTTTAGGAGGCTGGCATTGCCTAAATTTATGAGCTTCAATAACACTAGTCTACAAGGAAAAGTATCCGAAATAATTTAAGCTAATTTCTGCTTCTCTGTCCATGCAAAATTCGGATTGATAACTAAAATTCATTTATTAGTTTGAGTTTTTACGATAATCGTATCTTTCGTGTTTAATGGAACTACCCACATTTAACTTCATAATGTTTTGACATTTGCAGAGCACAGTCAACATGGTTCAGTTGTTGGAAAGCTAAGAGTCATTTCCCAAGTAATTTGGTGCGTAGAATCCGAATCCGGCGTCAGAACTGGCCCATCACGTCAGGAGTTTTGAGATAGTTGAGGTTATGTACCCAAAAAATAACCCCATCACGTCGGGATTTTGAGATATTTGAGGTTATGTACCCAAAAAATAACATAACCTCAAATATCTCAAAATCCTGACGTGATGGGCCAGTTCTGACGCCGGATTCGGATTCTACGCACCAAATTACTTCGGAAATGACTCTTAGCTTTCCAACAACTGAACCATGTTGACCTATGTTATCTCAAAGGTTTATTGCAAATGCTAAGGAATATATCTCGTAACTTCAAAAGCCATAACTTTGCGAAAAAAAATCGTAATTGATCTCTTGAACCCTTAAATTAAAGGGTAAGAGTTGTACTAAATGATGTAACTGGAGAGAAAGACCGCAAAAATTTTTTGCGCCCTGTACATAACCTCAAAAGTAGGAAAAAACGCCGTTTTTTGGGTACATAACCTTAAATATCTCAAAATCCTGAAGTGATGGGGCAGTTCTGATGCCGGATTCAGATTCTACGCACCAAATTACTTCGGAAATGACTCTTAGCTTTCCAACAACTCACATGACCCCTGTATTTGTAGACCTGTGTAATTAATAAGCAATTAAAAAAAAAAATTGGAGAAGCGAAACCATGAAAAAATCTTAAAGACCGAAAATTTAATTGCAGCAAGCAAAATGAAATTGGAATAGCCTCTCTCTTAAAAAATTTCAACTTTGATCATGAAATATTTTGAACTAGTATCAAAAAATGAATTGGAAAACTTCACCTTTGCCAATTGAGCACGATGTTAGAAAATTCAAAGCAACAAAAACCTACATTATGTCGTGACGTGGTTTAATTTCAAACTTAATCATTGCACTTAGGTAACAAACTCCCTAAGTGAGATGTGAGATTGGTTACAAAAATATATACATAAAATAGGGACATAAGCTAGTTCTCTTTTTTAAGCTAGTTTCAATTCTAGTTATACTATTTCTAGTATTCTAGTTTTTTTTAGATAAAATATAACATTTTTACGTTACGTTACATAAAGTTTTTTAGAAAAATGTTACTTTCTACCAAATCGAATTGCAAGCGTTAAGTTTTTAGTTTTTCATTTTGTATTCTCTTATTTGTTAAGGCATGTGTTTGAACATTTTAATAGTTTTAGTAAATCTATTTTTTGAATTTTAAATTAACGTATTTAACGTAACAATAATAATACGGTTTTAAAAAATAACTTTGAACAAAATAGGGAAAACTATTTTTTTTTAATTTACAAAAAAGTCCACATAGTAAGTTGAAGTTCTAGTGCAAATCAGAAATCAGAAATCAGTATAAAGGTTAATTTTTTTTGTTATGTACAGTTTACTAAAAACCATAATTGTAATTTTTTTTTCGTTTTCGAGATATTGCCTCATGTTTTAATAACTGATCTTGTGTCAGGAAAAGCCTTACAGAAATTATAGACCTACGTGAGCAGGAAAAAATATTAGGTTGATCGTCTATCAAACTTGTTATTGTTTTCGGATGTTAAAATGTTTGAAATGTTCCAAACATTTTAAGTTCAGTGCACTATTGCTTTAATAATTTATATTATTATTTGTAATGGGTGCAAGATGTACTGCGACCCAAGTGAATCTATTGTTCCTCCTTAACAGCAATCTCCGGTGAGATAATGTACATGCCCAGAAGCTTTTTTCTTCCTTCCTTTCTTCTTTCTTTTCCTGATTAGTGCTATGCTAGATGCATTGAAGTTTCTTCCTTCAAGCTACAGTAGCGACATAGTCCACTTTTCAACTCAAAAATAAGTTTGTTTTCTCTCTCTATTCTTAATAGGTCTCGTACCACGTGGTTGGCAATTCCAGCTCATTTCCAGTGATATTGTTCTGTATTGGAACCTATCTAATTCTGAGCTTGTTCCCGGCACATAGTTTGTTAAGTACAGTTCTGACTACTTTGATCAGCCGATCATGACTCTGCTTAGTGTTACTTGACTGTCCAAAAGGATGGAGATATCCTTGTCGTAGGAAGTTCCTTTGCAGATTGAATTGTGCATACCTTCCAATAGCACAGAATGCGGCTTGAAGAATGCTGATGTGTCTGTTCAGTGACTCGTGATCCTGGGCTCCGCTACCCCCTGCCAACTTTCTTTAACCGTGAGGGATCCATCCATATAACACTTTATTGTTTGTGGTTTCATTGGGAAACTGCTATAAGAGTTGTGCAGTTCTGATTAAATTTGTACTCAGGTGGCATTTCAACTCTTGGTCGCTGAAGTATAGGAAAGTCCTTTTCTAAGTCTGCAGCGTCTTTCTTGATGGGGCCAAAGTCAGAAGAGAATTTATCGTTTTGTCTACATGGATCATGAAGATAGGTTAACAAGTCAAAGGTCACTTCAAGATACTTGACTTTATTGATTTGATTCTTGAACACCTTAAGACCAGGCAATAATATTGTACTGCCGCTCTGTGCACAATATATCTTGTGACGCACTACAGAACGCGTTGGATGTAGTTTTGGTATCTTTATACCCTGTACCGTATGGTACTAAGGGTATATTAAGTTTGTGCAAGCCGAAAATGTATGTAACATATAGAAGGAGACGTCGGAGACACCCCAAAGTTACCTAAAATATGATCAGGGTGAATAGAGAAGTCGATATACCCATGTCCGTCTGTCCGTCTGTCCGTCTGTCCGTCCGTCTGTCCGTCCGTCCGTCCGTCCGTGTGAACGCCTAGATCTCAGAGATGGTAAGAGCTAGAGCTACCAAACTTTCACATTAGATCCCATATTATTCCATAGGAGGCAAGTTTATTTTATTTTTTTGATATCGGGGATAAATTATATAGCTCCCATGGGGGTGTTTGAGACGACCTCGACAAAAAAAAAGCGTTTCAGATGAATAATTCGTTTGTTTATGAAGATATCGTAACGAAATTTGGCATTCAAAAGTTTTTTATAGTTCCCAATCACTGTACCAAATTTGATCAAAATCGGTTGACTATATCATATAGCTCCCATAGGACCGATCGGCCAAAATAACTTTTTTAAAGAAAAATTCGCTATATTTCGTTTTTTAATAAAGATATCCTAACCAGATTTGGCGTTTGGAAATTTTTTAGACCACTTAAGCAATGTGCCAAATTTGAACAAAATCGGTTGACTATATCATATAGCTCCCATAGGTCCGATCTTCCAAAATATCGATTTTTTAACAAAATTTGTTGTGTTTCGTTTGTTTGTTGAGATATTGGGACCAAATTTGACATTCGTTAGTATTTTATAGTTCCTAACCACTGTACTAAATGTAATCCAAATCGTTTGACTAGATCATATAGCTCCCATAGGACCAATCGGTCCAAAAACACGTTTTTTATACAAAATTCGATGTGTTTTGTTTGTTTGTAAAGATATTTGAAATAAATTTGGCATTCATATCTTTTTTAAGGTATTTAAGCACTGTGTCAAATTTTATTGAAATCGGTTGACTATATCATATAGCTCCCATAGGAACGATCGGTCAAAAAAAAATTTTTGCTTAAAAATTCTTCTGCTTTTGGTTTTTTGTGAAGAAATTGGACTTTATTACAAGCTAGTGGTACAGGGTATCCTAAAGTCGTCCGCGCCCGACTTTACGTCCGCCATTTTTTTTTTAAAGTTGCATGATAAACGCTGTGTTGTAAGCAGCAGCTATTAAAAAATAGGTTTGAAAACTGTCAAGTGCGGCGTATAATCTTTATGGGAGCACAAGTGATACATGCTGAACAGTCGCAGTCCAATGCAGACCGCTTATCCTTTGCAGTTAATGCGCCACATACACGATCCCGTGCATATGCCGGCCACTTGAGTCCTAAATAGTGAGAATAAGCTATCCCTTTAATGAGCGCTGCAAGGAATCTGATGTGATGTGACAAGTTCATGTCTGAACAGCTTGTTTTAATATTTCATCCTGATAGGGTTATCCTCCTCATTCTTCCAAGCCTATACCTTCTTGTGAAGGGCACTATGACTGTCTGGGCAGGGTTTAGACTCAGGCCCGCCATTTTGCACCAGTCATTACTTTCCCTACCTAGACGATGTCGTTAGCATAGCCTTGACAAAGTATACCTCTGCCCGCTGGTCTCTCCAGTAGCTTGTCTACTAGTAGACTCCATAAGAGGGGTGATAGTACACCGCCCTGAGGGCAGCAAATTGTCGTCATTACTGTGGTAGATTGTCCATCAACAGTTGCTGTGGCTTGCCTAGATGCTATCAGTGACGCTATCCATTTGCTGATGGTTGCGTCTAGGCCCCTTTTGGCAAGTGATGCTTTGACAGCCTCGTGGGAGGCGTTATCTAAGGTGCTGTATATCAAGGAAAGCGCATAAAGCCACTTCCTTATGAGCTAAAGATTCCTCAATAAGCGTTTTAAACTGAGACAGTGCAGTGTCCGTACCTTCCCGCTCTGTATGCATGTTGCATCCGTTGAAGAGGTCGTTGTACTAGCAATGTGCTTCTATTTCTGAAGTCTACCAGCTTTTCGATCGGGATAAAAACCACTCTAGCTATACGCCATGTGGAAGGTATATGTCCTAAAGCAAGGCTGCTAAACACTACATGCCTGTACTGAGGTTACCCAGTTCTTTCTGTAGGAGGACTAGATGTATACCATCCAGACGCGGACATTTGTAGAGCATATCTGATTAATGAATTTATATTAGTTTTAGTTAAAAAATAGTTTAAAAATATTGACTGAAATCAGCTAAGTACTGGTTTGATTCTATTGAGCCGATCTAGAAATTTTTTTAATTTTTATGTATATCAGAAATTTGATAATTTTTTATTATAACTAACATTGGAACTAGGTTAGGTTAGGTTACGCTGGCCGGCCACAACAGAGTGCAGCCTAGCATAGACCTTTTGGTCCTTAGCTGTGCCAGATTCGAGGTTATTACGCAACGTTATGGTCAGTTAAAAATTTTACTTTTTTAGCGAAATTAAGTATCCACCCAACTTGTAGCCTGGCCACCTCTTCTAGACCGACAAACGCTGGTTCTCCTAGGGTGGTCAGACGATGTCTAGAGATGGCTGGGCAGTCGCAGAGTACGTGTGCTAGGGTCTCAGGGACTTCTGGATCCCTGCAGATCCTGCATGATTCGCTTGCCGTTAGTCCCATCCTATGCGCATGCTTCGCTAAGAGGCAATGTCCTGTTAGCACACCCGTGATGGTCCTGCATTCAGTGCGTGAGAGTTTCATTATGAAGTTACTTTGTTTCCTGCCGTAATGAGCCAGCATGATTTTCGCTGTGTGACAGCTGTCTAGATTTTTCCATCTAGCTTCAGCTCTGCGCTTCACGTTGCACTCCAGCATAACGTAGAGGTGTTTGATCGGTCGGCGTACGTCGTGTATTTGTCCCTCCGGAAGCCCAACACCGCTTTTGGCAATTGCATCCACCATTTCATTCCCCATTATGCCTTTATGTCCAGGCACCCAGTAGATATGCAGTTTACGAGCCGCAGCTAATCTCTGGATGACTGCCTGGCATTCAAGGACTTGGAAGGAGGATGTACAGTGCGATACAATAGCCTTGATAGCGGCTTGACTGTCTATGAAGAGGTTAATCTTTGTTCCAGTTGAAGTGTTGGTGCATGCCAACTCAGCCGCCTTCATTGCGGCGAATACTTCAGCCTGGAAGATGCTGCAGTGGTCCGGAAGCCTGTAACTTTGACTTACATTAAGCTCGGAGCAGTATACTCCAGCACCAACGCCCTTTTCCATCTTTGAGCCGTCAGTGAATAGGTTATAGGTATTGTGACTGGGTATAAGGCCTTTACGCCAGCCGTCTTCCTCCATCGTCACCTTTACCCTTTTCCCAAATTGTAACTGCGGTCAATTTCGTCAGAGAGTCCCTGTCCTATTGAACTATGTCCGTAGCGAATGTTCTTAAAAAGACCCGCCGCTTTTAGGCGCCCAGCTGTACGAGCAGCTGAGTACTCCGCGTAGAGGTCAATCGGAAGTAAGTCTAAAATGATGTTTAGCGCCGCTGTGGGTGTTGACCGGAGAGCCCCTGTAGTGCACAGCGATGCAAGTCACTGAACGCGTGCCAGTGGCTTCAGGTACGTCGTTTTGTTTGTCGCCTTCCACCAAACTAGGACGCCGTAGAGCAGTATCGGACGAACAATTGCCGTGTAGCACCAATGCATTAGAGTGGGTGAGAGGCCCCAAGTGCAGCCCAGAACATTGGAACTAAATACCAATTAATTTTAATTCAAGATTTGATAATTAGCGGACCTTTATTTGTTAAATCCAATTGCTATTGAAAAGTTCAGTTTATAAAGTCAAAATATAAAAATTATTATTATAATAACTTTTTTGGTATACCACCGGAATATCGTTTTCTATTAAAGAAACATTTAAACCAATTCTGATTTTATTTAATTAGTTTTTAAACGCATATCAATTAGTGCCAGTGTCAAAATTGAATTTACTAATAATAAACAATTTTTATTTGAATTTTTTAGTTAGTTTGTAAACACATTACAATTAAAAGTTTCTCTTTATTTATGCACAAATAATTGTAATTATCAAATGTTACAGATAATATAATTAAGTTGTCTATATAAACACTAACTAACTTATAATTTGTTGATTGTGTGATTTGTGTTTAATCATGTTTTAAATTACCATAATTGTACCATTGTGGTATGAACATCATCTCCTACTCCTCTCTAGTCCCATGTAAACCATTGTAGCCATTAGCACAAGGGTGTGCCAAATGTCACAAAGGGGAAATGTCAATATAACTAGGTTGCTCCTTACCCACATCTACACATACACACACACACGAGCACACATATTGCAAATACATAAGTATGTAAATACCTATGGGTGTATGGTCAGAAAAGTGTTGCTAAATAGCAAGATAATCAATTCCGGAATCGTTTACCACATTCTTCACATCACTATGTCTACATCATAATTAAAGAAAAAAAACAAAAGAAAAACAAAAAATATCCCAAAATATATTGATTGTAATTTATAGTTTACAAGATCAATCGGATTCACGTTCACTATCCGATTCCTTGGACAATATACCGTCAAATGTTTTTGGGCCCGAGGGAATTGTCACGCGTTTTACTCTGCCACTCTCCTACGGAAGAAAAGAGGCGCGCCAAAAGCGACTTGGGTAAAGCAACTAATAAAACAAAAATTAAGAAATTTAAAACAAAAGCACAAATTAAAAAAACATTTTAATTATGTAAAATATCTATAGAATTTTATATAATTTCAAATTGAGTTGGTAGTAAACTTACATATGTGTGTGTGTATTGTATATATATTTGGCATTTAGCTTTGCTGTATTAAATATTTGTTTTATTTATTTGGTCGGTATTTTAGAATGTATTTTTGTTCCTGCTTTTATTGCGGTTGTTAAACTTTTCTACAACTGTAAATTTTTTTTGTTTTTTGGTATATTTCAAAAAAAAAAATTTGCCTTAAATTCATTTTTGCTTCAAAGAGTTGTTGGCTCTCTGTAATTTTATAAAATAGAACCTTTTGTAGTTGACCTTACATGCATTGTTTGGGTCAACCTCTTGTTTTTGCTTTTTTGGTTTTTGTAATTGCAACAGTCACAGGAAATTTATTAAAAACTTTCAACGAAGTGTAAATACTCTTTACGTAGCAGTTTGGATTGATGCTGCTGCTTGAAAACAATTTCAATGAAATAAATAAGTTTGAAATAAGTTTATAAGTTATATATTGACATATTTTTAATGAGCCTAAGTTGATTGACACAAGCTCATAAGCCAACATAAAAATATATTTAAAGCGTACATAGGTTAGGTTAGACCTTTTGGTCCTTAGCTGTGCCAGATTTGAGGTTATTACGCAAGGTGATGGTCGGTTAAAAATTTTACTTTTTTAGCGAAATTAAGTAGCCGCCCAACTTGTAGCCTGGCTACCTCTTCTAGACCGACAAACGCTGGTTCTCCTAGGGTGGTCAGACGATGTCTAGAGATGGCTGGGCAGTCGCAGAGTACGTGTGCTAGGGTCTCAGGGACTTCCGGATCCCTGCAGATCCTGCATGATTCGCTTGCCGTTAGTCCCTAAAGCGTACATAAATTGGGTTCTTTCAACAGCTGCCTGTAACCAATAATTTAAGATGTTCACTTTATGGGGCATAAATGCAAAATTGCAAAATTGCCAAAGGGTAGAATGTCTAAAAGTAATGTGCCCAACCTACACCTTTGACTTTATAAAAAGTGTCAATATCTATCTGGGTGACCACATTTATACCCTGCAACTACAGCTACAAAGGGCATACTAGATTTGTGCAATTTATGTAACGGACAAAAGGACTCCTTTATACCAAAATGGTTAGCATAACCTCGGTCTGTCTATATGACCACCTACATCTTGGAGACTATAAGAGCTAGAGAAACGAAACTTTATCATCTGATGCATATATATATTGAGAATATGAAGTTTATTGTATGATGTCAATATCTTCTCCCGTTCCGCCGGTTTTATGTATGAATCGAATACACATCTAAATCCCCGCAATCGGTTAATGGTGTTTTTATTTTCTTTGACGTAACTTTTTTTTACGGAATTTATAGGTACAAAATCGTTTTGCATCAACAATTTTCCAATTAGATAGCTTCCGCAGGAATAAAATTTTTTTTCGAGAAAAAAAGCACAGTGTTCTACACTGTTTTACATTTTTATACCCTGTACCGTATGGTACAAAGGGTATATTAAGTTTGTGCAAGCCGAAAATGATCGGAGACATAGAGAAGTCGATATAGAGAAGTCGATATACCCATGTCCGTCTGTCCGTCTGTCCGTCCGTCCGTCTGTCCGTTTGAACGCCTAGATCTCAGAGATGGTAAGAGCTAGAGTAACCAAACTTTCACATTAGATCCCATATTATTCCATAGTAGACAAGTTTATTTTATTTTTTCATATCGGTGTTAAATTATATAGCTCCCATAGGGGTGTTTCAGACGACATCGAAAAAAAAAGTTTTAGATGAATAATTCGTTTGTTTATGAAGATATCGCAACCAAATTTGGCATTCGAAAGTTTTTTATGGTTCCCAAGCAGTGTACCAAAATTGATCAAAATAGCTCCCATAAGACCGATCGGCCAAAATAACTTTTTTTTATACAAAATTCGCTATACTTAATTTTTTAATAATGATGTCGTAACCAGATTTGGCACTCAGAAGTTTTTTAGAGTACCCAAGCATTGTACCAAATTTAAATAAAATCGGTTGACTATTCATATAGCTCCCATAGGGCCGATCTTCCAAAAAATCGATTTTTGAAAATTTTTTGTGTTTCGTTTGTTTGTGAAGATATTGGACTTCAATTTGGCACTCGTAAGTTTTTTATTGGTCTTAAGCATTGCACCCAATTTTATTAAAATCGGTAGACTACATCATATAGCTCCCATAGGACGAATCGGTGTACAAAAACGTTTTTTATACAAAATTCGTTGTGTTTCGTTTGTTTGTAAAGATATTTGAACTAAATTCGGCATTCAGATCTTTTTTAAGGTATTAAAGCACTGTGCCAAATTTGATCGAAATCGGTTAACTATATCATATAGCTCCCATAGGAACGATCGGTCAAAAAAATGTTGCTTAAAAATTCTTCTGTTTTTGGTTTTTTGTGATGGAACCGGATTTTATTGCAAGCTAGTGTTACAGGGTATTCCAAAGTCGGCCGCGTCCGACTTTACGTACGACATTTTTAAACATTTTTTATATATATTTTATTTTATTAGGTGTAGAGCCATGCATCATAATTTACTACCTTAACAAGACGTGGATGGGTAATTTATTTAAAGCCGAACCTCTTAACGCAGTATGAGGATTTTTACTAAAAAATATAATCACTCTTATTTTACACATTGTCGGACATCGTTACCTTTTTGCCTCGTGATTAGGGTGCTTACAAAAACATTTCTTATTTAAACTGAACCAAACAAATCACGGCGCTTATTTTAAGAACTGGGTTGGGCTTTTTTACCTTTTAAGCTTTTTTTATTAAAGCCAAACTGAACCAAACAATATAAGATACTCCGCTTATTTTGTGTACTCAGTCGAAAATTTTTACCTTTTTGTCTTACTAAAGCTTTTCTTATTAAAACCACACCACTCCCCTTTTTTTAAGTAGCTACTCGGGCGTTATTGCCTTTGGGCATTTATGCCAGACGAACTAATCTCCCATTCAAAATCAGTTTTAAAAAAATGTTGAAGTTCACTTTTAAAGTTTATTGTGATTAACTAGTTTTCGGTTTTTTATTTTGAATTAGATACATATATTTTTGTAGGCTACAGGGTGCGCCATTTGAATGTGGTCGATGGAAATATTGAATAAATTGAACAATTCTCAATCGATTTTGAAAAACTATTTATTTTTATAAAATTAGAAGCTTTACAATTTTTTCCATTCAGTTGCCAAAAACAACGTCAATCAAATGACCTCCTTTATTGCGGATACAAAATTCAGCTCTTTTTCTGGCATTTTCCATGACATTTGCCAGCATCTCGGGTGATATCGCAGTGATTTCGGCTCGAATATTGTCCTTAAGCTCGTCTAAAGTCTTCGGATTGTTGGCATACACTTTGCTTTTTAAAAATCCCCACAAAAAAAGTCCGGTGCCGTTAAATCGGGCGATCTCGGTGGCCAGTCAATATCCTCCCCTCTCGATACCACACGTCCACGACAACTTTTGACGCAAGAAGTTCATCGTTGATTTCGCGGTGTGACATGTCGCGCCGTCTTGTTGAAACCAAAAGCCTTTAAGACCTTTTTCACGCATTTCTGGTAAAACAGAGTGTGCCAACATCCATCTATACCGATCCCCATTGACAGTTTCCCCAACTCTGAAGAAGAACGGACCGATGATGGTTTTTGAGCAGACACCGGCCCAAACAGTCACTTTCTGATCATGCAGTGGAGTTTGATGGATAGTATGAGGATTTTGTTTCCCCCAAATGCGACAGTTTTGTTTATTTACAGTGCCAGATAGCGTGAAATGGGCCTCATCAGTCATTAAAATTCGCTCCCAAAAATCGGGCTCCGATTCATTCACTCGAATAACGTTATTGGCGTAAGCCACGCGTCGCGGATTGTCTGTTTCCAATAATCTTTGGGTTAACTGCACTTTATATGGAAACATATCCAGATCATCTTTCAGAATCCTACTCAAAGTAGTTCCACTGATGTTTAGTTGCTGAGACCGGCGGCGGTACGAGACAGAAGGATTCTCTGCAACACTCCGTTGAACAGCTTCAATATTTTCATTTGATCGTCGAGGACGTGGTTGATTTGAATGTGGACGGTCCGCTACAGACCCGTGATTCTCGAAATTTGAAGCTAAGCGACGAATAGTGTCACTTTTAGGCGCAGAACGACCGCGATACTTTTGACGATACGCACGCTGTGTTGCAACAACTGAACGATTACATTTAATGAACATTGTCACTATTTCCGCGCGTTCTTTGGGCGTGAATCGATTCATGGTTAAAATTGTAATGCAATAACCTTTCCAAAATGTGTTCGACGACGTCAATCGGTTGAAATCTGTCAAAGTTATTCAATATTTCCATCGACCACATTCAAATGGCGCACCCTGTATATATTAAGACTAACCCTTAAAGCGAAATCGGAAAAGTTAATGCATATAGTAAAAAAAAAACTTTATTTGCTTATTAGAGTATAACAGTCCTCGAAATGGGAACTTCTGAAAGATCTAATTTTTAAAGCAGATTAGACTTTAAAAACAAATATTTATATAAAAAATGTGTTTCCAAATTTCGATTTTTAGTTTAACGTGATACGGCTTCATAACTATAAAAAACGTGTTTTTCACTTTTTTTTTTTAAATTGTGAATAATCTAATGAATATTTTTAAATACAATCGATTTTTTATATTTTATTCGTATTGCTCCCAATTTAATCTAAAATTTTTTTTTTGTTTTATTGCAAGAGAATTGAAGTGAAATCTAAATATGTTAAAAGTGAACGCATTTTAAACTGAAATAATTTCTAACAATATTATTTTTGATATGCTTACATTCTATTTATGCCACCTTCAAGTTAAATTGTTAAATAGAATTTTTAGATGGTCCAAGTCTAGCACCAAAAAATGGTTTAAGGCATGCTTAAATAGTTCATATGTTGCATAAAAAAATTGTCCTTGCCTTGCAGGGTATACTATAAAGCTGTGTCAACAATAAGCAAGGGAAATATGAATAGATGACGCCAGCAAAAAATTCGGATTTGGGAGCACGCAAGAATAAATCCGAATAAAGTTATTCGTTTTGCCCAAATGGTCAGCAAGGCTCTTTAAAATTATGTGCCTTAAATAAATCAATTTTTTTTTCTGAAATATTTATTCCCAAACCGTCCAACCGTCTTTATCAACCGTGTTAGGATGCTACATTTACTACGTAAAGAGTAAACCATATATATATGTATATTTTGTGAAACAAGAGCTTTTATTTACTTTGCATGTAAACAAAAAAGAAAAACATTTCGTACTTCCGGTAGAATCCTTTTTTTTTTACTTTTGATTCTATGTCAACATAAAAATGAAAATTGTGCAGATTCT
The DNA here is from genome assembly GCA_037043745.1 of Chymomyza amoena. Classification (NCBI taxonomy): domain Eukaryota; kingdom Metazoa; phylum Arthropoda; class Insecta; order Diptera; family Drosophilidae; genus Chymomyza; species Chymomyza amoena. Next base: position 28,001 of record JBAMAX010000739.1, read on the forward strand.
CGCGCAAACAAAGCAAAGTTTGTCGATTTTAATTGCACAATCCACTATTTATTCATTAAAAAAAAAACCAAAAAATTATAAATATTTTATTTCCAGTGTATTAAATTAATTCCTTTGCCTTTCGTTGTGTTAACTTTGTGGACTTTTTAACCATTTGTGCTGCAAATTGTTGTTCCTCAAAATGTGCTAAACGCTTGTCAATATACGTTGGCTTAAATATTAAATGCTTGGCCAAGTTAAAAGCTTTTGCTGTTAACTCAATTTTTGGAATCTCAGCTTAATTAAATTTATGGGCTCTAGTTTATTTTATTTGAATTCAGTTAAAGTGCTGTATCGTTGCGCAAGGCCAAATGCTAAACAGCCAACACACACACTACACACACACAACACAGACACAACACAGACACAACACAGACACAACACACACACAACAAACCAATGCAACCAAAATTAAATAAAAACATCCGAAACAAATACACGACAGGAAAAAATATTACCAAGGATACTTTAACTACATGCATGGTCATAAAATGTATTTTTACAGCTCATCGCCGGATTCACTGAATGCTGATCGCAGTGACAAATCTGCCATGGGCAGTGCCTCCCCTCAGGCTCTATATAAACTTGTGGTGCCATTGCTGCGCTGCGAAGTGGTCGATGTCCGTGATGCCGCCGTGAATGCTTTGGGCATGATTAACCATGATGCACTCAAGTAGGTTTTATATCTTTTAATAAAATATGATTTCTTTATTGATTCAACATTTTTGATTTTGTTTTGAAAACAGAGATTTAATGGAAGAACTGGTTGTCTATATACGTGAGGCAGTTGATCGAAAGCAGGAAAATATGAGACGCCGTCGACGACGCGATGCATTGCGTCTGCAGGTGGTGCGTGTACTGGAGAAGATCGCCGAAAATGGCACCTTTGGTGTAAGGTAAGTAGAAAGACAATAAACATTATAGCAAAATATCGAAGTCTAAACCTATTCATTATCATTGTTGGCCGTGCAACCCGTGCTGGGTCTTTGCCTACTTTAGTGTCTCCATTTGTCCTTGAGTTTTGGTTACAATATCTGAGTCTTTATACAATGCCATTAACTCGTCTCAACTTTTTAACTACTTTAGTTCGTCGCAAACAGTAAACTTTTTCTAAAGAACTTGTTCAAATTTCTTAATAGAGGTACTAGAGGGCGTTTCTTTTAGAGTTACACAAGTTTAAATAGTAATAATAAAACAAAAAAAAAATATTTGTAATATCAATGAAACGAACTTAATTTATAGCATATTTTATGACATTAATGTTTAAATATGGGGCGTACAAGGCGCCATCTGGAACACAAATTTTCACAAACTTTCCGCAGTTTGGCCAATAAGTTTTTAAATGCTAATTTCCAAGTGTTCAATTGTCTGGTTTACCGACGTAGACAAGTGACAGCTTGTGGATTATCCTTACTCTAACTGCGACAATTCTGCTTATTTACGTACCCATTCAACCAAAAATAGACTTCATCGGTGTACCAAAATTTTAAATAAGTTAAAACTTTTCAACAATCTGCATAATTAAATGTCAAACCAATCTCAACAAAAAGCAAACTATCAGCTGTTGAATGGGTTGTCAAATAAAGCAAAGCTGTATTAATTCCTCTTTCTACTATGTCACAGAGGGTGTCTTCGAATTTTCCTGCTGCGACGAGAACAATGTCATCGCATAACTTTGGCGTTGCATTTCTTTGTTTGACATTCTACTTTTGATATTCCTGAGGCCTGCAAATTGTAGCTAATACTGCTGGACCAGGAATTTGACTGTCCACAAGCTTTTCTAACGTTTTCAAGTAATTCAAACTTATGGGAAGTGCGTCTTAATTAAGAGAATCAAATAGTGATATCACTTTTCTCAAGAGGGCCCTCTGGTGTTACCTTTAAGAGTAATACTGCTTCGATAATCTAGCATCGATCGATCTGATGCTAGTCCTTCCAGGTAGTATTGTTGCACACCTTCGGTAACGTTTCGTGCTAACATCAGCTAAAAGGTCTGCTTGCTAATTAAATCCGTATTTTAATCTATTCATTCAAACATAATATTATTATGTATTACCTTCAGTAGCTTGTATAGATAATCATTTGTATGCCTTATACGAGGTTGAATTGGCGGAGTGGGTCTACAGTCGAGGCATTCTTGATCATTATGCAATTGCTTTTAGGCTCCCTGGACCACGGCATTGTCTTTCAGGCAGAGGTCACAGCAATCCGGGAGGCTTTAACTACAATAAAAAACTTGACAAGTTCCAAGACTAAGAATATCGTGTATATATTCGGACAGCCAAGCTGGCTATTAAGTCTCTAGTCTCGATGACTTCGTGTATGAAGTCAGTGAATGACTGCCGCTTGTCTCTAGGGGAGCAATGGCTGAGCAGCTTTCAATTCACCTTTGATCATTGTTGTGTCTCCAGGGCACAGGTGCACTACTTGAGAGAACTCTGCTATTGCGGATTAACTCGGCTAGTAATAAGTAACTACCAGCATTCCATCCATTGTCAATATCGACGCGAGTTGGCCTGGGTATACCACATGGCCAGCTGTAAGACCTGAGAATACGACAACTTGTTGTCGTCTCTGGCTGTGTCAAATAAAACGTGGAATCCGACTATGCGAACACGTGTAGAATCTCGCGTGCAAAACCGTGATGCCGACATACTGACAGCTATAAGAACTCAAAAACTCTGCTGTCTAATTATAGAGCCCAGTCGGCTCAAATCTGTCATTCGTGCTGTTACGGGACACTGGTTGGTCAGGAAACCATGCATCCCGTTTGAATGCTCCCCACCACGACTTCTGTAGAAGTCTGTGGCGATGACAGTAGGAGCTACGTTTAGACGGTGTGAACCACTCTTTTCTGGTTCACTGCCCAGGACTGGGCAGAAAAAGATTTATCAAGCCAAAGTTCGCTACAGTCATATTTTCTAAACGACCTATGTCAGCTCTCTGAACAGAGTCCAAAATGCCTTTTAAGGTTCATTCAGGCAGCCGGATGGCTTCCTCAATTTTCGTAGGGGATCCATCAAGTGGGGAAATGTGGTAAACGGGCTCACTAGAGGTACCACAAAGGGCCTATCCTTGGCCTAAGTGAGTTGGGATGTCGGTCCTAACTGCCGCCATAACCTAACCTAACGGGTTGAATTCCTAAGAGCATCTCAATCATTCCTAACTAAGCTAAATATTCGAATGGAAAATTGTTTGCACACCGCCTTGACGGCATCAAATTTTTATTTCTTGATAGGAATATCGTTAAACTTGGGCTTCATTTTACAATGACAAATATGTAAATACCTTTTATTGGTTACCAGAATAGTTACTGATCTCGGAAGTCGGTCTTGCTGGATTTTGTAGTTTCCGCCTTTTTCGAGACGTGTACCGTATGTTATAAATTTTACATCGTTTTTATGAATCCACAGCCTTTTTTTGGTGTGTTTATTTATTTATGTAATAAATCTGAATGCTTCTTTGTTTTGTTTTTTTTTTATTTTAGCACTTGCGTATTGGAAAGGGATACAATGTCGCTGCATCCTACATTTGTGGAGTACATTGAGGGTGCCATGGCTTACCTTATGGCCGAAACAGACAAGGATAATCTTAGTATTCGTGAGGTGAAGGCTCACTTTTGCAATTTCATACGAAAGATGATTAAAAACTTTTCACGTAAGTTACATTCATAAATATTAGGTACTTCTTGCATACTTTATTTTATTTTATTTTATATTATTTTATTTAATTTTATAACATTTGCTGCAGTGGAATCATGTGCTACTTTACTGACTCGCGACTTGAAACGCAATCTATTTAACTTGTTTGCTACGTGGTGTGGCAGCTTCTCGAAACCTTTGTGCATTAGCTCACAGATAGGTCAGACCGTTGAGGAGGAGAGACTTCAGTTTAGTGCGTTGCAGGCAAGTAAAAAATCTACCTGTCAGTCTCAGTCTGAAATAAATAGCTAAGCGTATTATGCTGATGACTTTGAGTTATTCCTTTTTTTTTTTTTTTTTACCAACTTAACTTAATAGTCGCATATTTAATTATATTTACATTTGAAATTTTGTGCTGTCAGGCCATGTCTGCATTGCTTTGCTGCGGACATATCTTCTATACGCCACATCTGCAGGACGATGGCATTATATACAAGTGGCTGGACATGTTGCTGACCTCCAAAGACGAAAAGGTATGACTAAAAAGATAATTAAATTGCGGCAAAAAATATTAAGCCAGTGCATTTAATAGATCTATCAACTGGCACGTGATACTGTGGTGCTGCTGCTTGAATCCAATCCTGATATGGGTCAATTGCTTGAATGGGTCATAGATCGTTGTTATACATCCACGCCACGCGAGGCGGATGCATGTTTCCTGGCACTGGCATCCATCTTTAGCGCCAAGTAAGTAAAAACCATTAAATTGCCATTTTATTTCAGGTTACTTAAAATGTGCAATGATTTGTATACATATATGCGTATAAAACATATACATATATGATGTACACTTATGCATGTATGCGAGTGCTTGTCTTTGTGCCTGCTTTTGTGTGGGACACGCTTAAGTAGCATCTCACGTGCCTGCAAGCAATATATAAGGATGCATCAAGGCCCCGCAGCTCCAACATATGCCACATCTGATTTTTTTTTTTTATATTTATTAAAATTATTTTTTTGTGCTGCACGCTGCGCAGTTTACGTATCTTCGTTTGGAACACGCAAATTGGAGACTTGTGTGTTGCCATACACTTAACTGAACTTTAAGCCGCCGTGGAGCTTAAATACAATTCTTGGTTAGTAAAACGAGGAAATATAGCCAGATTCATAACCAGTCGCATTACCAGTAGGAAATACTTACAGCAGAGAGTTTGATTTCCTAGAAACAATTAGGATATACGCTTTTGTTGGGCATTGTACATCGGTGCTTTAGCTAACTAATTGGAGTCTAGTTAAGTAAAAAATGCAAGTGAAATATAACAAACGTCTCACGACATTTTGTGACCAAAGGTTACGATATTTGTTTTTTTTGGTAAATTTATTTCTCCCATCAACAACAGGTAAAAAGAAAAGACAAACACTACTGAATTTCGGTATATTGACTAAGAACTCCCAAAATCTTTTGATTGTTAAATCTGGGTTAATATGTATGTAAGTAATCAAATTTCCAAAGTTTTCACCGATAGGCCCTATGAGGGCTATACTATACCTTAAGATCAAATAGTTTCCGGAAAGGCACTTTTTAAAAGGCGCGCACAAAATGAATCGGTAAATTTATTTTTTTATTAGGTTGGTAGGACTGTTTTTGACATCTTGTCATACCATACATTTCTGGTAGGCCTGGGCAGGGATGGCTTTGAGTTCCTTCTTCGAATTTTGTTTGATGACCTCAATAGTGTCAAAACGCTTCCCTCCTAATGCAATTTAAGTTTGGGGAACAGGAAAAAGTCACACGGTGCCATATCTGGTGAACACGGAGCCTGGCGACCACAACGTTTTTGGAAAGAGTCGGGCCGCGACGCGTTTCATGCCCAAAACTTCAACCAAAATGTGTTTGGCTAATCCATATGAGATGCCAAGGTCTGAAGCAATCTCACGAATACCGACACTACGATTTTCGAGCACAATTTTCTTCACTGCATCGGCATTTTCTTCGGTATTTGATGTTGAAGGACGACCGGAACGAGGCAAATCAGTGACGTCTTCACGACCCTCTAGAAACAATTTGTACCACTCGTATGCCTGTGTTTTGGACATACATTCGTCAGTAAAGGAAGAAGAATCGGCGCACGAAAATTCATTCGCAACACAAATTTTCAAACAAACTCGTTGATACACGTTTTTCTTTTCATTGCAAAAATCGAAGAGCGTCCTTTTTTCGACTAACAACAACAGCTGCCAAACCAATACTAATAAGGCAATTGCGCTCAAATTATGACAAGATGTCAAAACAGTCCTACAAACCTAATAAAAAAGAAATATACCGATTAATTTTGAGCGCGCCTTTTAAATCGAAATTCCGGAAAACTTTTTGATCGGTATTACTATACCGATTAGCTTAACAACCGATACTAATCAAATTTTGAAATGTACTCGCGAACTCTTAAACTTTCGATTGCATATTTGGTAACGATATCTTCATATCTTCTTCTTCTTCACCGAAAAATGCATCAAAAACTTTTTTTTTTTGTTTCGAGGTACTCCGAAAAAGTTCTAATAAAGATATCAAAAAAAAAACTTGGCTCCCGTGACATAATAAAGAAACTATCTTGGGGATTTGGTTGCGCTAAAAGTAAAGTACTTAAAAAAATAAAATGAAACATTTTTTTTAAAAATGAAACATTTTTTTTTTTTTACTCTGTACGTATGTTAATCGTTGTTGAGGGTTAGGTAAAGGCCTATATGCACTGCGATCAGTTTGATCTATTGTGCACCCCTTTTTATTAAGACATACATTATGTCGAGGAAACTGACAAGCTCCTTCACCGGGAGCTTTTGAAGATCTTAATCTTCTAGTAGGTATGCACTTAGAATGTTTCGTCTCCTCACAGTTTGTGATCAGGTGTTCCATTGACTCTTCCTCATCACAGCAGAATCTGCATGTGTTCAAATCCGTTATACCTATTCTGTATAGGTGCTTGTTGCAGGCAAAGTGGCCTGTTAGTGCTCCAGAGAATTTCTTTAGACTTTTCCTGTTTAGGGTGAGCGTAATGTTCGCTATTCTGGCACTAAAGTTTAGGAATTTTTTAGAGTGGCTGTGGCCGTTAAGGCTATTCCAATATTCCGTGACCTTTTGTTGAGTCCATTTTTTGTCTCATGTTTTATATGGTTTTTGTTGAAGCCAAAACAGGGAGATACTCCTATAAAATTTCCGCCTTTACGTGACCTTCATGCACTTCATGGTCGAGCATCCATATCAGGTTTGTTGGTGGCCAGTTGGTTAAGTGCATTGCTACACTCTATAAGGACTTTGGAAGTAAATGTGTAACTCTTGAGTGCTTTGAGGACTGATTGACTATCTGAGAGTATTTTGATTTTAACTCTCTTGAGTCCTCTTTTAGATATAAACTCCACAGTTTCCATTATTGCGTACAGTTCCGCTGGGAAAATTGTGGTGTCATTGCTTAAGGTGATTGATTTGTGTGCTTTGGGGCCCACTATTCCTGCTCTTATTCCCTGTGTGTCGTCATGTAACCAGATGTATGAAACGGATAGAAGGAAGTGTGCAAAGCCCCAATTCCTTTATACCAAAATGCGTATCATAACATCGGGTAGTGATTAAGCCATGTCGTCTGTCTATCTGTCCGTCCGTTGGTCTGTATGAACACCTAGATTTCGGAGACTAAGCAGATTAAGTTTGCTGAATCATATCAATATCTTAACCTGTTTCCTCTAGTAGAGTTCTGCGTTATGAGTACATGCATCTTTGTGCCAAAAATAAACTACATCGGAAAAAATAACCTTGAATAGCCAATTTAATAAACAAACCAGCAGCGAGATTTTATTGAGGGGCGCCCCACCCCGTCTCTGTGTAACAAAAATTTTCACAAACTTTGTATAACTCTTACCTGTAGGGTATACAAGATAATATTATGCTGCCATAAAGTGATTTTTTTTAACTGTTTTTATTTTAAGTAAAGTTTTAACCAAACATTTTATATAGTCCAAAAATAGTTGGCATAACGTAAACTTTTAAGTTTAGTTGTTGGCTTTAATTCGAAACTTTTACAAAATCCTTCAGGAAGGGTTGGAGCAGATGCAGTCGCAGCCTTTTGATTGATAGTAAATCCTTAATTTTTATGTTAAAGTTTGTGGCATAAGTTACTTAAATAAAAATATATAATAATCTTTGTAATAAAAGTTTGTAGGCTTAGTAGTTGAAAATCTTTGACACGCACAGACATTTGGGTTGGTATTTTAAAGATGTCCATTTATATGCAAAGCAGCTCAGAACTTGGATAGCAATCAAAATGTCAAGAAATTCCATTGCTTAAGGCTGGAGAAGTTGCGCACTTTGTTATGCAAATTGATGATAGGTCATGAAATGACTTTAAAAGGAACAGTCGCAAAACGGGTTAATTTGCCCCAAAGCGTTAATATTTTGTGTAAAATAAATATGCACAGCAAAATGCGATAGTATTGATGGGTTAAATGAATGAAATATAATGATGGTCTGCTTGGAGATGGATTTTGAAAAAGTAATACTGGGATGATATAGAATAGATTGGTCTGCAAATCCGATTTTTAGAGGTTTAAGTTTTCTAACTCTTATATGCAAATATTTACGTTTTTACGAGAATGATAGCAAAGATTTGCTTAACTGTGCAAAAATAATTTAAGTAACACTAGTCTGCTATCAGAATTGAAAAATATCAAAGAACTATTTCAAGTGACCTAGTGTACGATTGTAGGTCTATGACAGAGTAGATTCTACGATTAGCGTTATTCAAACATTGCTTCTATGACACCCCCAAGAATCGGAAGTTATCTGCCATTAAAATACCGTTTTTCGGGTACTGCGATCTGCTCCCACTATCACAACGTCAGCCATTTTTTCAACCGATTTTCGAATTGACTTTACGGTTTTGAACTAACTGAAGAATGATTAGCAAGCTTTAATGATTTGACTATGCAGTTTGTTGTCATACTTCGTACATAATAACTTACGTTAGATTTATTTAAAGTTATCTATTGATTTACACTGATTTTTTTCGATTTTCACACTTTGAAGTCATATTTGTATATACCAGTATTGTATGATGCAAACAGTATATTACTTTTGTGCAAGTTAATCTTAAAGATACTTTAAGCTTTATCGGGGGACTAGAGATGTTAATATACTGTCTGTCTATATTTAATCGAATTCGATAAAATCCATGACTAAAACCAACTTTATTGTAAACAAGTTTTGAAATATTGAAACAAATTATTCAATTCTGATCACCAGTAAAACTGTTTATAGACTGTTATTAATTCGTTTGATATCAGTGTTAAGTTATATAGCTTATCCGTATACCAGACTATTTCGATAAAAATAGACGTTTTATATGAATAATTAAAGTCTGTATCGTAACCAAATTTGGCATTCGAAATGTTTTAAATAATAAACGATCACATGTACCAAATTTTGATCGAAATCGATTGATTATGATCATATAACTCCTATAGGACCGATCGGCTAAAATAACTTTTTTATAGATCAATTCGCTATATTTCTTTGTTAACAAGATATCCTGGCCACATTTGGCGCTTGAAGTGCCCTAAACAATTTCAACAACGCCAAATTTTAACAAAATCGGTTGACTATATCATATAGCTCCCATAGGTCCGATCTTCCAAAAAATTGATTTTTTAACTAAATTTGTTTTGTTTCGTTTGTTTGTTAAGATATTGGGACCAAATTTGACATTCGTGAGAATTTTATAGTTCATAAGCACTGTACTTAATTTAATCCAAATCGTTTGACTAGATCATATAGCTCCCATAGGACCAATCGGTCCAAAAACACGTTTTTTATACAAAATTCGATGTGTTTTGTTTGTTTGTAAAGATATTTGAAATAAATTTGGCATTCATATCTTTTTTAAGGTATTTAAGCACTGTGTCAAATTTTATTGAAATCGGTTGACTATATCATATAGCTCCCATAGGAACGATCGGTCAAAAAAAATTTTTTGCTTAAAAATTCTTCTGTTTTTGGTTTTTTGTGAAGAAATCGGACTTTATTACAAGCTAGTGGTACAGGGTATCCTAAAGTCGTCTGCGCCCGACTTTACGTCCGCCATTTTTTTTACCTATGGAATGCGACCAAAATCATAAAGAGACAACCTTATCAATTTGTTTCTCTAAGATGTCATGATGGTACTTACTGCTCAAATTCATAGGAACAACCGGATATATTTGCTCAAACCCTCAAAGAGCGATTTACGCCTCTTAAACTGACCACGGATGAAGAAGTAAGACCAACTCTCAGCATCATTGACTCACTACTCCAAATGACGTTGGCTGTTCGTCCCATCCAACAAAGCTTCCTAACTCAAAGGCCCCAGGTCATGACACAATATGTTGTGCTACCTTACGAGCCTTGCCAAGGAAAACTGCAGGCTGTTGTGAACGACAAAATGCTAATCTCTTCATACGCTGACGGCCTGGCAATATTTTACACATCATTGTGTTTAGTTTGGTTGTAAAGATATTGAAACTAAATTTGGTATTTGTAAGTTTTTTATGGGTCCGGCACTCGAAGTGTAACCAAATTCATGGATTTCAAACGTAATAGTGTAGTTGCATTATATTTAGCTGGAAAATCACAACCAGCGATTGTTCGTGAGCTCGAACACCTTAAAGTAAATAAAGTTTTCGTTTATCGCACCATAACTCGTTACAATGATACTGGTAGCATCGCAAAACGTCATGGAGGTGGTCATCAAAAGACTGCAACGTCACGTGAGATGGTTCAAAAAGTGAAGAAGCGACTTGAGCGAAATCCCCGACGAAGTGCCAATCAAATGGCGAAAGAACTGAAAATATCTGACCGTAGCATCCGTCGCATACTGAAAAATGATCTCAAGGTCAAGCCTTACAAGATCCAAAAGGCACATGATCTCACACCGAAGCAGCAACAAGTCAGACTTGAGAGAGCGAAGGAGTTGCTTCGCTTGGCCGAAAGCGGTCAATTGCCGAACATTGTTTTTTCTGCCGAGAAATTTTTACAATTGAGCAATTCGTAAACTCTCAAAACGATAGGGTTTACTTGAGGGACCGTTCATACGAGAATTTGAGTCATCGATTGGCCACCAGGAGGCAGCACCCGCCACAGATAATGGTTTGGGCCGCTGTAACCGCAGATGGGCGTTCTCCAATCGTTTTCATCGAGCCTGGCGTCAAGGTTAATGCGCAATATTATCGGGAAAGTATTCTGGAGGTTGCTTTGAAGCCGTGGGCAGACAAACATTTCGGTGGCAGACCATGGACGTTTCAACAGGACTCGGCACCGTCTCACAATAGCTCGAGTGAACCAAGAATGGCTGAAAAACAACGTTCCGAACTTCATAACGTCCACACAATGGCTCTCGAATTCACCGGCGCGAATCCGATAGATTATTCTCTTTGGGCCATTTTGGAGAGCAAGGTCCAAACTAAAAGATACAACAGTCTCGAGGCGCTGAAAAAAGCCATTGTCCACGAGTGGGCCAAAATACCTGCAAGTCACATTCGGGCAGCTTGCGATTCATTTTTGGACCGTCTCAAGGCCATAGTGAAGGCAAAAGGTGGCCATATTGAGCGAAAGTAAATTGTTTCTAAATTTCGTATTATTTTTACACATTTTGTACCTTGAATTGAGTAAAGGTAATTTTCCAAAATGAATCTATGGCCTTTTTAATTGGTTACACTTCGAGTGCCGGACCCTGTAGTACCTAAGCACGTTACTAAATTTTATCAAAATCGGCTACGATATTTTTATGAACAAACGAATTATGCATCTAAAAGTTATTTTTTTGTTGAGGTCGGCTCAAACACTCCTATAAAATACTATGGGATCTAATGTGAAAGTTTGGTTACTCTAGCTCTTAACATCTCTGAGATCTAGGCGTTCAAACGGACAGACGGACGGATAGACGGACATGGGTATATCGACTTCTCTATTCACCCTGATCATATTTTAGGTAACTTTGGGGTATCTCCGACGTCTTCTTCTATATGTTACATACGTTTTCGGCTTGCACAAACTTAATATACCCTTTGTACCATACGGTACAGGGTATAAAAACGATCTTAAATCGATTTTAAAAATTATATAATTTTATAAATGTGTAAATGCATTAAAATTATTTATAAAGCAACTCTTTGCTGTCATTCTCGGAAACAATTATCCGCGAAATAAAATCTCTGAAAGATTTGTGGCATTTACGGTTTTCATCTCTAGAGATTTCCATGGCATACGGGTATTAAACAAAAATGTGCAGTATGCGAGTATATGTAGTTCTATGTTTCCTAAAAATTCCGCCGAAAATGCATAAGTTCCGATTTTCACGAATTTTGGCTTAGAGCAAATTAGAGGCCATACAGAGACTATTAAGAGTGTGTTAAATTTTCCAAGTATAAATTTTTTAAAATTGCTTTCCCTGAGTTTGCTTGAATTCTCTTTTCTATTTAAATGAGATAATTAAACTAACAACCATATAAGTCAAGCGCAATAGTTCTTGTAAACTGTAAGCAATTGGTGACTTTGAAAAAGTTTAAGAGCAATCATTATTAAGAAAAAGTATAGTGGAGGGTTGGTTTGGATTTTGCGTAGTCTGTAGATTCCACAGGATTCCAATCTAGACGTGCAGTATTACCCGTGAATTTATCTTTCGCGTTGTTGCCATATGGAATTCTAGCCAGCTTACCACCAAAACGTAACTACTCATATTGAAACCAAATTTAAAGTCTGTACCCTGGCAAAAAAAAGTCCTGCATAAAATCTCGGATTCAGGTGTTTGTTTCGAACAATTAAACGCCGCAAATAGAACTGGATCGGCCACACAATCTCTCCAATGGAACCACAAGGTTACAGACGTCCTGGGGCGTAAGCCAGGGCATAGAGACGTACAGCGATGGAGCGATGTCCACTGTTAATGCTTTTATCAAAGTTACGAAAATTCGTTGGAAGTTTGTGGAATATACACAGAATCGCGTGATTGGTTGCATGTAACGTTCACAGTTCGTTTATCTTTGTGCCGCGAAAGAAAACAATAACAAAACCCGCAAATATCCTGAAATCTCAGTGTTAAATATCTGCTGCATTTATATTTAACCGATGAAGAGCCCAAATCCATATTACTAAACAAATGCACATCCTTATATGAGAAGAAGACAGTTCGAACCCCTTGTAGCAATAAACATATGCAAAACCCCCTCATGGTAAAACTCTGGATTCGCCCACTGCAGAGTAGCAATTGAATCATTCAAGTATAAATGCAAAGTGGTCTTTATATAAACAAATTGCTGCATTCTAACCAAAGACACTTTGAAAAATCGTGGCACACTTTTTGTCATTTTGTTGTACCCCTTAGCCATATGATGGTGAAAGCGTATTTTAGGTTTGTGCCATGTTTGCATCGACTCTTGGGCATCCAACACCTGTCTTTAAGAACAGTACATATGTAATTAAGAAACTATGAGAGTAAGAGACATCAAAGCGATCCAAAAGATGAGCATTATTTTAATTAAATTTCAGATTATGGATGTAATACTTTATGTCCGTTGTTTCGAGACGTTTCCCGTCCCGGTTTTTCGTGTTAATTGCTGCTTTTTACATCGCATAATTTTTTCTCTAATATTAATTAGGTATTTCCTGAGTCTACAGACAAACTGAGCCAGTATCTTTAGGGAATTTTGTTGGTACTGGTCAAGTTATACGAGCCGAGGAGCTGACAACCCTGTCTGTTTATTTGCTGTTCGCTTTCCTTTTCACAGTTGCTTGGCGGTTAGTCTGCCCCAAAATGAGTTCATAACCTATAAGTAGTTTCTTCCCGAGATTCACCCAAAGGAGCCATTGTTCTATTGTCCTATATGTTAGAGTTGGGCTTTGCTCTTCTAAACCTAACAGGTCGCTCAAAAAGTCCCCGGCCTAACTAAGAAAAACAAAATATTTTAGCAAAATTCGATTTTGTTCATCAACATAATTTCCATTTAAGGTAATACAGTCGGTCCAATGCTTATCTAGCTTCTTGATTCCTTTTTTGTAGAAGGCTTGATCTTTTGCCTGAAAATGAGCTTCAGTAGCGGCAATTACTTGCTCGTTGGTGCTAAATTTTTTTCCCTGGAGTATCCTTTTGAGATCAGCAAAGAGCCAGTAGTCGCTGGGGGCCAGATCTGGAGAAAAGGGGGGTTGGGGGAGCAATTCGAAGTGCAATTCATGCAATTTGACCATTGTTTTCATCGACTTGTGGCACGGTGTATTGTCTTGGTGAAACAGCGGTTTTTTCTTCGCCATGTGGGGCCTTTTTTTTCTTTATTTCTTCGCTAAATCGATCCATTAATGCCATGTAGTAATTACTATTGATCGTTTTTCCTTTTTCAAGGTAGTCGAGGAACAAAATACCGTGAGCATCCCAAAATACTGAGGCCATAACCTTTCCAGCCGATTTTTGTGTCTTCGGACGCTTTGGTGCGCTTCCACCTGCCTCAGTCCACTCTGCTGATGCACGATTAGATTCAGGTGTGTAATAATGGATCCATGTTTCATCCATTGTCACATATCGACGCAAAAATTCGGCTTTGTTGCGATTAAAAAGCACCAGACAGGCCTCAGAATCGTCAATTCGTTGTTGTTTTTGGTCCGGTGTCAACAAACGCGGCACCCACTTTGCCAACTTTTTTTTTCATGCCCAAATGTTCATGCAAAATTGTGAATGCGCTACCTTCTGATAGCTTTGAGACCTCAGCTATCTCCTTTAACTTTAATTTACGGTCGGCCAAAACGATTTTTCGAATTTTTATGATGCTTTTTCGGTAACAGCTGTTTTTGGGCGACCACTGCGTTCAGCGTCTTCGTTGTCAGTACGACCACGTTTAAATTCATTATACCAGTCTTTTATGGTTGATTTCCCTGGAGCAGAGACCGAGTAATATTTATCAAGCCAAAGTTTAGCTTCTACCGTATTTTTAAAAAAAAAGAGTAAATCTTCAAGTCTTGTCTTAGTACATTTCCAGGCTAGTTTGATGTCTACACATAATTTTTGCAGTGTATTCTACTGCCGTATATCATCTGCCCAGGTTTTCTTTGTTTTTTATTTTAGATTTTTAGATTTTTAGATTTTTATGCTTATATGGGTTTGTAGTTGATGCGTTTTGTATGTTAAGTGAAAATCGATTTCGTTTTAAGAATTCAAAACTCAATGTATGTAAGTGAAAAATAAAATTCGTGTTTTATTTTTTTTTGCGGCAATTTAAACAAAATGCACAGATACCAAACCAACTTCTAGGATTTGTTGGAACTGCTGATTGGACATGCATAAACTTGTCAGCAGATGCCCAATTTCGATTAAATTTTAATCAAATACGAAATCGAAATTGTCGGTTGTCTTCATGTGTGTATAAAATGTCAGTTAGTTACTGTGTGTATTTGTTGTTTATCTTTACTCGTTTGGTATTTTTTGTGTCAGTTCCTGACAATTTCAGTTATTTACAGTTTATTTGTTTTGACCTCCGCAAAAACCAATTGAACTTACACTTGTCTGTGCATGCATGGCTGGGTAAATATAGAAAAAGTTTTTCCTTTTTTTAGATTATCTTTTACGGCTCTTTACTTAGCTAGCTACATATGTACATTGAGACCGCAAAAGCCCGTAAATGTCTTTGTTTGAGTGCTAAAAATAATTTATGCATCTAACCGCAGGATGGGTTGGAACATGTAGCTGATTAACCAAATGTGTCTAATTATATGCTAATTTTAAATTACAGGGAGTACCCATGCGATCATTATACTTCCGTCATTACTGTAACCTTGCTCATGACCGGCTGTCCACGGGTGGAGGTGCATTCTACGGCTCTACAACTACTGCAGATACTGGACAAACGTTTCTTTGGCAGCATGGTGGGCACACTGCACAACGACAGTGAGAAAGGTATGAGCTATTAAAATATTTCTAACTATTACTGGAGCTGGGAATAAATATTAAAAAAATTGCATTAAGTAAGTCGCATTTATTGAAATGGTCATCTGTTTTTTAGAACTTAAGAGTATAATCTCAACCATATAAATGCGATTCTTTTTATCCCTATCCCTCATATAGATTTGTGGAAAGGGTTAGGGATTGCTTAAAGCAAATGAAGATAAAATAAGCTAGATTTGTAAAAAAAAAGTAAGTAAAAGAAAGGGCAATGACCCAAGCGGTTATAGACACTCATTTTTCCGAAGAAAAATAATATTTTCATTATATAATATTTATTACTAGCTACAATTTTTTACACTTATTCTTTATTCTCTCGCGGTACATGCCCACAGCTCGAGAACAGGATGATAATATATCGATATTTTTGCACGTTCTTTTTGCGCAGGTTTTCTCTTTCTCTAAAAATTTGAGAGTTAAATTAATTAACTACATTTTTAAACTCAAATTAAATTTTAGCGTCACCTTAAATATATAATAGAATAAACTTGAAAGGATGCACAAACAGTGTTCTTAATTATACGTCAAAGCGGATTATACTTAGAAGTTCGTCAAATTTAAAAAAATTAATTGCATTAAGTCAATTCGCGTAGCAAGACGGCGTCAAGTCTGTAACAAGATGAAATTTCACGAAAAAGTCATCCCTTGGTTCGGTTCATAAAGTTAAATTCCTTAGCTCTTGTCGTACTGATAAATTGGATTTGACTGTGTCATCGCGGAGCCTTTGTAATCGAAAAGAAATTTAATTTAATTCTGTTAACTTCCTCACAGAAATATCTATTAAAATTGATATTATGGATCAATGGATAAGGAAAACTTTTCCAAGCTATCGAATTGGCTTGGAGTTCTTTTTCGTTAAGTTATTTGCTTGATAGGAATACCTTCGCCTCCAAGCCGGTTGTGCAAAGTTTTGGAGAATAATGTAAAAAGAACCAGAATTATATTTAATTTTTTTGTATGACTGTTTTCAGTAAAATTTAATATTTATTTTTTTTATAAATCTTTTTTAATATTCAATTTGCTTATAAAATAGGCATAAATTAAAAATAGGAATTAAGTACCTAGCTAACGTATTTTGGAAGCCGTGTGCAATAGAAAATAGATTTAGCGGTTGTCCTATGGAAGTTTCGCGCAGTGTATTTATTTTGACTTAGTTGTGGATTTCTTTTTTGTCTTGATTTCAAATACTTTCTTATAATTTTTTGGTTTCTTGACCATACTGGTAAACACTTTTCAGCTTCTTCTTCTCTAAGTTACATTTTTTTTTCCTTTTAGTAGGGCTTCTAAAAGAACTTTCCACCGGACTCCATTTGGCGTAGTTTGCTTAGCTGTCTCCCAGCTGATGTAGTATAGGGACAATTTCTTTAGTATTGTACGTCGCCAGGTTGCCTTTGGCCTTCCCACTCGTCTGCACTTTGCCATAGTTCCGAGTTTGATATCCTTGGACCAGAATATCCCGCACTTGTTGACTGCAGTTTTGTCATCATTTTCTACGGAGCCTGTCACGTCTCGCTGTCGTACAACAAGATGGATTTGACTTGCATTGAAGATTCTCAGCTTTGTTCTTCTGCTTACTTGCTGGTTTCTCTTCTTGTTCTATGCGGAACAAGCGTCCAAATGCTGATCGCGATTTGTTGAGACGATTCTCTTTATCCTCATCCACCCCACCACTGGTGGAAATTGTGGTACTAAGGTATGAGAAACTATCGACAAAGTCGTTAGTGTATCAGTGGCTGGTGTGGTTGAGGCGCATCGCTTTGGTTTTGGATGCGTTAATTGAGAGTCCAAAGTAGCTGGCAAGGATCTCGAGAGCATTCGCTTTGGCTTGGATATCACTAAGTTTATGAGAGATGAGACATATAGTCGTCCGCGTAATCCAAGTCTTCCACATTAAGTGTGAGTCTCTACGTAATCCCATGCCTAGACCTGCATACATCTCTCATAACCTCGTCAACTACCATATTGAATAGTAGTGGTGATAGGCGGCATCCTTGTTACATACTTTTGTATTATATTAATACACGCCCTAACCAGTGTTACAAAATTAATTAATTAATGTACGTCTACCGCAAGGAGTCGTTGTGCCGTGTCACCTTGGATAATAACTCTTTTGTCCAACGTCCCGTCTAATACAAATTTGTCTTCCTAACTGCTTTGCGCTTTATAACTAGTGTAGGTAAAAGGTAAATGTCATGCCTTTTTATCCATAAGTTTTAAAACTATAAAGTTAAACTTGAAATTTCTAAAAAAACGATGCGATTAAGCGCATAAATTGCTAATCAAATATATACAAATGTTAGGTTCCTGTGAACATTTATCTTATAAAGAGACTAATCTTCGTGAACTAAGTTTGTACATGATTCTTGCTAAGCTGGAAAATTTTTCAACTCAAACATTTGTGCAACCTTTAAGCCTTTTATATGAGGCCTTTTAGTTACTTAACGTATCTCCATTGCCATACTGTGTTATACCCTGCACTTTGGGTCAGCGGTTATACTAAGTTCGAGAAAATTTTTATTCACAACAAACAGAAAGTTATGGCAGAAATTCGGAGACTATACTTGAATTGAACAATAAAGTCGCTAAAATAAGCTAAAAATCAAAATAAATTTAATATTGAAATGAGTTACTGCCATTTTTAAATAGTTTCTTGATTCAGAGAACCAAATTTCATATCAGTCAAAGCCATTCCCTTAGACACAATTTTTCCAGGAAAAGTTATTAACTGCATCGAGTTTTGGGCTGAAACGTACTGCAATTTTTAAATAGCTTTTTGATTCAGCATTACAGAAAACCAAATTTGAAATCAGTCAAATCCATTCCCTTAGACATAATTTTTCCAGGAAAAAGTTATTATCTGCGTCGAGTTTTGTGCTGAAACGCCGGGTATTACCGGTATAAGTAAGGACCATGGCCTATAGGGCTTTAAGAAGGGCTGTGTTGTAATTAGAAGTGATTTTTTTTTATGTTTTCAAATGACCTTGATATTTTTTTTTGCCGAATAGCTTTAATAGTTTGGATGTTTGCCGATTTTGTTTTAATTGAGGTGCTCAATACACTTTTAACGCAGAAAATTCTAGAAAATTCCTGAGGACTCCAAGGCATATGAAAGCAATTTAATTGACTTATCGACAGTGTAAATTACCTTAAATCGAATAACAAAAATTTTGAACAATATTCCGTTGCAGTCTCGAGTTAGTGAAATATTAGATTCTTGAAAAAATTATGTGCATTTTTAAGGTTATTAATATACACGTGTATATATAATTAAAGAAAAATATTCGCAAAATCAAAAATAATCAGCAAACGAGGCATCATTCACCGACCTCTAATTCCTACTAGCAACAGTTAGAGGGCTCGGTAAAAAAGATTTTTAGAAATCTTGTAGTTATACATCCTTACCTGAAATCTGTAATGCTTTGCTTGCCCTTGCTTAATAAATCGTATGCATCTCTCCCAAATTCCTGGAGCATTTAAGTGTGGGAAATCGCCTTTACGAATGCTAATCTTATTCTTGAGCGAGTCAAGCAGACTCCAACTGTTATCGGTTTTAAAACTTGGATAAAAAGAAATATGTCTTTAACGCCAAAATAAGCTTGAAAAATCCTCAATTTATTGCTATAGCTATTTAGAAAAATTCATAAGTATTTCGATTTTGAAATATGCTCAATCTAGCTATAATGCATAAAATAAATCGATTCGAGATGAAAATTTTGTTTAACATTTGCCTCCTTTCCCCTGTAACACATGCAAATTAACCCTGTAACAATTAATAGGACTGTAGAGTATACTGAAGTCGCTAAGTGCCTCAACTGATTTTGAAATGAGGTACTTTAAACTTTTTAAGCAGTAAGAAAATTCCCTTAAGTAAATGATATTTTGGTTTCCCAAAATACCCTCATCAAACAACACATCAATTAAATGGTTTATCAAAATGTTATTCCCGTGAAATTTCATGCCTACATCAGGGCTGCAAT
The DNA here is from genome assembly GCA_037043745.1 of Chymomyza amoena. Classification (NCBI taxonomy): domain Eukaryota; kingdom Metazoa; phylum Arthropoda; class Insecta; order Diptera; family Drosophilidae; genus Chymomyza; species Chymomyza amoena. The sequence goes on from JBAMAX010000739.1 coordinate 47,657, forward strand.
ATAAATAAAATATAAAACAATGAAATTTAATAATGCAGAGTAATTTTTAGATGGTAACTATATATATATTTTTATATATATAGATGTATACATATTACATACAGCTTTGGTGCGCCATTTAGTGGCAGAAGGCAAAACTGCCACGCTAAATTGAATTTTATTTTATAATCTACTTTTAACTGGCTTTCAACCAAAATGCATGCAGCTGTATAGGTTAAAGGTGCGTATACGTAACTTTGATTGAATTTGATACTTCTGGATATAACCGAATAGAGGCTGGTAAGGTAAATGCGGCTTGGCGTTGTTACATTAAATGCTAAATTAAATTTTTATTATGCACAGTGCTTGAAAATTGTACGCACCACTTGTAAGCACACACACACACACAGAAACAAACCCACACTGGGAATACAGTGCAAAGAAATAAATAAATAAGACCTAAGCAGTTTGACACGGTAAATACATACAATATTTATGAGGGTTAAATTTACTAAAAAGTTTAAGATATTTAACTTGAGTGCTGGCTCGAATTGAAAAACTTAAACTTTAATGTTGTAAATATATAGTACTTAAAAGGAATAAATGTATGTCCGAAAAAACGTAATTTGGTACGAGTGAGAAATTCATTTAAGATGATTGATCGGTTTATATTGTATGCAATGAAACAATGATTGATAATAAGCGATTATTGTTTTTCTTGGGGGTGTATAAATTGAATTGCCAATTGTGCACAAAGTTTTTTTTTTTTAAATATGCGATACTTTCCACGAATTGTACGTTTCAGTCGCTTCCTGCTGCGAAATATTGCATGATTTATTTTTTTAAACGCAATACTTTAAAGGGTCTTTGTGACTTGACTTGGGATTTCTAGTGGTTTGGGTGCTGCTTCAGGACACCAATTCTAAATTTTCATTAAAGATTCGTTTTAAATAGGATTCTATAAACTTTTGCTTTCAAAAATGAAGTGATTTAAGTTTATAAATTCCATTAAATGCAGTATAAAGGCTCAAAAATTATTCACGTGGTTTAGAACTTTTAAAATAGAACTATAATCTTCTTTAAAAGTGCAAGCGGAAGCTTTTTGAAGATTTTTTGGGCCATAATCAAGGTTATGGCCGCTAATAATTACAATTTCTATCGCTTAAAATGTAACTTTTTATATATATTATATATATATTTATACCATAAAGAGCAAATCAATTTTTTTTAATCTAATTGTCTTTCTTTTCTATAGAACATTTTGTTCACCAGCTATTAACGAATAACTGAAAAAATTCCCCGAAACGTGTTTTTCGAAAAAGTCTTGAAAACGGTGCTTTAGAAAAAAAATGGCGGACGTAAAGTCGGGCGCGGACGACTTTAGGATACCCTGTACCACTAGCTTGTAATAAAAGTCCGATTTCTTCACAAAAAATCAAAAACAGAAGAATTTTTAAGCAAAAATTTTTTTTTGACCGATCGTTCCTATGGGAGCTATATGATATAGTCAACCGATTTCAATAAAATTTGACACGGTGCTTAAATACCTTAAAAAAGATATGAATGCCAAAGTTATTTCAAATATCTTTACAAACAAACAAAACACATCGAATTTTGTATAAAAAACGTGTTTTTGGACCGATTGGTCCTATGGGAGCTATATGATCTAGTCAAACGATTTGGATTAAATTTAGTACAGTGCTTAGGAACTATAAAATACTCACGAATGTCAAACTTGGTCCCAATATCTTAACAAACAAACGAAACACAACAAATTTTGTTAAAAAATCGATGTTTTGGAAGATCGGACCTATGGGAGCTATATGATATAGTCCACCGATTTTGTTCAAATTTGGCACATTGCTTAAGTGGTCTAAAAAATTTCCAAACGCCAAATCTGGTTACGATATCTTTATTAAAAAACGAAATATAGCGAATTTTTCTTTAAAAAAATTATTTTGGCCGATCGGTCCTATGGGAGCTATATGATATAGTCAACCGATTTCGATCAAATTTGGTACAGTGATTGGGAACTATAAAAAACTTTCGAATACCAAATTTGGTTACGATATCTTGATAAGCAAACAAATTATTCATCTAAAACGTTTTTTTTTGTCGAGGTCGTCTCAAACACCCCCATGGGAGCTATATAATTTATCCCCGATATCAAAAAAATAAAATAAACTTGCCTCCTATGGAATAATATGGGATCTAATGTGAAAGTTTGGTAACTCTAGCTCTTACCATCTCTGAGATCTAGGCGTTCACACGGACGGACAGACGGACAGACGGACAGACGGACATGGGTATATCGACTTCTCTATTCACCCTGATCATATTTTAGGTAACTTTGGGTGTCTCCGACGTCTCCTTCTATATGTTACATACATTTTCGGCTTGCACAAACTTAATATACCCTTGGACCATACGGTACAGGGTATAAAAGGGTAATCTTCGTATTTCTACGAAGTGATATTAAAAAAAACAAAAAAAAGTGCAATTTATAAAGGACCTGATAATAATCTTTAGCATGTTCCAGTTCACAATAATCTTATATACGAGGGTGGATTGGTAAGTTTCCGGCCAAGAGATGGCGCCACTAGGCCTACCTTGAGGTGGCGTTCTATAGTACCATCCTTAGATAGCTTGTAGCTATAGTTTCAGCCCGATCGCCATGTTAGTTTAGATTTGAGAGCACACTGAACAAGACGCCTCTGTGTTTTTCTTGAAACAGTCGACCAAAAATTGATTCGAAAAAACATTTCTACCGCCAATTTGACGCTGTATAAGCGTAATCCAAGCGAATTTTTGCGTCGATTCATAACCGTTGACGAAACTTGGGTCCACCACTACACTCCTGAAACCAAAGAACAGTCTAAACAGTGGATTGGACCAGGGGAACCAACTCCAAAGAAGGCAAAAACAATTTTTTCAGCGAACAAGGTTATGGCTACTGTTTTTTGGGATGCAAGAGGTATTACATACATTGATTACCTTGAAAAGGGTAAAACTATCACTGGTCAATACTACGCAGACTTATTGCAACGTTTGAGCCACGAGGTGAAAATTAAACGACCTCATATGGCGAAGAAAAGAATCTTGTTTCATCAAGATAACGCAGCAGCGCACAAGTCAATCGTTGCGATGGCTAAAATCAACGATCTGAAGTTTGAATTGATGCCGCACCCTCCCTACTCTCCAGACCTAGCCCCGAGTGACTATTATCTGTTTCCTAACCTCAAAAAATGGCTTGGCGGTAAGCGGACAATGAAGAAGTAATCGAAACTGTAAATGGGTATTTTGAAGAGCTTGACGAATCAGTCTATAGAGATGGCATTACTAGACTAGAACACCGCTATGAGAAATGTATCAGCCTTGGAGGAGATTATGTTGAGAAATGAAAAAAAAAATTCTTAAAAACGTTGTTTTTCTTGGTCAGGCCGGATACTTTTCAATCCACCCTCGTAAAAGAAACTTATCTTTTACGTGCTATGGATGTTCTCATAAACTTGTCTATAAATTTCAAATCTTATTTTTGCGTGTGTTAGAAGTTGTCAATACGGAGGTTTTAAGCCTATTGCGACGTGTTTGGGTGTATTGGTTCGTGAGATATGCGCATAGTAGAAAATTGTTCAACACTGGGTCTGGACATTAAGTGCAGACAGAAGCGTAGTCGCACAGGGGTTGAAATGTTGGTTCTGTGGGGCATGAATTTATTAATTTATTATTATAATTAGTTGTCTTGTTTTCAAGGTAATTATTTAATTATTTTGGAAAAGCTTAAGCTTGAACCCTTTTTTTTCTAGTAAAAAAGCATAAGTGTACGGTTTAAATAGATAAAAAAAAATTTGGCAATATTTAGAATGTTTAAAATAAACTTTAAAACTAATTAGATACAATAATTGTTGAACTTTTATGTGATTAACATTTGTCAAATGACTTTGGCCTGTCTAAAACTTTAGCACAAAACGAATTTAGTCGCTGCTTTCAAACTGTCAGAAGTTTTTTGACAGACAAGAAACCCACATAAAATACTAATACACATTATTAACACTCCAAAAATTTATTTATAATCCTATATATATGCAAATATTTTATGCCAAAATGATATTAAAATTTTTAAATGGTCAACGTTAAAGTAAACTTTGATATACCCTTTGGAATTATGACAAAGAAATTAATAAATTAACCGATTACACTAAAATAAAATATTTGATACAGTGCTTGGGTAACTTGAGAACGCCCAATTTGGCAATGACAAAAGGAATTATAACCTAAGAACATTTATTTTGACTTTTTTTTGTATGAAGTAGTCAAGTTTTTGATAAAATTGGTTACATTGCTTCGAAATACTTATAATTATTTATGATCTGTGTACCATAAAATCCATATGTTAAAAAGCTTACCCTTCCGGCTCGAGTCGCGGATTAAATTTAAGCTATTAATCCATAGGTTTTTTATGACCTGTACCGTAGGGTGCAAAGGATGGTAAGAGCTACAGCACCCAAATGATGAATAATTTCTTGGTTTATGAAGGTATCGTGACCAAATTCGGCACTCGAAAGTTTTTACAGTTCCCAAGCACTGTACCTAATCAAAATAGTTCCAATCGGTCGAAAAAATATGTTTGGTGCAAAATTCGGTTTTTTTTTGTTTATAGAAATATCCTAACCTTAAAAAAACCTTAAACCTTAAAAAAAAAGTACCTTTCGGAGTTCATAAGCAATGATCCATACATTGATTGCAACGTGGTGGTAAAGGGTATCCCAATTCGTGCACGCCCGACTTTAACGTATCCCATCTTTTTTAATTTTAAGGTCAAATGAATAAACAAAAATAACAAATGTGATAGGAAAGTTTGGTGGTTTTAAGGTACAGCGTAACTATAATATGCAAATTTGGCCCAATTAGTTACAAACTATATTCATGCTTTTAATACTTTTAAAACCATGTAGTCTATTAATATTTTAACATAAAGCTTATAACATTTTTATTCATATTTTTTGTTGGATTTCGCTGATTAAAATATTTTTCAAAATCATACACAGTAAAATGTTTGGCAAACAAATATTTGTTGTATTTTAAATTATTTCAGTATTTTATGTAATCTCAAGTACTTTATTTGCGGTAAGCTCCAGTTAAAATAATTTACTTATTTATAAAAATTACATATGTGGTTGTTTTTTTGTACTTAATCTGTTAAACTTTTAAATTATAAACTCAAAACATACATTGTAAAAAAAGGTAAAGATTATAGTTTGAATGTTTGCATGTAACACTGCACAGTGGTCAAACAAGTGATTTTTTGTCATAAATTATTAAGTAAGACTTTTTGCAGCCCAGTTTCCTTTTAAAGTTGAATTTAAGGTCAAAATTTCAGATACTTTTTAATGCTCTTACAATTACATCTAATATTGGTCAAATTCAAAATATTTTTTTGTTAAGTCCATGCAGAATACTTTGCAAAAGCTGAATTGAAAACATGGAAAAAACATTAGTCGGTTATGACTAATTCAAATATTATATATTTTAATATGTGTACGAGCTAGTATTTAAGTTTTAAATTGTGTTGTTGCAGAGAATATTGAGATTTTCGCTAGAAGTTGGGATAAGAGTACTTTGCTCGACTGGTACTTTGCATAAACGACCTGACAAATGAAAGAATTATTGCAAAGTAAAACGGAAATAACTACTTTTATGTCTTATATAATTTATGATAAAACTGTTTTGTTTTATATTAGTAGCCCTTTTCAGCTGCAGTCCTTAAATTACACTAGCTTACAAATTTAAGGGCTATAAAGTTAAGCTGTGTAAAAAATTGTATTTTGTGATTTTCGTATTTCTCGACCCAATATTACACTATAAAACACTTTTTAACGAAGGTTCAAAATCGTGTTATTGGACTAGTGCTTTCAGTCCTGCGAGACACGTATCAAGTACAGGGTGCGCCATTTCGATGGAAATATTGAATAACTTTGACAGATTTCAACCGATTGACGTCGTCGAACATATTTTGGAAAGGTTATTGCATTACAATTTTAACCATGAATCGATTCACGCCCAAAGAACGCGCGGAAATAGTGACAATGTTCATTAAATGTAATCGTTCAGTTGTTGCAACACAGCGTGCGTATCGTCAAAAGTATCGCGGTCGTTCTGCGCCTAAAAGTGACACTATACGTCGCTTAGCTTAAAATTTCGCGAATCACGGGTCTGTAGCGGACCGTCCACATTCGAATCAACCACGTCCTCGACGATCAAATGAAAATATTGAAGCTGTTCAACGGAGTGTTGCAGAGAATCCTTCTGTCTCGTACCGCCGCCGGTCTCAGCAACTAAACATCAGTGGAACTACTTTGAGGAGGATTCTGAAAGATGATCTAGATATGTTTCCATATAAAGTGCAGTTAACCCAAAGATCATTGGAAACAGACAATCCGCGACGCGTGGCTTACGCCAATAACGTAATTCAAGTGAGTGAATCGGAGCCCGATTTTTGGGAGCGAATTTTAATGACTGATGAGGCCCATTTCACGCTATCTGGTACTGTAAATAAACAAAACTGTCGCATTTGGGGGACACAAAATTCTTATACTATCCATCAAACTCTACTGCATGATCAGAAAGTGACTGTTTGGGCCGGTGTCTGCTCAAAAACCATCATCGGTCCGTTCTTCTTCAGAGTTGGGGAAACTGTCAATGGGGATCGGTATCGATGGATGTTGGCACACTCTGTTTTACCAGAAATGCGTGAAAAAGGTCTTAAAGGCTTTTGGTTTCAACAAGACGGCGCGACATGTCACACCGCGAAATCAACGATGAACTTCTTGCGTCAAAAGTTCCCAGGACGTGTGGTATCGAAAGGGGGGATATTGACTGGCCACCGAGATCGCCCGATTTAACGGCACCGGACTTTTTTTTGTGGGGATTTTTAAAAAGCAAAGTGTATGCCAACAATCCGAAGACTTTAGACGAGCTTAAGGACAATATTCGAGCCGAAATCACTGCGATATCACCCGAGATGCTGGCAAATGTCATGGAAAATGCCAGAAAAAGAGCTGAATTTTGTATCCGCAATAAAGGAGGTCATTTGATTGACGTTGTTTTTGGCAACTGAATGGAAAAAATTGTAAAGCTTCTAATTTTATAAAAATAAATAGTTTTTCAAAATCCCACATTCAAATGGCGCACCCTGTACATTTTGCTCTTTCCTCCTCACTGTCTCATTATGTAGTTGTTTAGTTAATAATAAAAACAAAAATGATCTTTTAAATTTGTCTAAATATATTTTGTAGAACATTTGAAATGATGCCATATTTTTAGAAGTTGCGTTTTTATAAAATAAAATAAGAATCCTAAAATTTTCAGAAAATCTAGTTACATTTAGTTAATATAATTTAAATTTTTCATGCCTTGACTTTTTCATAATAAAATTCAAGGAAACTAATTTTGACTTTCTTTGACAATTAAGTGTCATTTAAATAAAAATCTAAATTTAATAAAACATTGATTTGTCTTTCGTGGCATACAAATTCCTAGAATTCAGACATTTTAAAAATTTTTCAAGAATTTTGAGCAAAACAAAAAAAGAGATAGCATATTGCATAAATTAAAATTTTTTAAATGGTTACCCAAATAATTTAATCAACTTTCAACTCAGGATACTATGATGTGTTTCATAATCTGCAAAAGTTATACATAAATCGAATATTAATATAATTACAATTACGATTATGCCAAAATTTATTCATATATATATATTTATATATATATACATACATTTATAAGCTGTGAAAAGGAGCAAGTTTGCTTAGTCCTTTTTGTTTCTGAAACAATAGTGAGAACCACCAATCGCTTAATATATAAAAATATGTCTGGGTGCTTAACATTCGCCACGACGAAGTTGTAGGTATATCATATCATAAATAACATACATTTACTTTTAAATTAACATATTTTTTCTTTTACATGACTTACAAACATCACAAACACTTAGAGATAGTCTCTTTTTTTTAACTTTTTCTTTCGTTTGGTATACAATTAAAATGTAAAGTAAAAACAAAAAACTATTCCATCTAACCCTGTTTCACTTGTTGCAAGGATTTCACTTCTCTTATTTAAGTGGATGCAACTCGTGCATTTCGTTCCAACAATGCTGCGTCATCATGCGACGCCGGGTGGAGGTGCCGGTATTGCGACAATATTCCGAGACTGCAATGAAACAAAAATTCATATATTATAAAACATGAGCTTGTAGTTTTTATTTTTATTTTTATTATTTTTTATTCATGTTCAGTGTAAATTTGCATAGCGAAAACTCATTAAGCCAGAGCTCGTGTTGCCTAACGTGGCGTATACTTAATATTTCTTTGACATATACATATATATACGTATATTGCACTCGTATAGAGCTCGCATGCAAATTGAGAATTGTTTTTACTATTTATTTATAACAATAATTGAATTACTCTCAATAACAATAAATGTTTTTAATATTTTTTTTACCTTATACCTACAATTATAGCGGGTATATTAAATTGGTTCTAGACAATAAAAATAAAGTAACGACTACCATCGATGTTCTTCGCTCAAGCAGCATTTATTATTATTATTGGGTGTATAAGGTTCTGCGACCCAGGAGGATCTATTGTACCCTCTTCATGGCTTAGAGCTCTACCAAAAGTCCTATAGTCTGCATGTATTGCAGTATTCTGTTTGGATTTATGGTAACAACGATCTCCGATGGGAGAACATACGTGCCCAGGAAATTGATTCTTTTACCGGCGAGTGCCATACATTCAGATAATATATGCGAAGAAGTTTCTTTCTTTATGCTACAGAAGCGGCATAGTCTACTATTTAAGTGGCTGTGGAGCCTACAATGTCCCTTCAGAAGGCCCGTCATGATTCTCACGGTGTTCTTCCCATGCGTTAGCGTGACTTTAAACCCCTTACGGTCGTAGTTGGAGAGGAGGGTTTTTGACTGTTTAAGTCCTAGTATCTGCGCCCAGTGAAGCAGTCGTTTTTTTATTCTCCTCTATTCTCATTAGGTCCCGTACCACGTGGTTACCAATCCCACAGTGTGGTTCAGGACCGATGAGCGGTGTTGCTGCACCGGTTCTTGCAACTTTATCTGCCAAGTTTATCAAGCAGTATAAAATTTGGTAAAAGGTGCATCCGATTCTATAATTTTTCATTTTCCTTCGAAATTCAATTAACGTTCATTTAAGTCTGTTAATAAAAAGTACAATGAAAACTTTTATTTTATGATCAAAATTGGGGTTTTTACCCCTTTAAAAAAAAAATAGATCTTTGTCCATTTTGACCACTATTAAATGGTAGACAACTCCTTCCCACAGGTCGCCAAATTGCAAACATTTTGATATCAGCCTCAGCTGCAACGCAAACCGTGGCAGGGAAATCTTACGACTAGCTACTTTTAAGATGTCTTGGTTGAGACTGCAGCGTCATCGCCGCTTTTCAACTATTAAATGTCGTTCTAAAGTTTTTGATCTGAATGCTGCTGTGGGCAAAAAAAACTGAGAAAAATGTCAAAGAGAATTTTCAGCCTGTACGCTTATATAAGTATACAAAGGATATATGAGAAAAGCTTAAATTTCATTATTTATACTTGGAAGAGTACAAAAATATTTTTTAATTTCAAAAACTAATTTCCCAAAAGACGCCCCGCCCCATGTACCAAAGCTCTACTTAGAAATATTTTTAATCTCTGTGTATTTAAATACCTGAAACTGAATTTAACTAGGCCTTGGTATATTTTTTACTTAGTACATTGATAGATACTTATTTTATTTTTTTCTTGTACTTAGTTGGCAACAGATAATATATTTCATATATTAGGCTTGTGCAAGATAACAGGCAGAAGAAGGCGTGACAGATCATAATTCCTTTATAGCAAGGAACACCTACCACTTATACCTGAACTCAAACCAAAAAGCGCTGTACGTCGTAGTTGTATTTAATTAACTTAAAAATAGCCAAAGATAATACTCCAGCTATACAAATTTTCATATATCTACTTCACACACACTGCAATCGATTGTATAATCTTCCAAATCGGTCAAATGGCTGCCGTGGCCATATCGTAATTTTTTTCGATGACTTTTTTTTGACGATAAGGCTTCGTCAAGAATTTTTTTTTTTCACAGAACGATAATTTTCATAGAACATCAGACCGCTTTACACGTTTTTTGGTTGTAAAACGGTGCATGACTAAAGTATCTTTGAACTTTGTCCAAGGAAATTATTTTAAGTTAAATGAATAATAACAGTAGCAAAGACAAGGTTCTGCATGGGAACTAGTTTAAAAAAACAAAAGTTATTAAAATCTGCTTGGAAGATTAGAACATGAAACATTTGAAATCTTCTATAAATTTGACTATTATCCGTTACTTATTGAGAGACCTAACGAAATTGCAGAACAGTTTTTAATCCACTTCATCTGCCTGCATCCTCCTTCAAGACAAGGAGCGATTGGGTATTCCTATTGTCCGCTGCAAAGTAATCTTAAAAACCCAATCAATCAAACATCCAACACGTGCAGGATCTTAAGGCAAATCGGCGTACTACAGGAAAAGAGTCAAGAAACATTGCTGTCTAAACGGAGCTCAATACTCGAAAGTAATCTGAGCAACCACCGGACACAGGCTAATGGGCACCCGTGCATCATGGAGCTGAACTGAAGCCAGTTGACTGGAGTTGTAGCCCGGGACTATGTAGAGCAAAGTTCCGCTTCCTCAAGTCACACTTTCTAAATGACTTTTTCCAGCTCTCAGAATAGATATAATTAAACACAGTCGAAACGGTCCCCTACAGCGCTATCCCCAACACTTAACAACGTTTTTCTAGTTAAGAAATGTCTTCATTTTGGTCATATATATGATTGATCGACAGCTTCCTGGCAGCATCCATGTAAGCATCCTTAGATTGATCCAAAGCAATGGAAAGCGCTAGTGGAGATTTTCCTCCATGTTGTAATGCGACCACAATTTTTAAGAGTCTCTCGGAAATCGACTGGTAAAAAATATCTGTATTTTTGGAAGTGTTTCCAGTACCGTGAATAGTCCTACTCGGTTGATCATAAAAAAAAATATTTTTTTACTACAGTTTTCTTATTTGAGTTATACTCACATAGTGAGTCGATTTCAATCAAATTCGATTATGATCACCCAAAACATACTTTGACTGAGTTATAAACGAATTATGCTTTGAAAAGGTGTTTTCGATCAATCAGCCCTATAAATTTCGGAACAAAAAAAATTCAAGTGCTGCACAAGCTCACGTTTGAAGTAAAACTTTTTTCGCCCCACTCATTTTTCTACGATGTCACTTTACTCTCCTTATTAATTCTACCATGACCACGGCCCGCTCTCCCAACAAAAACCGAATCTCAGCACAGCCATTATTATGTCTTTTGCTTTGCAATTCGTCATTGTGGAAGAGAATAATTAAAGCAAACACACCGAAACTAACATTTCTTGTCCTTGCAAAATTTCGAGATTCCTTTTCTCTATTTAACATAAATTTTCCATACAGCCTTTGTACTATAAAGTATAGGGTATAAAAGTGGCTACCATATTGTTACAAAGTTGACGTGATTTATTGCATATCATTGTGGATTTTGTATGCATAAAGAAATCAGAATATTTGATTGAATGACAAATTTTTTTTTAATAGGTAGGTATATTTTTTAATTTGGCGGAATCGCATTAAAATTTTTAGTGTAGCTTGTTTATTTTCAATCTGGTTTATGTATTTTGCTTGTTTATCAAGCCAATGTGCGCCAATCAATCATATACACGCCAATGAGCAGGCACACCCACGTCTATGAGGAACACCCAAACACATCCAAACGCCGCTCTGGCTTTAAACTCAAGTTTTTTATGAAATATTTAATATAGGGGACTCGTTCTAATAGCGACTAAGATAATTAAATGTATCCCCGAAAGAAGATGCAAACTATATTGCTGGAGGTGCTTAAAAATTTCCTTTGTTTCAGTTATTTTTTATTCGTGGCACAAAGAAACTTGAGCTAGCTCTCTTGATGTGTAAACATTTTGCCAATTGCCTCAGGACTTGACTTCGTTAAAAAGCAGCATTTACTGTTGGATAAGGCGCTTGTATCTAATACCACCTTCCCGCTGGTTCCAGCAAACTGTAGATATTTCTTAACAATCAACAAACAAAAAGAATATTAAAATTTTTTTTAAAGCTATCACCAAACTCAATGTAGTACTCAGTTCATTTATGGAATTTTTTTTAGCTATTTTTACTTAGATTAATGATTGGGCATTTTTCTTCTGTAAATTATATGGTTGACAGTGATACTTTTCAGAAAAACTACATGAATATACTAACGTATGTATGTACAGTGCCCGTCAATGTTTTTTTTTCTCCCGAAAAAAATATATTTCATTTCTCTTTGTGCATTAGTTGAATAGCCACAGGATGAGGTATTATTAGGATACATATGCATAAGCACAAGACCCAGACAATCTGCTAGAGAAACGGGGATTCAAATATTATTTGAAAAGCTATTGCGTGGATTTGATGCTAAGTTCGCGTTTCTGAAATCTATAATTGATCATTTAAGGGTAAGAGATGTACTAAATGATGTAACTAGAGATACAGACGACAAACATTTTTTGCACCATGTGGCTACACTTACCACCAATACGGACTTCATCCGAGTAGATAATTTGAATAGAAACTAATTGTACGTAGAGAGTACGGAGGGTTAAGGCTGGGCATTGTCCTGCTGGAGAATGACTCAGTCATGTCTTTTTTGGTATTGTAGGCGTTTCTCTTTTAATGTTCAGCTCATGCTTGGTTTTATTGTAGTGGGCTGATTTTTCATACCAATTCGATGTAAAAACCCCATAATAATTTCAGAAGTAAAAAAACGTCTTTAAACATCTATCTGTTGCCACTCATACGAAACTAAATATCTTTGCTTCAGCATCATTCAACTTGCTTTAAGATTCATTTTCAATGATCCAATTCCGAGACTTGGAAAACTCTAGAAAGTCTAGATCTGTTAAAATCATCCAAATCAAATTGAGAAATCACGGAAATTACGAGAATTTGCACACCCTCATCCTATAAAAACATGGTATATTAAGTGTAAAGGTGGAGCATGACGTCGAAGATCGATACGAGATTTGTTCCAGTGGATCCAATACTTTCCACATCGCTGGTCATGTCCACGTCAGGCTCACTAGGAGTCATTGGAGGGGATATCCTTTTTATCCACTGTTACCAGTTTCGCTCCAGGGTAGACCTCAACGACTTTTGAGTTGGCGTCCTTGTACAATGACACCGATCTCCCATCGTCATGTGCTACGACCTTAATCTGCCCTTGGTACAATCCCGCGTCTTGCACGATGGCGGTGGACCTGGATTGCTGCAGATTACGCACCCATTTCCATTGGGCCTTAGGGATCCTTTCCTCTGGGTCATTTTGGTCTAACACTCCTTTTATCACACGGTCGCGAAGGATTTGTACGGGTTTTCTTGGCAGTCGATTTACTTTTTTCTACCGACCTCTGCCTTTTGGAAGCAGTAGCCACTTACTCCTGTCTGCATGCTGCTACATTTAATTGCTTAAGGGAGAACTCTGATATTAATGCATTTGTCCATTCGATGGCTGCAACGCAAAATACACTTAAAATTGAACGAGTAGCAGCCATAAGGGGGGCAGTGAGCAATTTACAGGCTTACAGGATTAGAATGCTGCTGTTTATATTTAATTAAAGTAATTAAAGAACCATAAGACATCATACAGAATGGTTATATGTACTTTTGTTCAAAGTTATCCCCATTATGCTAAATACGTTAAAATTACCGAAAAATGCGTCGTAACAAGTGCATGAAAGAGTTAAAGAGGATCAAACAGACCATGATACTAAATTAATGCTGCTGGCTACCTCACTGCCTCAAGGATTGCAAGGATTCAAAATGAAAATGCACAATCTGCTGAATATTGCGCTACTTTGTTGATAATGTGTAGAGCCTCAAAAATCCAAAATTGATTTCCATTGTTGCAAATTGCAGTCGATGTGAAGATGGACATGCAATTATCCTTGTACGTAAAATGGACGTAAGGTAAATGCCAGCAAAAGTATGCGGTGAAAATGGCTAGCTGCGCCTCTGCTCCAAATGAACGCATCAAGAGTAGGAAAAGTCATGGCTAGAAAGTGGTGCATCCACAAGCTGAAGATGTGTTCAGTCTTTATCTCCCATGTGCATCATGGCAGGGCATAATTCTTGGCTTTGTGTCTATGGAACGATTTTCACGGCCAAACTGTGGTTCATCACATTTTGCCCGGTACGGAAAATGAAAGGTTCTCTATTGTTGTTTGGGAATAGTGTCTAACGTGTCTAATCACTGCGATTGAAAGATATGGGACTTTATTAGTGGGTACTACTGAGCCCTGCAGACGTTGTCGTGCCCAAACTTTTTGAATACTCTTAAAAAGAATAAACATCGTAAGATTCTCTAGTTAACTTATCTGGAAAAATAAAAGATTTTTAGATTAGTTTGCAGCTCAATTCAAGCTTGCACCGTTATTAGTCGAATGTCGCGCTTCCCGGGCCTGTCTTAAACGAATTCTTTCACGTTCATTGCGACGTACTCAAAACAAAATATCTTCTGATAAATAAACTTGATATTTTATTCACACGCTCTACAAGACGCTCATCTTGCCCGTGCTCTTATACGGCGCAGAAGCATGGGTTGTGTCACGGACAGATGCAGCTGCTCTTGGGGTGTTTGAGAGGAAAATTCTACGCAAAATCTTCGGTCCCGTACGTTTTGAGGAAGGCTATCGCATACGGATGAACCACGAGCTGTACGAGCTCTACGACGACATGGATGTTGTGCAGCGTATCACAATACAACGTCTGCGCTGGCTCGGCCATGTCGTACGTATGGATAATGATGCTCCAGCGAAAAAGGTATTCGAAGCGAAAGCCGACGAAGGAAGACGGAGGGGACGACCACGACTCCGATGGAGAGATCAAGTGGAGGAGAACCTATCCTCCCTTGGTATTTCTAATTGGAGAAGGCGCGCGCAAAGCAGAGGCGCCTGGCGAGAGCTGCTGAGGTCGGCCGTAACCCGATAGCGGGTTGTAAGGGCCATACGATGATGATGATGATTTTATTCACAATTAAGGTGGATTTGATTTAAAAAACATGTTGTTAAAATAATCGCAAATAGAACATGTATTTGATATGGATAAGCAGTAATAGCAGCATCTGCTAAAATTTGATCCCATGGAAAATCATTTTCCAACAAATTCAATTTTTGAAATGCCTCTATCGAGAGGCACACAATACGTTATTTCCTGTTCTCAATGATTGAAACGATGTTGGACCTCGAACATTGATTAACAATAATATCTGTTTTTGTATCTCCGATACTCACAAAACTGCGTATATCTCACGAATCAATACACACAAACACATCGCAATAGGTTTAATAACCTCCGTATTGACAACCTCTAACACACGCAAAAATCAGATTTGAAATTCATCGCCTCGTTCATAAGAACACCCGTAACATGTAAAACATAAGTTGCATTTATATATATAGATAGATTATACCTTTCAATTGATTAAGTGCATCCATGCCTATGGTATATTTTTAATCTATATATTGTGATTTTTATCCCATCATTTAAGATGTAGCAATTATTATATTAAATTCTACCTACATGGCTTAATTTTTTGATAGAATTTAATTTTGATAGAAACAATTTTTTAAAATTTCCTTTTATTTTATTTCATGTATGTAGAACAATATAAATTATAAATTAAGCAATTTTAAACTTTCCTGGCCCTTTAAGGTGGCTTATAAATAACTTTTGGTTGTTTACAAAAGAAATCAAATCAAAAAAAGTCCTTCATAAGAAACGGAAATTAAAGGAACACAATGTTACATATGGTTTTTATTTTTGCTACCTGACATTTTATTTGAAGTACTTGCTCTTGCTTTGACACAGCATCCTTTATTTACCGAAGAGATTTCTATGCTGTCAATATTTGCATGCAACACATGGCTCTAAGTCCTTTTAAACTCATCCCTCACATATATGATATTCGTGTGAGTGTAGCTCTCCTTGTTTGCAATGTCAGGTCTATTGTTACCGATGGTAACGTATAACTTTTAACATTTATTTTAAGTTAATTTACATGGCCTCGGGTTGTTGCCTATAGCTGTTTGTATCTGGAAAATACATTAAAAGATGCTGTCGATTTTGTTTTTTCTTGTCTGATGCTTAAACAATGAAGAAAACCATTAATGTTTCATGATTCCTGACTTTCTAACATAATTTCAGAGACCCTTCTCAGCTTTGGGGTGGCCCATCTAAATATAGTAATTGACTCTTAGATGTTCGTTGTTACTATTCCTAAGTATCGTTATTGCGATATGATAACCGATTTTTTTTTATGTATTTTGGCCGACAGACTCAGTTCATTCAAGCAGTTTTTACGAAATCGATTGATATGAGTGACCAACATCCTATCCCGATTTTGTTCAGCGTACTTTTTTTTTCTGCCGAAATTTCAGATCCGAAAGCGTACAGTAAAGATGATGCTACCAAGCTGGGTAGATGGCGCCAGCAATAACAACAGCTGTTTTGCTTTGCCGTCAAAACAACAAACAGCTGATAGAAAAGTTGATTTTAGTGTAATTTTTTTCAGCTGCATCTATTTATGCCCATTGAATTTCATCTCAATTAATGTAATTAAATTAAATTATGCTACAGAAAGATAAAGAGAAAAAGATAAAAGAATGCGTTACTTTGAAAACTATTTAATCTATGAACTTTACTCGGCTGAGCGAGTTCATGACACAGATAACTTTTTTTTATTGCCTTTAGATATGTGTCTACCGAGACCATTTGACACCTTTAAATGAAAAATGTCTGGCAATAAAAAGAAAATTACTCTTAAAGTTTAGGCGTCATCTTTACGAATCATAAATGGCATTCAATTTCAGAAATTGTACAGCCATTAAACAGGAATTCCGTCATTCATAAAGTGGGTAAGGATGTAAGCAATGTACTATGTCTCGTATACTGAATATATACTCGAAAGTCAGTGCTCTCTCTGTAGGTGCTGTGCTGTGTAACTAGAAAAGTTTTTCAATAAGGGAGTGATAACTTTAAGGCAAGCTTACGCAATCCCTAAAACATATGTTGGGGCTTACTGTCAATTGGAGTCCTTTACAGTCGCGTCTGTCGCGTTTATTGTAGCAACTTTTCATATTAAATTGACATTGGCTGTCGTCTTTGGAAAGCAAACAGCTGTTTTGGAAAAGTAATTTGCTTGGTTTAAAATCAGCGTCTAAAAGAGGATAAATGTTCTTTATTTAGAAAAGGGCTTTTTGTAGGTAAATCTATATCTAGAGCAAACTAAGTTTAAATAATATATGAATAAGTTGAAGCGGTTAGCACGATTGGAACGACATGCTTTATAGACTCTTTCAAAAAAGAGGTTTATTAGAGAAAAATGGCTAGCTGGACTAAGCGAATGTTTTGAGAAAAAGTAAATTTTTGATAGTCAATTAGGCTTCGAATTATACATTCCATATTTTATGATTAAGAGTCTATAGGTCAATGAAAAAAAGTGAAATATTTGCGCAGCTGATTGGGGATGGTGTCCTGAGTTGAAACAATTTCCGAATACATTTGTATAAATAGACAAGTATAAAATACTATTTATCATTTAATATGAACTTATTGTGTGATAGGTATGGACTCCAGTTCCAAAAAACCCCAACAAACAAAGTCACAGAATTTTGTCTTGCTGATTATACCCTGTACCGTATGGTACCAAGGGTATATTAAGTTTGTGCAAGCCGAAAATGTATGTAACATATAGAAGGAGACGTCGGAGACACCCCAAAGTTACCTAAAATATGATCAGGGTGAATAGAGAAGTCGTCTGTCCGTCTGTCCGTCCGTCTGTCCGTCCGTGTGAACGCCTAGATCTCAGAGATGGTAAGAGCTAGAGTTACCAAACTTTCACATTAGATCCCATATTATTCCATAGGAGGCAAGTTTATTTTATTTTTTTGATATCGGGGATAAATTATATAGCTCCCATGGGGGTGTTTGAGACGACCTCGACAAAAAAAAAGCGTTTTAGATAAATAATTCGTTTGTTTATGAAGATATCGTAACGAAATTTGGTAAAGATAGTTTCCAATCACTGTACCAAATTTGATCGAAATCGGTTGACTATATCATATAGCTCCCATAGGACCGATCGGCCAAAATAACTTTTTTAAAGAAAAATTCGCTATATTTCGTTTTTTAATAAAGATATCGTAACCAGATTTGGTGTTTGGAAATTTTTTAGACCACTTAAGCAATGTGCCAAATTTGAACAAAATCGGTTGACTATATCATATAGCTCCCATAGGTCCGATCTTCCAAAAAATCGATTTTTTAACAAAATTTGTTGTGTTTCGTTTGTTTGTTAAGATATTGGGACCAAATTTGACATTCGTTAGTATTTTATAGTTCCTAAGCACTGTTCTAAATTTAATCCAAATCGTTTGACTAGATCATATAGCTCCCATAGGACCAATCGGTCCAAAAACACATTTTTTATACAAAATTCGATGTGTTTTGTTTGTGTGTAAAGATATTTGAAATAACTTTGGCGTTCATATCTTTTTTAAGGTATTTAAGCACCTTGTCAAATTTTATTGAAATCGGTTGACTATATCATATAGCTCCCACAGGAACGATCGGTCAAAAAAAAAATTTTTGCTTAAAAATTCTTCTGTTTTTGGTTTTTTGTGAAGAAATCTGACTTTATTACAAGCTAGTGGTACAGGGTATCCTAAAGTCGTCCGCGCCCGACTTTACGTCCGCCATTTTTTTTAATTGTGTATGCATGTCGACCTTCTGACATTTGTTTGAGAGAGTCGCTGATGAAAAAGGAATCGTATTTTTTAAAGCAAGAATATTGAATGTGGTAAACGCAAATAAATAATCATTATTTCATTAAATTTGCTCGAACTGAAAAGAACATCATAATTGTGGTAACAAATTTTAATGGCATAGTAACTTTTTGATTTAGTTTATTTGATTGTTATTTCTATTGGTTTACTTTCTCGTTGTTCAGATCTAAAATGAATAATATAAGTAATAATATAAGAATAAGTGTGCCGATGCCAGACGAAGAGGATGTGCCATTTGATTATTTTGAGCAGTTGAACATGAAATATCCGACAGCTGAAACGTTCAATTTAAATTGGAAATGCAATCTCTTTCACGATGATGTTCGTTCTTCACTCATAAACTTTCAAAATGTGAAAAATCTCAATTTGTTTCTGGAAGACAATTTCAAGCAAATACCGGCCACGCCACCATTTATGTTTCCAAACCTGCAATCTTTCCGATTGGAAAACATCGTCCGATTGACCGATGAATGGATTAATTTCATCATAAAATTTTCAACCATTCGCC
This sequence comes from Chymomyza amoena, assembly GCA_037043745.1. NCBI lineage: Eukaryota > Metazoa > Arthropoda > Insecta > Diptera > Drosophilidae > Chymomyza > Chymomyza amoena. Next base: position 67,142 of record JBAMAX010000739.1, read on the forward strand.
ATCTTTACATTTTAACCATGTTTGATGGAGATTTGGACACCATGAACGATAAAGTGATTTTAACAATAAATCAAATTTTCAGAATATTTTAATCAAAAAGTTTCGAACAATGAAGCTCTAATGATTAAAAACCAGGAATAATTTCAGTATATTATGTTCACTATGATATGGATTTAATTTATACTTCAGTCTAAGTAACACGTGGTCGGTATGCTAACACCAAAAATTGAAAAAGTCAGAACAATTAAATTTCACTGTATTGCGCTTGCTATAATATAAATTTAACCTATATAACGTGTTGGCCTCAGCAACACGTGGCAGCTAACATAGCGCCATCTATTGAATACTTACTCAATGTAATCAACAGATGTCGCCATCTGTTAGAATCGATTGGAACTATCAGATAATTGTGACTGTCAAATAATTAACAAATAATTTGCAATAAAATAATTATTCCGACTATAAATTGAGATGTAATCTACCCTATCTTTTAAGTTGGATCAAACTGCACACGGTGTGCAAAAATTGATTCAAATCGGTTCAGTAGTTTATGAGTTCATCGCGAACAAACAACGTGACGCGTAATTTATATATATAACTTTATTAACAACTTTTTGTGTTATTTGCTCGTCCGGATAAAACATGTACTTAACGTTCCTCCAAGAAAAAGAATCAAAAGGTATTAAATTACACCAACTTGCAGAACAACAAATAAGTCTAATTCATGAAATTAGTAATATGACCAAAATTATGTTGCAATATTTTACATGACTTTGTCAGATGGATTTATTTTTAAAATTATAAGTGATTGACATTTAGTTCTTTTATTTTCGAAAATTCCGTGTTTAATGTTTTTGAGGTCGCTGAATCCGATTCCGAAGTCAAAAAAGTCCTTCACGTCAGGCTTCAGAATTTTAGGTTAAATTAAAAACCTCAGGTGCAGTCGTTTTTTTGATCTCGAATTCGGATTCAGCTTACCTAAAAAACTATGATACAACACGGTAAGAAATGTATAAAAGTCACTACGCACAGTGGTTTAAACAGAGCACAGATGAATTTCCTAAATTTAGAAACTTGCCTAACTCACTTACATAGAGTAATACAACATTCATATGTTATCCCTTTTAAAAGATGGACCTAGCTTTACAAAAAAAAAACACCCTATATAGTTGAGCCTTTTGCATGCTGCTTTACTACCTTTAAAAAATAGCTTAAAACCCAAAAAAGAAACATTCCGTTTTGGTTCGCTCTGTTATTTAATCTCATTTACGCACGGTTGAAAGTTTTTGGAGAAACAAATTTAGGACTAAGCATAAGGCATATGTCAAAGCTTTAATCTCTTGCAAACTAAATTTACGAACAAGGTAAACTCAATTCCAGAAATCTTGCATACTAAGTGGGATCGAAAATAGGCCTAATAAGGTAAGTAGGCGTTAGTGTTTGTCCACGAAAAAGAGCTTTTCAGCGAATTGGCTTTCGCTGTAATAACCCGTAACTCTCAGAATGGTTGCAAATTCCTCTCGAATTCCTCGATGGAAAATTTGGTTTTAAATTACACACTCGCACAGCTTCGGAGGCTGAGCATTGATTTTGCCACCATTTATCCCCCCCCCTTTAACGATGTACTAGACACATTCAAGCATATTGCATTCAAAGCCAAAATTTAAAACACGGATGTTTCCACGAAAAAGCATTGTTTGGAGTTTTTAAGTGAATTTTTCTTTAAGCTCCTCATATTCGTGGACTTTTTTTTTTTGTTTGTCTTGTTTCTTTCCCACTCTTAATGGCATTTTACATATATATTCATTATTATTTAATAACTCTGTAGAAAAGGTAATTAATTTAGTCTGAACGCTTTGTTTTAAGAAAATTATGTTACCCTAATTGTTGTCAGGAGTACAAAAGACATTTTTACAGTCATTTCCTTTCGTTTGTATGTTGAGATTTTATGTGCAGGCAGCTCAAGTTCAATTTATTCCAACATAATTGGAATACAATTTTTATTCAAATTCTGATACTTTATGAAAAATAATTTATAGTTTTTCTATGGCGGACACCTTTGAGTTACCTAATACCAACACATTGGAATCAAATCCAAATTACGAACTCCAAAAGATACTTCTTTGCCAAATTTTGTTTTTTCGAATAAACAAAGAAATGTAAAATTTTTCACCAAAAACGTTTTTTCGACCGATTGGTTCTATAGGTGCAGTCAATAAATTTTGATTAAATTTGGTACGGAATAAATAAATTTCGAAAGCCGAATCTACCGAATTATCTATCAATAGCTTTTGGTTTTTTTTCGAGGTCCTCTGAAACATCCCTATGGAAGCTTTATAATGTAAACCCGATAAAAACATAATAAACTTGTCTCCTATGGAATAATAAGGCAGGCATCTAGTTTCAAAGTTTGCTCGGACAGACTTACTTGGGTATATCGCTTTCCCTAGTCCCCCTGTTCATACTTTATGTAACTTTCGGGGGTCTCCGACGTCTTCTTCTGTATGTTACGTGCAGGAGACGATGTCGGAATAAATTTAAAACCTTTCGTAGTTTGTCGGTTGGTTGGTTTCGAAGCATGCAGGGGTCGGTGCCCCTAGTTTCGTTTAGGCAAAAACAGTACTGGTTAGCTCTTAGTTATAACAAAAATTTGGCATTATCTTAAAAAAATAATATCAGTGATAATAAAACCAATGATGTAATGTTCAGATGTACTTTCCCTGACTCTGTTGACGCAATAAAAGAGCTGAACCTGAATTTTTGTAACATTTTTTTTTATAAACCTTAAGCTTAAAAGACATTTAGAAGTATTCCATAAAATTTTTTTTACTGCATTGTGATGATACGTCGCAGCAGAAATTTTGCTTAATAAAATGTGTAAGTTACTTTACACCGCCAACTCTTTTTTATTTTTTTATTATTATTATTATGGTTGTAACTTACCCGTAACCTGTGTAATACCCTCACGTTGGGTCGCTGATGAGACACGCCGGAAAAGGCTCAACACGGCTTTGCTGTTAAACGAGGGGGATTAAAAAGAAATTTACTCATAAATTATGTACTTTTTATACTCATATTACTTTACAGACATGTCCTTAAGTACGGCTTATACATAAATAAAAAATATAAATTTATTTTGAGTACTTACCGAAAGTTTTGTCCGCTTACACAATATAAGACAAAATTGATGCCAAAATTGGTTATAAAGAATGCATGGAAAATATATTGCAAAGCAATAGTTGTATTCTGTGTCCTGGCCGATTGTGTCTATGGTAAATAAAATGGAAATAAGAGAATTCAATTATTTTAGTAATTGTAACTTGCCAGCTCAAATGAAATGTAGCTAAAATAAAATATATATTATACGAGGGTGGATTGATAAGTTTCCGGCCTGACCAAGAGATGGCGCCACTAGGCCTACCTTGAGGTGGCGTTCTATAGTACCATCCTTAGATAGCTTATAGCTATAGTTTCAGCCCGATAGCCATGTTAGTTTAGATTTGAGAGCACACTGAACAAGACGCCTCTGTGTTTTTCTTGAAACCGTTACGAAACTTGGGTCCACCACTACACTCCTGAAACCAAAGAACAGTCTAAACAGTGGATTGGATCAGGGGAACCAACTCCAAAGAACGCAAAAACCATTTTTTCAGCGAACAAGGTTATGGCTACTGTTTTTTGGGATGCAAGAGGTATTATATACATTGATTACCTTGAAAAGGGTAAAACTATCACTGGTCAATACTACTCAGACTTATTGCAACGTTTGAGCCACGAGGTGAAAATTAAACGAGCTCATCTGGCGAAGATAAGAATCTTGTTTCATCACGATAACGCACCAGCGCACAAGTGAATCGTTGCGATGGCTAAAATCAACGATCTGAAGTTTGAATTGATGCCGCACCCTCCCTACTCTCCAGACCTAGCCCCGAGTGACTATTATCTGTTTCCTAACCTCAAAAAATGGCTTGGCGGTAAGAGATTTGCGGACAATGAAGAAGTAATCGAAGCTGTAAATGGGTATTTTGAGGAGCTTGACGAATCAGTCTATAGAGATGGCATTACTAGACTAGAACACCGCTATGAGAAATGTATCAGCCTTGGAGGAGATTATGTTGAGAAATAAAAAAAACTTTGTTTTTCTTGGTCAGGCCGGAAACTTATCAATCCACCCTCGTATACTATATGTTATGCCTAAGACCAAGAGCTTATAGTAAGTTGTGGTTGTCAAAAGCTGAAAGTTTTATATCCCTTTTAATTACTGCAGCACTAGTCTCAAAAAGCCACACTCTCTTTGAAGTAGGTAATATCATCATCATCAGTTTCACAGACTAATGACCTATCAAATGGCTCTCGAGAGTTACTATTGTTGCCAACGAAAAACATCAATTTATTTCTAATTCGAAACAACACGGTTGATTAAAGCTCAGCCGCATAAACATGCAAAAAACAGGCTGAATGCGACTGTCTGATTCAAAATTTTATAGCATACATGCCGTATGCGTAATATTTGAATCTGATGTTTTTAGTAGCGTTTGATGTTTAAGGTTTTTCTTTTGCTTACTCAAAAATGTTTCCGTTTGGCTTGTTTAAAAGTTATTTTGTATTCTAATTCAATTTTTATTGAGTGTGTGTGAAAAAGGTCAACATTTCCACGAAACCCTTTTGGGGTAGATTAATATTATGCATTAGTGCATAGTATGTACAAACAGGTTCTTACTTCCGGGGCTTCGTCAAGCAAAAGTGCTAGTCAAACCTCTGGATGCAATCAAGACAAAAGGTCTTGGCAGAGCGGACTTAAAGCTCCTGATAGCATACCTATCTGGCCACCACACTGTTAGATGCCATCTACAGAAAATTGGCCTATCGGACTCATCAGAGTGCAGGCTTTGTCTAGAAGACGATGAAATCAGCAGACATATTCTCTGTGACTGCCCAGCGCTGGTATGGGAAAGAGCCTGTCACATGCGAAAGGAATGGACTTAGGTCAATACCAAAAAAAGTAGATCACTGCTATTCATGCGGAAACGGAAAGTCTTTTGCTTTAATTTAAGGGTATGGCACAAAAGACCTTTTGGTCGCAGTGCACCACCTCTTTGTGAGGAACCCTTTTTTCGGGGGAAAAAAAAATTTAACAGAAAGGATATTTAAATGATTATGTTCATATTAAAATCTATTCAAGAATTGTAAAAGCTTGACACAGGAATTTTGCCTGTTAGAGATTTATAGCAGTGTTGTCCCTTCATAATGTTTTTTTTTCAATTTTTAAACTAGTTTTATCAGCCGTAACATTATTGCAAAAATAATGGGTACCACTGAATGAAGACTTGCCCATCGTTAGCAAAAACCGAGCAGTAGAATCACTTTTTCGTGCCTCTACTAGTATTGTAGCCATCAATCCCATCAATTAAGTTCGATTCTGTTTCCCAGAGATGGTTTCGCTCAATTTTAACTGTTCATAATAAATAAAACCGAACTGGTGCCACCAAATACACAGCATAACCTTCGCAGCGTGAATATTTGGCTGAGCCGATGACTGGATAGTCCCAAAGATTTTTTCATTTTTGGGTTGCTGTTTTGAATCTATTTTTCGTCACGATGTGATGAAGAAACTCTTCCTGACTTTAAATTACATGGAATTCAAGTTTGTTGCTTTTGAATCATTCCCAACATATGGAATCGCTTGGAAATGGCTTTTTGGGTAACTCCTAATGCTGAAGCAAGTTGTTCTTGCGTTTGGCACGAATCATCGACCAATGCCTCCAATTCAGCGTCTTTTTAGGTTTTGGTCCTTCCTGCAACAGTGACGACCGTCAACATCGACGAAACCAATCACGGCACGTGGTTTTGCTTCGAGCAGCAAGCTCTCGATGCACTTGAGCTGCGGTGTTCTTCGAACGCAAGAAGAAAATCAACACTTCCCGCAAATGACAATGGCTTGGCGTAAAATTAAAAATTTTCACACAACCAAAATTGGTTTGTTTACCAAATGTCTTGAAGTTTAGGATATGTCAAAACAACCAGCACTTACTGCTAAAACCATCTATTGACAAACAGCGAAAAGTAATTGGAAGTGGTGGGAAACCAAGAGCTGCATAGTTCGCAATGGGACTTGTGTGCCTTGGTTAATGTTTTCAATCTTAATTCAAGACTGAAATAAAAAATTTAATTTCAGTTTAAACTTTAAAAAAAAATAAACAAGAAATTCACCAAGTACGTCTATATGGTATAGCATGATTGTTTTGTTTTCTGACCCAGAACAAAAGATGCGCATAAAATAAACATCAAGTATCAAGTATACGACCCTTTGTATGTTTATTTAATTTTGGTTTTTAATTTTCTTTTATTTTGAACATTAGCACTTATGCTTTATTATGATTTTCTGACACGTTTTAAACCCTTACTCTTAAAATTCTCCGGATTGTTTATGCTTTGTCCTTATGCAGTATATGTACCAATGTTATGGAAACAAGCAACATATTAAAAATTATTTTTATGTAATTAGCTGTTATAAGGACGCCGAGGTTTCTTTTTATGATATATGTATGATGTATGTGGGCACACACAGAGTGCACAAACTAATTAAAGCTTAATTAAGGACGCATTCGTCAAGTTGTTTGGCTTTAAATACATAAATACTATATATGTATATATGGTAACCCTAGCAGCATTTTGCAATTTGATGCACGACTTCATAAACACTCAAAAGTTGTGACTTGAACTGAGTAGTTAAGTAATTTTCAGTTTTAGTTTCTTTGCATAAAGCATAATAATATGTACGAGGGGTATTCAAAAAGTAAGTTTCCCTGGTCTGGCGTTTCTCTTGTGCACCATCTAGCGGCCTCGCACTGAACACAACATCAGTGTTGAGTCTATCGATAAGAGCGGCACTGGTATTGGTGGAGCCATGGAGCTACCATTGAAAAACGTGTCCAATTGTGAATTGCGTGCAGTTATTCGTTTTTTAACTTCAAAAGGACTGAATAGTAACAAAATTCACAGTGAACTAGTGGAAATTTATGGTGAGAAATCCAAAAACAGCCACTACGGACAGAGCTATTGAAGCTGTTCAAAAAATTATTGAAGAGGACAGACGGCTGACCATCGATGATATTCTCGAATTGATTCCTCCTGATATTGCAATTGGCCGAACTTCAATCTTTTCAATTTTGAAGGACGAGGCTTGGTTACAGCAAAGTTTGCGCAAGATGGGTCCCACGCCTGCTTACCGAAAACCATAAACATCAACGAATAGTCGCTGCTCAAAATTTTTTGAAATGGTTAAGAAAGAAGCGATAGTCTCTACTCACGCATTGTGACGGGTGGTGATCATACGAATCCCGTAACAAAGCGTCAAAGCATGGTTTGGAAGAAACCAGCAGAAAGTGCTCCAAAAAAAGCAAAAATTCAACGTTCTGCTGGAAAAATCATGGCCACAGTTTTTTGGGACGAGTTAGGTGTTTTGTTGGTTGATTTTTTGGAACCTGGTACAACAATCAATGCGGATCGTTACTGCGAAGTTTTAAATAAGCTTAAAAATGCCATCAGACGAAAACGTCCAGGAAAATTATCCAAAAAAATCTTACTCTTTCATGATAATGCACGGCCTCATTCTGCTCAAAAAACGAGAATTTTATTGGAAAAATTCAAATGGGAATTTTCGATCACCCACCCTACTCTCCGGATCTCGCACCAAGTGACTTTTTTCTTTTTTCCAAAATTGAAGAAAGCTTAGGTGGGCAGCATTTTGTTTCAAACGAAGAAGTCCAAACATCTGTCAAATTATGGCTCCAAAAACAGGACACGTCTTTTTTTAAAGAAGGTTTGCATAAACTCTATAACAGATACGAAAAATGTATTCAAGTCGAAGGTGAGTATGTAGAAAAATAGTTTGTGAGTCAAATAATTAATAAATATTCATTTTGTAACCTAAAAATTGTTTTGTACTTCATTTTAAAATTAGGGAAACTTACTTTTTGAATGCCCCTCGTATTTAGGGTGGCCTTCAAAAATTTAAGCCGTAAAGTTAGTACCTCAAAAGATTTCTTTTTACTTGCATTTAGCGTAAAGATGATACGAAAGTATTTGATCTAAAATATATAGAATCATGAGATGTTGCAAAAATAACCACCCTAATGTATATGTTTGAATTGGTGGAAACTCGTTCTTTAAGCCTAATTGCGTTTTGAAACAAATAAACTAAATGTGTGTATTTAATTAGCGGCAGCCACATGTTTTGTAAATAGAAGCCACGGATTTTTTGTTGACAATAGCAAAGAGAATGAAACATTTGATTTCGTTGGGATGCTGATCGACAATGGAATACCCTTTAACCATCCTTGCTGGTGTGGTTTTAACAAAGTGTCGACACTGTTTGGTTTTTTAGGTTCACATGCATACGCATATTGTGCTACTTAATGACATTTAGGAAGGAAGAAATATTATTGCCTATAGCTTCCAATTTCTAGCCTTAAGCCGGAAATAATAACACCCTTTATGAACATAAAAAAAAATCATTATTAATATTTATTGTATTCAAAAGCAATTAATAACGTTTCACTATTTTTACTATCTTATACATACTATAGATGACATAAACCGACAATACCCCTTACCGTATGTTAAAAGGGTACAAAAAATGTTTCTCAAATTGATTGCTATTGATAATGAAATTATTGCGGTCATTTATTTTAATTATTTAAATTAAGCATAACAAGAACGAAATTATGGGGGACAATTTTGAAAATGAATTTCTATGCCTGCATTAGTTCATTGTCAGAAAATATACGATATATTAAATCTTTTGGAAGCAACTTTAATTTTGCGCTTTGTTCAGTCAATACAAAGTGCTTTGGCACGCATTTTCGATGTAGAGTCGAACTTCTGTTGCATAATTTGCCATATAAACTGCTTTATAGTTCAATATTAGGTGAGAATTTCTTAGTAAGAAAAAATCACATTAATTTTGTTATACGATTTTTTTTTTTTACTTTGTTTAAGAGTTTTAGAAGATTTTGTTATGTAAGAAAACAAGAAAATCGTTAAAAACTTATTATTTTTGTTTATAACGATCCAATATTCTGCTCCCGTGCAATTTGATTTTAACTTCTGAGAAATTTAAATGTAGTTGGCTGATGTATCGGTGAAAGGCCCATGAGTATTTGCTTTTATACTCTTGAAAGGGTAAATTTATTTCGTGCAAAGTACGAACCAATAACTTTTTCACCAAAGTTAATGATAATGGCATGTTCGTTTGTCTTGTGGCCTAGTTTTTCACTTCATGGTTTACTTCGACACTCGAGACAAGTGCTTATTAAATTAAAATCGTTTGGGAATTTTGTGAGTAAGTATACTCATGCATACTATGATATGAAAAATCTTTTCAAACTTTGGAGATATCACCGCCACTGTTCCCCACAACAGCTATATATCCTAAAAGTTTTTTTTAAAGCGTTTGGGAACCAAAAATAAAAAAGTTCCATTCAACATGGTATGGTAAATCGCCTATGCACTGTTGAAATTATAAAACTACAGTCGGGTTGTCCCAACTGAAAGTGTCCCCTTTAGGCTAAGCAGGTGAGGCATGTATGAGGCGAAAGCCCCTATTTTAGGATAACATATGTTGGAACTTAACGTCCCACTCACTTAGACCAATAATAGGCTAATACCACTTGGTGCACCTTTCACCAATCTTCCCCACCCAAGAGGTCTTCTATATGAGATGAGTCACAGCCATTCGGAGGCCTTAATGAACCTAAAGAGACATTTTGGACTCTGCTCCGAGAGTTGAAATAAATCATCAAGGAAGTGTGACTTTAGAAAGCGAAATCAAGACCTGCACAGTCCAGGGCAGTGACAGAAAAGGTGTCGCCCCACTGTCGCCAGCTCCTCCTCATTGTTACAGCTTTTATAGAAGCCATCGTAGCGTTAATCCTGGTTGCACTGACGGATGGTCAAGCTCTTTATTAGGCTCTATTAAGGCAGCAAAATTCATTGTACGATATCCGATGCCACGATTGGCTTGCAAAAAGAGCGAGTTAGTTTCGTAGTTTCAGTTTACAGCAGGCTATGTGTATACCCAGGCCCTCCTTGCCTTGAAGGAGAACGCTGATGATGAATTTCAATATCTAGAATGAGTGATTTCCGCCTGCAATACACTGGAATGATCGAGGAGTCAGAAAACTGTTTTGACGTTGAGTTCTTCAACGACGCCTGACGCTTCCACCTCCAAGTCGTCCAGCCTGAAACCATTCGTGAAAATCTTTATTGGGCCAGCTGGGCCTGGTACGCCTAAAATTCACCGCTCCCTGGTTGGGATATTCGTTTTGAATTTGGTTGTATAGTGTTCCTGCAAAGTACGGTTGTCCGTACTTTCGGGAATCAGGGTGTTTTCCTTGATAATCTTTGCGTGACACGATCCTTCCATTTTATCGCCTCTAATGATTAAAGCGGATAGAACGGCTGATTGGTTACACACCTTGTCCAGAGGCAGGATGTTTAGTATAGCTGACCATAGTGCCCCGGTTATAGGCTAAAATGCATGTGTTCGAATTTTAAAGTTGCGAATGGGCATGACACAAGTGACATTTGTTGTCTGTCTGGTTTTCACAAATTTTTATACGATTTTGATTATTTTAATAATCGAGGAAATTATATTTATTTTTGTAACAATGCCAAGCAAGTATAAATTGTCTGAATTGAAAGATATTAATCTGAAACTAGATATTAATGTACGTTTTGACGTTTAGTGGCTAATTGTCAATATAACAAGTATTTTTGGATCTCCTAAAGGAATTGTTGAATATAAAATTCTATATTAAATTGGTCTATCTATCTATTGTTAATATTTGTATATTTCTGTATACATCAGCTCTTCATTAAATTAATTGATCTGTTGTTGTTACAACTCCTCTGTAATGGATTTCCCTTGATTAGTAACTTACTTGCCTTCTATAATAAAGAAACCATCATAAAAATCATACACCAGCCCTTAGGGTTAAGTTTCACATTAGTGTAATTATGGTGGGTTACAAGCTGAACTCACTGTAACCAGAATCAGTTCGCCTTTAGCCTTTTGTCTTAATTTAGTTTTTTTGTTTTTTTTTTTGTTTTTTGTTTTTTGCGTAATAGAATAAGATTTTTGGAACTTCAACACCAGCGCCAAGTTCAATTAACCTTTGATTAAGAGATAATTATGCTTTGAGCTTTTTTGTTTAAGAAATTGTCTTGACTGTCCTTTAAAGTCAGTCACTTTTTAAGTAACACAGGAAAAGGATTTAATTGAAACAGATGCCTTAAATGGCCAACCTAATTATGTCTCTAACATCATCTTTAGCTGCGCGGGAAATTTTATTTCTTTGGAAAACTAAGTGCAAATAAACACTTAATTACACACAATCAACAAAACAATTGTATAAGGTTTTTTCCTGGTCAAAAGACTCTTGAAGTACTTACCTCCCAGTAGGTCTCAATGCGGAGTAAACAACTTGGCAAATTAAGACAAACAAAAACCGTGGACACAATCAGCAGCATTTTGGTTACCTTCAGTTGGGATGAGTTTTGCACCTTGCGGCGTCCTGCAAAGAAAACCCACAACAATCGTTACATTCAAGGGTATAGAACTAGAAAACCAACAACAAGGGTATACATTTAAGGGTATAGAACCAGAAAATGTATCAGTACTTCAGTGAAGAGTAATGAATGATTTTGTTTTTGCTTAACAAAATTCTTTGGTCTTTAATGGTATTAGTGTGTACAAGTCCTTAAGCTGCTTATGGATGACATAATTTTATCATTTGGCAGCATTCAACAATCTTAAATAAACGTCTTTAACTTGTCTGTCACTCGACATAGAAGGATTGACGTAAAAGGCCAAGCAACAGTTTAAATCAGCCTTAGGGAGTTTATCGAAATTCTGGCAACTTTATGATAAAGTTCACAGTTAGTACACTATTATTATTATTGCACAAGTTTTGCAGTCACTTAAAGTCTGGAAAGGATTGCATATTTAAGTGCTTCGTTAGCTTCGGAAAATTATTTAATAAGCACTAATAACTGAAGAGAGCTTCCTTTCAGGCACAACAAGTTAAATGGCAGAACGAAAAGTTATTCAAAAGTTTAGGCCAACTTTTATTAAGCAATGCGTAACTTATTCTTTAAAGATGCATTAAGGGCTTAATGGTTAAACGTTTTGCTACCAAAGTAATGTCAAAAACTTTAAAACAAAATCTTGTACCCAAAGGGTTAGTGCATTTTCTAGAAGGAAGGAGAGTATGGTCGGTCCATTTTAAATCTCAATCTTCATGTTAGTTTTCTGGGGATATCAACTCATGTTTTTAATATGAAGTTTTGTTTTCTTTCAATTCTTTTTGCTTTGCTGCGTACTGGCCCTAGAACACCGAAACTATTTAAATTGGTGTAAAAAAAACGTTTGCCATATCGAAATTGTTTTGGCAGCAATTGATACACTTATTTTTTTTAATAAAGTCAAATTCTTACTATGAAAACAGGCGACGACATGAATTCCATAGGCCATTATGGAATTCGGCAATGACACTCGAATCAATAAATTCCCATTGGACTCACCCGACTTGTGTGTAATCTCACTGTGGCTTTGTGTATGGGAGTTCACTTGCAGTTGTAGAGAATGTGCCTTTTGTTGTTGCTGTAGTTGTTGTGGTTGATGCTCTTGTTGTTGTTCCTGTTGTGGCTGTTCGTCATGCTCCTGCTGGGTTTGCCTTGAAATATTATGCTGTCCACTTAGGTGTGCGCCAGTTGACTTTTGACGCTTCAATGACGACGTTATACGATATGTAGCCATACTAGCTCCAACGCCACCCCCATCGATGGCTATGGCTCCATCCGTCGGTAAAGTGGTTGGCATAGATGCCGTTTGTGGCTTCCTGGTTAAGTCAAACAGAATCGAACAGATTTCATGTACATAAATGTACGTAATGTTTATATGCATGAGTATATATATGTGCAGGGTATTATAAATAGGTTTATCCGTTGGGTTAAATATATTAGGGTGCAGTTGGCGTGTGCGGATGATATGTTACTCAATAAAAACGCATGAGCATTGCTTCGAGCACGAATCGATACAGCAGTACATCCTTGCACTAGTGGCTCCACTTTTAAGCAGATAAAGAATCGAATTATATTATTATCTGGCAGCCATTGGCTGGTGGAAATTTTTGCGGCTTAAATGCTCCATATAAAAGTCATTGGAGCGAAATAGTTGCGAAGTATGTTAGTTGGCGGTATGATAAAAAATAGGATGCAAGTCTTATACTCTTTCTATACCATAAATCTATATTTTATACACTCGGTGTGTGTCTAATGAACAAATAAATGTTGACATTACTCCAAATCTGCAGCCGCTAAAATCTTTAAACCCTGACTTTATTTTTTTTTTTTTTCTTTGTGTGACAACTTTACGCAACGCCCCGCCAAATATTATCGATCGGTGCAAATCGAATTATCATTATGTATGAAAATATATTGAAATTGAATATAATATAGTCGGTATATATGCATGTAAGTGCACGACTTATTTGGGCTTTGTTATCAACTAAAAGAACTTACATCTTGTGCATTGTCAAGGTACGACGCACTGTGGCAAATTTCCAAACCGTACAGCCGGTGCATGTGTTGAGTACAGCGATGGCGGTAAAGGGAACCGCGTAGACGACAATGGAATCCCAGTAATTGAAAAGTGCCAGTTGTTCCTGAATGCGTGTAAAAAAATCAAATATAGTAGTTATATTACAAAAAATATATTTGTTCTCTCTTTTCTGATAGATTTATTGGCTTCTGAATTGGTTGCACATGGCGTATACGTATTTTTATTTTTAGTAGCTTGAGCGTTTTTTTTTATATTTTATTTACCTATTTATTTTAGGAGTACAACTAAGCTCAGTTGACGTTATACTATTATTAAAATGAAATGATTTTTATTTTTTTTAGTAAAGAAAATAGAGCGAGGTTACACTAGATATGTACTACACCGCGTCTCTAGCCCGATAGTTGAACTTTTTAATGATATGCATTAACTCACATGAAGATTAAAGTTGAAAAAGAAAGCAAAATGAAATTTAAACATTATATCACAAAAAGAGCCAATAGATCACCGTTGACCTAGTGGGTGACTCATAATATAGGATTGGTCAAGTATGCTCGAAGTCGCAAGTCAAAATGACTTTAGATAGAAGTGAAAGATTGAAAGAGAGGAAATTGTAAAGGTTAGTAGAGCATTAGACACGGAAAGCATAGTGCAATTAGATCAACAAAATTGTAAAGCTAAGCATCGAGTAAGAAGTAATCGAACTGTAATTGATAAGATCGAGTAACAGCTTATGCATTTTGATTAGATTTTGATTAACTTTAGAAAGATTATCTTTAGAAACAGCTCATGGAAAATACGAGCAGGAGTTGTATTAAGACTACAGTTACCCCATTCTCCGCACTCTGTGATCTAAACTTGTGTCAAACTAATTTATTTTTACATTTTTGGAGCTGGTAACGATCATCTGATGATGGGATAGAAATGACTCCGAATTTGGGTTCGCTGATTTCCAAATAAATTTAATAGACTCATTTTTGTGCTCAATCGCCCACATCATTAAATTAATTCAATAAGATTTTTAGAAAACAAAAAAATACAGTAAACTCATCGCATCGAAAATAGTCGTCACGCGATGAATCAGAATACGCAGTCAGTGTTGGACAAATGTGTTTTGGTTCTGACCTAACCTCGGAAAACCCCATCCCCAAAGCGGTGGCTTGGAGATGTTAGGTAAAAAATACTTGGTATAGCGTTGGTATATACCCACTTTTACAATACATCTCTAGAACGATTAACTGCAGAAGATTATCCAATATACCGCTTCACTTATTTTCGCTGAGGTATTGTTTAGTTGGTACCGCGTTGGCCTCAAAAGTAAAAGATCAAGTTTTGATAAGAGTTTTTATATTTTATTTGTTTTAATATTTTATGAATTAGTTATATTAGTATCTATATGTTTTGTATTTTATTGGATTTGGTTTATTAACTCATTTGTTTGTTTTTAAGACGCAGGGTTTCTTAACCGACTATATAACATTCGCCATATTTTCTTCGAAGTCCTTCACTCAAGCCCATAACAAGCGGCAAGTCTGCACCTAGTTGCAGCTCTATTACAATTCTGAGTACTACACAAAATAAATCACTTTAAGTTTTCCGGGCACAGTAGGGTGGTCACCGCTGGTATGGCAAATTTTTAAACCGATTATTTTGATAATTATAAAATATTACCAATCAAACCAATTATAGTTCAAAAAGTCTGCTTAGATAACGTAATTTTTAAGAAAAATATACAATAGGCCTGAATAAATTTGGTAAGCTCTAAAATTGTTAAATTGCACTAATTAACAAATTTAAGAAAAAGTTTATATACTCAACACAAAATTAAACAAATTAGGTAATGGCATTTATAAAATAGTGAGCCACCCTACTGCACATATTTATACCCTGTACCGTATGGTACTAAGGGTATATTAAGTTTGTGCAAGCCGAAAATGTATGTAACATATAGAAGGAGACGTCGGAGACATCCCAAAGTTACCTAAAATATGATCAGGGTGAATAGAGAAGTCGATATACCCATGTCCGTCTGTCCGTCTGTCCGTCTGTCCGTCTGTCCGTCCGTCCGTCTGTCCGTCCGTCCGTCCGTCCGTCCGTCCGTGTGAACGCCTAGATCTCAGAGATGGTAAGAGCTAGAGTTACCAAACTTTCACATTAGATCCCATATTATTCCATAGGAGGCAAGTTTATTTTATTTTTTTGATATCGGGGTTAAATTATATAGCTCCCATGGGGGTGTTTGAGACGACCTCGACAAAAAAAAAGGGTTTTAGATGAATAATTCGTTTGTTTATGAAGATATCGTAATTTGGTATTCGAAAGTTTTTTATAGTTCCCAATCACTGTACCAAATTTGATCGAAATCGGTTGACTATATCATATAGCTCCCATAGGACCGATCGGCCAAAATAACTTTTTTAAAGAAAAATTCCCTATATTTCGTTTTTTAATAAAGATATCCTAACCAGATTTGGCGTTTGGAAATTTTTTAGACTACTTAAGCAATGTGCCAAATTTGAACAAAATCGGTTGACCATATCATATAGCTCCCATAGGTCCGATCTTCCAAAAAATCGATTTTTTAACAAAATTTGTTGTGTTTCGTTTGTTTGTTAAGATATTAGGACCAAATTTGACATTCGTGAGTATTTTATAGTTCCTAAGCAGTGTACTAAATTTAATCCAAATCGTTTGACTAGATCATATAGCTCCCATAGGACCAATCGGTCCAAAAATACGTTTTTTATACAAAATTCGATGTGTTTTGTTTGTTTGTAAAGATTTTTGAAATAAATTTGGCATTCATATCTTTTTTAAGGTATTTAAGCACTGTGTCAAATTTTATTGAAATCGGTTGACTATATCATATAGCTCCCATAGGAATGATCGGTCAAAAAAATATTTTTGCTTAAAAATTCTTCTGTTTTTGGTTTTTTGTGAAGAAATCTGACTTTATTACAAGCTAGTGGTACAGGGTATCCTAAAGTCGTCCGCGCCCGACTTTACGTCCGCCATTTTTTTATTTTAAGTTTTTATCAAATGTGACGGGTTTATATGGCATACATGCGACAAATATTTAAGAGTGAAAATTCATGTTAAACATTTTAAAATTCAGCCTTTTTTTATTTAAAATGCTGAAGAATTTTCTTTGAAATAATTCTTATGCTATATGCATGCAACATAAGCTCCTGGGGGGCATGGGGAAATCTATTAATAACTCTAATAACTCTTCTAACTATCGAAGAGAAAAGGAACCAACAGTTTACAGCCGAATCCGAACGGCGGTCTCTTGAATTGATCGATTCCCCGCAGTAGAACTGAGCCATTTGCCTAGTACTTGCATCGCTAGCTCAAAGAAGCTATTTGCCCAAGAAAATCTCTTAAATTAATTTTGATATATAATATACACAAATTTCTTTACCCCAGATAAATAACTAAATGTGAATTGCTTCAATTAGTTTTATTTTTTGTAAGATGTCTTTTCTTATTAATGTTATATTTTTTGGTTAAGTCTTTGCTCTGAGTTTTAAAAAATACAAATCGAAATTTTGTTAACATTCCTTAAGAACAAAAAAAAAAGTAGCAGTTTTCGGGATAAAAACTAAGTACATGGGCATAAATCTATTTTGTTTAAAAAACTACTAGATATAGTTTATTTGCAGAAAATCAAGTATTTAAGCTAAACATTGTATTTGCATTTAGTTTAGGAACAAGTTTTAACCGGAAATTTATAGGATGGAAAAGATAATTACCACAAGGTCACTGAATGATAACAAAAATGTTTATATAAAAGATGGCATCTGCAAGATATTCCTTATAAGATTTAGTCCTGAGTTTGTCGTCGGCCACTCCATAAAGGCAATATTTTGCACCATAAAGCCAGTTGTTTGATCTTCTGCTACGTGGTTTAAAACCTCAACAGACTAAAATATCCTGTTGCGGCAGGTAAATTCTTTTGATATGGTTCTGAATCTTAGCTCGGGTTTCCCAGAACTGATTCGTTCTTAACGAATGCTAAAATTACCTTACGTACTGTTAATCGTGTTTGTATACCATCAGAGTCAACCAAATTCTTTAAGCAATTATAGAATTGATGTGTTTTTTGGATTTTTTGAAAAGTTTGCGGTGTCTAATTGAAATGACAACAATGTTAAGCACTTTTAACTCAGATTAAATCATTCCTTCAATCCTTTCCCGCTTTTCGTTCTACTTTCCAGTATCAGCAAGCATTTTGGACTATTTTTATATCGTGCTCAAAAAATAATTGCCCTTTTGCATAGATTATTTACTTTTTAAATCAAAATCAGACGAATTTTGCACCAAAAACGTTTATTTGACCGATCAGTCTTATGGGGCCTTCATGATACAATCAAACGATTTTGATTAAATTCGGTACTGGGAAACTCTAAAAAACTACTAAACATTAAATTTGGTTTGGCCTGACCATGGCCCTTATTTAATAGACCAAATGATCATCAGGCAAAAAGAGGTTAAGCGGCATACAAATTGTCTGTAGACTTGTACGAAGTGATAAACTTACATCGTGATTCTGATCTACATGCTTTTATAAATAGTATATGTCTCCAAAATTTTTAAGTTATCGTATATAGTTTCGTATCCCCGTCAAACTTGTGCAATTTCTCTGGTTTCTTTGTATTTGCTTACGTCATAGAAAGCACTTATCAGAATCTACATTGGCTGGATGGTTGCAAACATACTTACGGATGCAGCCAATTGTAGTTGTTTCAATTAACGCCGCACAGTAAAATCTCTGCTCGGAAAACTTTCGAGAAATGAATAACTTGCTCGTGTCCATGACTTCCGTTCACTTTAGTAACTACGGCCCGCTATTTCCGGAACATAATTATGAGGCTTACGATTATAATGTTTAAGGTAAACATTCTCAAGATTTTATCTTACTTACTCCAAAGAAAATCGCCATTTCGACACCAAATTAAAGTGACTAAGCTTGAAAAAATATGCATCGATGCCTAGCTTCCCTTTGCTCTAAAAAAATAGTTATCAGTAATCAGATTTAAATTTACAAGCTTAGCTCTGCCAATCCTCATAGGTAATACTCTATTTATTAATTTCGAAGTGCCGCGACCTAAACATCTTTTTTTATACCCTGTACCGTATGGTACCAAGGGTATATTAAGTTTGTGCAAGCCGAAAATGCATGTAACATATAGAAGGAGACGTCGGAGACACCCCAAAGTTACCTAAAATATGATCAGGGTGAATAGAGAAGTCGATATACCCATGTCCGTCTGTCCGTCCGTCCGTGTGAACGCCTAGATCTCAGAGATGGTAAGAGCTAGAGTTACCAAACTTTCACATTAGATCCCATATGACCGATCGGCCAAAATAACTTTTTTAAAGAAAAATTCGCTATATTTCGTTTTTTAATAAAGATATCGTAACCAGATTTGGCGATTGGAAATTTTTAGACCACTTAAGCAATGTGCCAAATTTGAACAAAATCGGTTGACTATATCATATAGCTCCCATAGGTCCGATCTTCCAAAAAATCGATTTTTTAACAAAATTTGTCGTGTTTCGTTTGTTTGTTAAGATATTGGGACCAAATTTAACATTAGTGAGTATTTTATAGTTCCTAAGCACTGTACTAAATTTAATCCAAATCGTTTGACTAGATCATATAGCTCCCATAGGACCAATCGGTCCAAAAACACGTTTTTTATACAATACAAAATTCGATGTGTTTTGTTTGTTTGTAAAGATATTTGAAATAAATTTGGCATTCAGATCTTTTTTAAGGTATTTAAGCATTGTGTCAAATTTTTTTGAAATCGGTTGATTATATCATATAGCTCCCATAGGAATGATCGGTCAAAAAAATTTTTTGCTTAAAAATTCTTCTGTTTTTGGTTTTTGTGAAGAAATCGGACTTTATTACAAGCTAGTGGTACAGGGTATCCTAAAGTCGTCCGCGCCCGACTTTACGTCCGCCATTTTTTTTTCTTTTTTCTTAATTTTAAACAATTTGAGAATGCTGAACCGACGCGTTTCAAGCAATTTTTAAACAATTTTCTGTGTAAAGGGATTGAAATATATAAAAAGTGGCTATCGGATTTTATCGGATTTTGCATCAACGAAAGGGTAATGAAAATTAAAAGGTATATAAGGAGTTTCATATTGGTACAATTTCAAGTACTTGGTAAAAAACTCTTTTAGTGGATTTGGGGTTCGTATCCCTATCACTCTACATGAGATGGGGGGTTCGTATCCGTATCTGTCTACATGAGCCTACATAGCGGTTTTTGTAGGTTATTTGGTACTGTGAACTATAAAAAACTTCCGATTGCCGGATTTGGCCATGAAATTTTCATAAAAAAACGAATTATCCAAACACACCAATGGGATCTATATAATATAACCCCAATATCGAAAAATGAAAATAATGTTGTGCCCCTTAGGATAATAAGGGATCTTATCTGTTTGGTTGCCTTAACTCTTATCATCACTGAGAAACTGGCTTTCATACAGACGGACGGACGGGCAGACGGACATGGGATAAACATTGGATAACTTTGATACGATACGGTACAAGGTATAATGTGCAAACAAATCAAACCTAAAGCACCCTATACATTTCAACTATATTTAGAGAATTTTGGTAGTTAAGTGTTTTTGTACCAAACCTAAGATTTTGGAAATTAATTTTAGGTTCGAAAAGTTAATAAATAAAGCGTGTTAAGCTTGAGCTTAGCCTCTAGCTACTTTGATATTGTGCTGACATCTGCATACGACATAAAATTTAATTTGTTCAAATCGAATCGATATTGAAATGCATATTTGCAGTTGTTGCAACTTCCTGTCTGTAAGAAGATATTCCATTCGTTGGCACTGCTTTGTAAGATTCAAACCCCGTTTCAATATGTTGCCCAGTAACTGCTGTCGTTACTAAGTTCCCTTAGGTATTTCATTCTTGGAATTGTATTGTAAATAACTCAAAGGCATCGTTGGCATTCTGCAAGTGAAGCTCACTGAGCTCCAAGCTCTTTAGAACCTATTTGAATCGCCCACATAGTAAATTTAATAATTCAAAAATGTGAAAAATTTATATTTAGCAAGGTGATAAATATAGGTACAGTCTCGAGGCAATAACATTTAAAAGCTACAGCATTAATACAGCGTGTTTTCCTTAGAGGTTCACAACTTTGAGTTGGCAACACTGCTTTATCTGGCAACCCATTAAACAGCTGATAGTTGCTTTTTCTTGAGTTTAGTTTGAATTTGAATATCATAAAATTTTCTATCCAATTAACCCGTTTCATTGATATTACAAATATATTTGTTTGATTTATTATGATTTAAACTTGTGTAAATACTAAAAGAAACACCCTTTACTATATGTGTGCCCCAGAGGTAAACAATACATTCACTTTATGAATTCTAGGAACAATTTTTAAAATTTCCTTTTCCGATTTTCCGAGTAACTAATCACATTAATGTCATTAAGGCACTTTGTTGGTTGGGTTTAACTTAAGAACTCTTTCTGTCATGTCCTTTAAAAAAACAAGTTATGCAACGGACTTCCGCCTAGAGTAATACATAGTATCAAATAATCCCTGGAAAAGGAAAGATAAAAACATAAATTTGCTGTGAATGTTCCTTTAGACACGTTTAACTTTTATAATTTTTTCGTAATTTTCTTGAGATGTACAGAAGATGTTTTTGTGTGTGGATTTTGGAACTTGGCTGCCATTTCTGATAAAACTTAAAAACTTTATTGATTTGGATGATTGAAATTTTGAATAAAGTTTTAAAAGTCGTTTTTACAACTGTTCATCCGAGGAAAGATTAGATTTAATTCAACTACGAAAGAGTATCATTTTATTAAGTCTAGACGAGTGTGAAAATGTGAACAATTTTGATTAAATTGCTGTTTGAAATAAGAGATGACGCAGGGTCATTGTCATGCTCCGATGGACTCATGTTATTTCCATTTTTTTCTGTCTTTAAATATTATTTGGTTTATTTTTTTACCAATTTTCTTAATAGCAACTGGTATAATGTTGTTTTTTTTTACTTGTTTAAATTTTTAGAAAATATTTTCATTTTCACTTTTTTTTGTGAACTTATTTGATTTCCCTTACCCGTGCACACAAAGAAATTCGCATTGAATTTCAGCTGAATAGTTTACTTTGGTTTTTTTTTTATTGCTTATGAAATTGGAGATTTTTGTAAACCACGAATTAATATTGTCGCTCCTTATTGGCTGGCTATGTCAACAGTTTGCTGGAACTTTAGTTCTGCGGGTTTGACACACCCAATTATAGGCACAGCGGCTTGGATTGACTTTCCTTTAAGTGACTTGTGCTGTTTGGGTTTGGGTTTCTGCCTGCCAGTGTCTTATGGATAATGTTTGTCTTGCTGCTACTTATATTAGGCTTTTGTGTACTCCGAAGGAAAAGAAATTTTGTATTTTATTGCCCTGTCATGTTGAGTAAAACTCATGTCTGGGCCATGCATTTGCTCCCTTCATCGGACTTGGCTAATTAGTTTTGTGTTTTATTTTTTCTTCTCATTAATAAATTGTAAATGGCTGCTTAATTAACTCAATTCTGGTTGCTCAGCGTGGGCTTAATTAATGTATGCGACAATTTTCCGCATCAAAATTGCTAACGTTTAACCTTTTTTTATTTTAGGAACTCTTTTTGGTTTTCTTTTGCCCTTTTCCTTTTTTTTTTTTTGCTGGATCGCAATTCAAACATTGCCTTCCGGGAATCCTTTTTTGCCTGACAAAACTTTATAAATGAACATATTTCTCTAAAGGAATTTTATAAGCCACAACAAAACATTTTCGCGCTTATTTTGATTGACAAAGGAAAACACTTTTCATTTCATGCACGTCTTTGAATATTTTTGGTAAACTTGGCCAAGCAACAGGACAGGTTCTAATTTGATGGGCTTTTAAGGGTGCACAAATTTAATTTCTTTTAAATCAACACAAAATTGTTTTTAATATTTTTTAAAAATTCATTCATTACGAAACTTTTTCGAAATTCTAAACAAAAAAAAACAACCTTTGTCGTCTCTGGACCTTTAAACATGTTTACATAGGACATTACTGTAACTTGAAGTTGGTTGAGTGAAAAATGTGTATAGAGTGGGACAGACCCTTAAAGTTATCTAAAATATGATTAGTATTCATCCGTAAAAACTTTGAGACTTTCAGGATAGAAAATTCTGAAATTGGAAATTGCTGAAGCCAATGGCTCGACTTTCTCAACACCTCCACAGCCAAAAAGTAGAATATACTCTTAGAGAACCTCAACCGTGTTCATTTTGATGCTAAACAACTTTTCGACTCTAGCCTGAATACCCCAAACATAATTTATTTCTTTTGTGAAAGTTCGTTGTTAATTTAAAGTGCTTAGATTTAACAAAACCGCTTCATTTTCTTCTATCGGCCTACTTATTGTCTAGACCTGCTTAATTATAATGATGTTGTTGCCATTTTACTTGGAAAACACAAGTACACCACATAATCATTAGAAGAATCTGATGACGCACAAGCTACAAAGCTTTTCATTGAAAATTAAGTGGCATATATGATGGTGGCTACATCATGTTTTATTTTGGTGCCATGGTTTCCATGTAATTATTATGATACATACCTTATAAGCTGCATTTAAATCGCATATGGTTGAGTTCAGCTTCTCCGAGTAGACCGGCTTGGCAATGACTATATAGGGCGCGCAATGTAAACAACCCACTAAAGTTAGGCCAAAGAGCACCATCTTGGCGCGTCGCACGGTGCACATAGTCTGACGTTTCAATGGATACATGACTGCTATAAAACGTTCCACGGTAAAGGCCACCACAAACCATACGGAACAAAAGCTGGCCAGATAGCTTAAGAATGTAAAAAACTGGCAAAAGTAGTCCATATTGTAGATGTTGACGTTGAGGAAGTTGAGCCACTGCACAAACAGATTGGCCAAAAAGCAGGTATCGCTCACTGCCAAGGCGGCCAAATAAAAGCTGGACGAGAGCTTGCGTAGCTTTGTCTTAAAAAAGACAATGATGGATAGAATGTTGCCAATGCTGCCGGTGCAGCATAGTATGGGCACATAGTACTGATGCACAAAATGGCCAATGAGAAATGCTATGCGCAACATTTCCTCATCCTCCAGATCGTCCAGTTCTGTAGTGCTTATGTTGCTGGCACTGCCATCCTGTTGGTTGCTCGCCGACTGTGACGTAGTCAAAGCTGCAACAGCTGCTGTTGTTGCAGTTGCTGCAGTTGTTGCTGCTGCTGTTGTTGTTACTGTTGTTGCAACATTTGCTGCAGTTGTTGTTGCTGCTGCTGCTGCAGTGGTGCCTGTGATTAGCGAACCATTGGCCTGCAGCCTTTCCCTTGCCACACTAATTAGATTATCCATTATGCAGCTTGGCAAAGGCTCCACATACTACCATGTGTGTGCCAAAAGGGGTTAAAGTTAATGCAGCGCTTCTCAACACTAATTAAAGATGTTGAGGCATAATCACGATAAAAGTCAAATACTCTTAGAGCGCACACACTGCGCAGCTGAAGTTGAAATTTTTCACGTTTTTATTTGGGTTTTTTTTTTTTTTTAATTTGGGTTATGTTTAAACTGCTCTTCATTCAAGAGCGTTCCGACATTTCTAGAGTGCTCCGTTTTTCACTGTAAAAGAGTTTTTGTGAATTTTTGAAATGTTTGCTAAAAGATTGTGGTCAAACGTGGTTTACAAATTTAAGGGCCATCGAATGAACAAGCGCATAAAAGTGCTTTTTAGGGTAACGTTGGCTCGAGAGACACGAAAATGATAATTTTTTTTTTCTAAAGCAACGTTTTAAATTTTTTTTCAAAAAACATATTTTATCCGGAGTCCAGTACCTTCTAAAATTTTATTCTCGAGCTGTATAAGAAGGGCATTAAACCATTGATGGTGGCGACAGGGCATAACAGGAAGAAATGTTCACCATTTACCACCAAAGTTATTTCTGATAATCTACATAATAGCAGCATTTAAAATTATTCAGTCTAAATTTAGTTGGAAACTTATTAAAAAAGTCAAGATATTGTTTTTTTAGGGCAAATATGCTTAACCCTTACTCAACCAAAAAAAAATGCATATTTTAATTCCTAGCCACAGAATCCATGGCCATGATCAAAGCCAGCAAGCACACTATAATTTTTCTTAGCTTCTGTTTAGTTTTCCATAAATAAAAGGCCTGGGGGGTGTTTTTTTTTTTTAATTTGGCATAAATAGCCACCGAATTATATATGCCTAAATATTTGAAAAATAAACACACAAAATGTTCATCATGCCAATAGAAATATTTGGTTTTTCCGGTTTTCGTTTTAGCTTCAAATTAGAAATTTAAGCAATGATACTTCAAAATTTTTTAACTCTATTCTTCGTATACATTTTCAATATACAGTATTTATTTTTTTTATAAATCTCTATTATTCACACTAAAGATTTCTGCGCTTAGGAATTGATGCAAACTCTCTTAATTATGAATCCTCGCTAGATGGCGCCGTAGCGCATTTAATTCCACAACGTTTAATTGATTGCAGAGAAACATGAAATTTTTTATATTCACTCGTCATCCATTAAAAATATTTCATTCACTTGTACTAAAAATGGATTTTTTTTTTTTTTTTTTTAATAGTTTTCGTCAATTTATTCCTAAGTAACAATCAAATTTCATCGGCAAGAGCACTCTTTTATATTTCTTTTTTCTAGATTACAAACAGATCGTGCAATTTGATATATATGTAGTATACGATGGTAATTAAATTGGCATAGGCAGAGAAACGTCTGCAGGGAGGGGTTGGCTATTACGAGTACATGCTTAGATATATTTATGATATAAGAACTGATGGCCAAATTTAGAGTTAGCAACAAAAATTTTGAAACTGAAAGTATCCAAAACTAGTTAATGCGTATTGAACTTATTAAAAATTTATAAAAGCACTTCACGACAAAGAAATTTTGGTGGTTTCTTTTAAATACTTTTAGAGAAAGTTTGATTGTTTGGCGCTTAGTTTGAAAACTTTAATGAACTTTTAAAAAACTTTTTTGAAGTTAATTAATCGCGTGGCTTGAAAACTTTTACAGTGGTATTCGATTTTGTGATTTATTTATTAATTTATAAAGTTTTTGTCCAGCACGGAAAAGTTTTATTTTATTATTTGTATTTTATCTGCTTTATCTAAGCTATACTTAATTACAGCAAAGACAAACGATTTAAAATTGTTGATGCTTTTGAAATTAAAGTATTTTTTTTTTTTGAGTGCAATTATATTAAAGCATTTGCCAATTGTTGCATATTTTAAGGCTGTGCTTTACCGTCGCCTGAAATAAACGCGCGTTTTTTCGAAAAGTTCAAAAATTATTTTGAATTTTTATGCGGCTCGACTGTCCGATTGAGAAACCGCCCGCAACTGAATCGAGGCAACGGCTATCACTTCCTTATATAAGGAAATGCTGTGTGGAAACACTTTTTCGCCGCTGGAAGGCGTCAAAACAATGTAGAGCTTTTTGCACGCTGGCGCAATGTCAAGGCGCCAAATATTTCATTCATAAATGCAACAGGTTGCAAGGTCGGGGTAAAAAAAAAACAGCAACAAGTTGTTTTTAAAGTAAAAGCAGAAACATGGCAAAGAACAAGCTGCCATGGCTAAAGAGGCAAGGTTGATGACTTACGCGTCGTTTTGTTTTTTTTCTGCTTCAAGTTCCAAATATGCGTTATCTGTCAATAGATAGTAGCAGCTACTTATAGCCAAAGCTGATTCCGGCCGATTGGAGCATTCAAAATTATAATCGTAAATTTTTGTTTTCAAACAAATCATAACAAACTGCATTTAGCCATACAGTGCCGGTAAATAATGAGCTTTTACGGCGACTGGAAACCACGTCCGGCAATTTCGGGCGCCTTTAGACTCTCATGAACATAGCTGCGAGCAGTCTTTGCGGAACTTTTCGCTGTGGCAAAAGTCTAACCGCAGTACTATGCAGTCTGAAGCTGTCTCAAATACGGATAAACCATTTCGTAAATGCGATTGGGTTTTAAATTTTCAACTTTATTAACATTTGACTCATGAGTTTTTGGATTTCTACTCTTTGCAGAGGATGACAAGGTGGGCACACTGGATGTATTGCTCAGCAGCGCCTATTGCCGCTCGCAGCGTTTTCTGTCTAAACAGCTGGCACAGCTGCGACCGGAGCTAACCATGTCCATATTTTCAGGTAAGTTTAATATGTTTCAACTTGATCCGCGTGAATGTACAAAACGAATAAATTAGGCGTTTGGCGTATTACGGAAGGAAATCAGAAACGGAATACTTTATAATACGAGAAAAGATTTTGTACTTTCAGTTGAGAATCGCGCAAAATAAAACAATAAATTTATTTCATAGGAGAATGCTAGCTTAAATCAGCGAATTGTGGATTAAGTAAAAAGAAAACGAGGACAGAATTACAAAATTTGATCGTAGAACATATTGTAAAGGAAAGTGCGCAGATGAATATTTGCATTAAGGGTCTACGCGAAAAAGAAAAACGCGTCCAAACAACATAACAAAACTTTGTGTGAAAAAAACGTAGCCAAAATATGCAGAAAGATTGCGCCAGCAATCATGTTAGATGGCGCCAGCAGTAACAGCAACTCTAGTTTCAAATAAAAATATCTACAAATTGTTTTATAAACTTTCCCAAAAACCTGGCTAATAATGGTTCACGACGATTATAAAAAGCTAATCTAAAAATTGCGTAATGCCAGAAATTATAACAAATTTATAGAAAAAAAACCATTTGGTAAATAGTTTAAATATTACAAAACATAAGGAGGAAATAATTTACCAGAAAGGCATCTGACAGTATATCTATCTCTACGCATGTGTTCCATATAAGTAAGATCTTGCTTGTCTTTTAATTTTTTATTAGACATTTCAAAAAAGGGGTGGAATTTGTTTTACTTTGTTACATGAATTCCAAATGTAACTTGTGGCATAGCAACTTGTTCATTATTTAAACTTCAGGGAACTGTAGCGAACATTCCCACGACTTTGTAAATTATTTGGCTTCTTTTATGCAGAAATAACTCATCGGTTTCAAAGTGCACGCGAAGATGTGCGCGCATTGTTGCTACAATGTTTGCTACCTTGGCTGCAAAACATGGAACTGGTGGCCACCAGTGTGCCACCGGCCACACCATTGTCCTATATAATGGTAAGTGTAGTGTGAAATTGTATTTCCATTTGATGTAATTTGTATTTGTCCTTTGCAGTACTTTCCTGATTCAGGTACACGTGGGAGACGCGAGGGCACCGGCTCGACGGAAGCCACCGAAATGATTTTAAACAATCTTTTCTACATCACAGCCAAGGTAAATGAGCACACTGAGGAAATTTAATGCTGACCTAAATATAAAACTTATTTTGTCTTAAAGTTTTCTGATGCGCATCCGCGCGATGTTGAAGAGCTCTGGGGTACGTTGTGCCAGTTCTGGCCAAATAATTTGAAGGTCATATTGCGCTACCTGGTTATAATGAGCGGCATGGCACCAACAGAGCTATTACCCTATGTAAGTAATGAATTTAAGTTTCAATAATGTTGAGTTTCATATGTCACGGTTAATGTCAAGGCCAAACGAGTTGCCTTGTATTTGGCGCGAAGCTGCCCGGATCGATTGCTGGATGAGCTCATGGCCGAGCTACAGACCGTGGAAACGCTTAATTGCTTGATAGAGCGCACAGAAACGCCACCATTCTATCGTCTGACCAGCATGCGCAAGGCATCTAGCCATAGTGCTGATGGTAAGTCAATTGCAGTGTAATTACAGCTTAAAGATTTATGGCTAAATACTTTATGGTCAGGTCAAGCTGTGGGCGGTATAAACGACTCGCGTTTGCAGGACTTGGCTGTAGAAAAGGGCACCATACACACGAAACGGCACAGTGGCGAGGATCCAATTAAAATCGGGTAAGCGCATTATGGAAAATGTGCCATAAATTAATAATCATTTTAAATACTCTATGAATGTTGCAGCACATGCAAGTCGGACAGTGGCATAAGAGCTTATACACAAGCGGCGGCAGCTGCTGCAGCGGCTGCGGTTTCACCCACAATAGGCGGTACACGCCCACCACGAGGCGCAGATAAGATACGCGCCGCATCTGGACCATCTATATTGCCACGTCCGGAGGACATATTAATTAATGATCCCGACCTGCGACAGGAAGAGAATGTGGAGTTGCGCACTTCAGAGCCACCACCACATGCGCCACACCCCTTGCCAATGCCTGAGTATGGTGGCTATTTTGCACCACTTACCGAGTTTTTGCCGGATGTGAGTCTACCCATCAGCGGATTTCATCGGTGAGTGGGAATCGAATAACTGCAAAGATGGACTTTTGCCAATAATTATTTCTTTTATATTCACAGCTGCAATGTGGCCGTCATGCTGCTCACAGACATTGTTGTAGATGGTATACCGGGTATAGATTGGACACTGCACTTACCTTTAATGCTGCACATACTTTTCCTGGGCTTAGATCATACGCGAATCATTGTGCGTGAGCATTGCAAGCAATTGTGTGTGAATTTGCTTATAGTTTTGGCCGAACACAATGATCACCTGACTGTGGCACGCATTTTGTTGAACAGCGAAACCAGCAAGTTGGATTTAGGACTGACAGTGCCCTCTCTGCCGGTTATTGACAACAACTTTACTGAGCTGCATCAAGAATTTGATAGCTATCTTCTGCATGTCAACAGTCAATCAGCTTATCCATTGCATCACAACTTATCCACTTCAACTGTTATAGCTGCACTTGCCTACAACCAGCAACAGCTAAACCAACAGCAGCAGTCTCCGCTTCTGACGCAAAACCTGCAACAGCCACCTCCTCAGATCACACAACAGCAGTCAGTTGTAGGTACAGGCGCTGCCTCTGCTTCAACTATACAAATCAATCCTAACACGTCAGAGAACTCGGAGGTACCATTGGTCATTGCGGATGAGCATGCGCCGCCACAGCCGGGTCCTACCATGCCCATAGCACATGTCATTAAGAGCCTGCTCAAGTTTTTGGCCCAGGACAGTTGTCAACCTTTATGGAACTATGAAGATATTACAGCCAAAGTTTGGGCCATCAAGTCAGCTGAGCAATTAAGCTACTTCTTAAAGCATATGGTCAAAGTGTTTGCTGACAGCTATTCGCAGGCGCGCATAGCCGAGCGTTGGGCTCAGACAGCCTTACAACTGGGTTTGTCCTGCTCCTCGCGCCACTATGCTGGACGCTGTTTGCAAATATTTCGGGCGCTCAATGTGCCAATTAACTCAAGAATGCTATCAGATATATTATCACGCTTAGTGGAAACAGTAGCCGAGCAGGGTGAGGACATGCAGGGCTATGTTACCGAACTTCTGCTGACGCTCGAGGCAGCTGTTGATAGCTTGGACTCGGATTTCCGACCACTGGATGTAATGAAGGATATTTTCAAAAGCACGCCCAATCTGAACAACAAAGATGGCGGACCCAACTCCATATTGCCAGGCAAGAAGTCTCCATCCGGGATGACACCACAATCATCCAACTATTCCATACCAAGTCATGGTCGCAGCACTAGCTACTCAGTGTCCTATTGTGGACGCAAAGCCAACAATTCGCCTTGTGACAAACAAGTGGAACTGCGCAATCGCGCCTCGGGCAT
This sequence comes from Chymomyza amoena, assembly GCA_037043745.1. Lineage (NCBI taxonomy): Eukaryota > Metazoa > Arthropoda > Insecta > Diptera > Drosophilidae > Chymomyza > Chymomyza amoena. Next base: position 97,485 of record JBAMAX010000739.1, read on the forward strand.
TGAACTGGAACGCAGTGTAGTATCCAAATTTGGCTCTGCAGTTGGCGCTGGTTCGGCTTTGTCACGGTCACGCAGTGCCCAAAGTTTGAAGATGCTCGGCGATACGGCTACGCAGGATGACAAAATGACTATATTGGCGCAACTATTCTGGCTATCAGTGTCGCTGCTGGAGAGTGACTACGAACATGAATTCATGCTGGCCTTGCGGCTACTGACACGTGTGCTGCATCGCTTGCCACTAGATAGACCTGATGCGCGGGATAAGGTGGAAAAGCTGCAGCAGCAGCTCAAATGGACGGCTTATCCTGGCGTACATGCGCTGCTCTTGAAGGTTAACTGCTTATACATAAACACACAATATACGTATTTATATGTCTGCTTTATTCTTTTAGGGTTGCACACATAGCGCCACCTATGAACCTACAATAACGCTGCTGGCCCAGTTTGCCCCTTTGCTCAGTCTTCCCGTATGTGATCCAACCCAAAGCTGCGCTTTTCCTATGAATGTCATCGCCTTGCTACCGTACATGTTGCTGCACTATGAGGATGCCAATGAGATTTGCATACGCAGCGCCGAGAATATAGCACAAGTTTCCACAGAGCTAGGAGCAAAGCTGGAAAATTTGGGAACGGTTATGACACTTTACAGTCGCAAGACATTTTGCAAGGAATCTTTCCAGTGGACTAAATGTGTGGTTAAGTATCTGCATGATACCTACGCTCACATGGGACTGCATATGCTGGCATTCTTAATTGAAGTGTTGGAAAAAGGGCCACAACAGGTGCAAGTGCCAGTGCTTAATGTTATACACTGCATGCTGCACTATGTGGATTTGTCAGCTCCACAGGCTCAGACTATTAATGCGGATCTGTTAAGAGCAATAGGCAAATATTTGGATGTAAGTACAAACTTATGCTTCATATCAGTTATTTAACTAACAACTAAGAGGACACTTGATAACTTTTTGTAATTTAATTTTGCATAGACTGTAAACTGGAAGGACTCTTTGAAGATACTGAAGCTGATTGTTACACGCAGCTCATCGCTTCAGGTCGTCCCACCAAGCGATGGCAGCAGCGCCGGCTTATCGTTCTCTTTCTATGGTGCATATCCGGATTCGGATATGTTTTGTAAAAAGGAACTGGCCGGTCGCACCATGGAATTCACCTTTGATGTATCTCAAACACCACTAATAGGCCGCCGTATACTGCTTAAAACAGAAGAGCCCATGGTTGTGCCCACAACAGGCAACTCATCTCTCAATTCTACCCTGACAAATGCCACCAATGTAACCAATGCCACCGTGGTTCATGCAACTGCTCCTGCCCAGCAGTCAGGCGCACAGCTGCTGCAGCGTGCTCACAGTAATGTAACTACCATTACCGCCTCGGCTGGTCAGCAGCATACAGGAGGCAGCAGCGTGGTTGGTACACCTAGCTCACCACGCCGCAGTGCTAGCCTCTCGCCTGCGGACACAGTGCCGCTTAGCGGATGGAAACGTCCCTGGATGTCACAGTGCCGTGTGCGTGAGTGTCTAGTTAATTTGCTGACAACTTGCGGACAGCGTGTTGGCTTGCCAAAGTCACCCTCGGTAAGTGATGTCTGGAGGAACAGTACTGTGTTGATTGTATATATACAGATAGCAGTGTGCATGCCATTTACGCTCCCTTAGCTAACTCAAGTCCTTGTTAATATTGACGGATTCATGCATACTAGTTATTTATTTCTTCTTCTTTTACTTTCATGTAACCAAACCAAACAATAAACCTCAAACAAACCCAAAAAAAAAAAATACCAAAAACTAACACGCCATTCATCATTAACAATCGAATCTAAATTATAGGACGATTTCATAAACTCAATTTGCTCCAAGGTAAAGAACAGGCTTCTAAGTTTTGCAACTCTAAACTTTTGCATGCTCTGTAATGTCCTGTTGGGGCTTCAATGTATCCGTTGGAGCAATGATGCGCCATGTTTACAGCTTTCATTCACAATAACACACAATCGCACCATTTATGCTCGTTTTTCCCCTCAGTTTTGTAGTTTTACCTTTTCAATTTTGCATGTGTTTTGTTACATACTGTACTGTTTTCGTTTCTTACTTTAAACACACATCAGTCGTTGAGCACGTCACTACTAACCGGATCGATTGCCACGAGACAAAGCGTAAGCTTTCATATGTCCTTACTAAATGTTATGTTTTCTCTGTGTTTTCGCCATTTGATGCAACAATTATAGTCTAATATGAGTTTTCCAACTTCACATAGGTTATATTCAGCCAATCATCCGATCTTATGGAAAGGCAGTCGTCAGCAGCTTCTTCCACCGAGGAAACATCGGGTCCACAGGGCGATCTCAGCAGTGGTTCACGTCGTGATGACGGGCAGCCTGACTTTACAGTTTTTAAGGACTTTGACTTCCTTGAGTATGAGGACAGCATCGCCGGCGAGTCTACGGACAATTTCAACTGGGGTGTGCGTCGTCATCAGCTTTTTGAAGGAGATGAAGATCGTCTGAATTGCGGCAGCGGTATCGGCTCCATTAAGGGCGGACATTCTTCAGCTTTGGAAGATAGCTTTAGCGATAAGACGCCTATATTAAGCAAGCGCAAGCGTCAGACTGCTGATGATTCTTCCGACGAAGAGGCCGAATCTGAATCCCCTATTGATGAGGATCGCAGGCAGGCATTCATAAAGTCAGGCTTCAGCGCAGTGCCACCTACATCACTAAGTCTACGTGAACGTCGACGTCGCAACTCTATTTCACGCAGCGACACCAGCGGCTCCAGTGCTGGTGATTTGGGCGATATTACGCCATGCAACGCATCGCCCCATTTGCCCGGCATCATTCGTTTCGGTGCGGCTATACGCGACGAAGCCGAAGAAAACTGGCGACGACAGTTGCAGGCCATGTTGGTTAATCAGCCCTCTGCGCATACTTCCGAGTTGCTGCAGCATTTGTATCGCTTGGTTAAGGAGCTGACTTTCAAGACCATAAGTATATCGAAAGAGGCTAAGAAGTTTTTCACAGGCATAGGATCACAGCTGGGTAATCGCATATCGCTGTTTACGGATTTGCTCAGCTCACGTGCCGATCCGCCGCGTGTTTGGTGCAGCGAGTTGCAGGCAACAACACCTAAGCTTTTTGAAACTTTAAGATTCAATGTGCTGGAAGTGCAGGAACATTTGGAGACATTTTTCGATCGCAAAGATCAGGTTTTAGAGGTACATAGGTTATTAACATGTTTAATTTATAACATATAGTATAATTGTTGCACCTTATTAACAGTGCCTTGATGCGGTCAAGAGTTCCTGCAAGTTATCACTGTTTAATGAATCGGATGTAGCTGCTTCCGGCCTGGAGCTTCCGAGTTGCTCTAGTATTGCTTACATGCCCTTCGATCCAGCTTCTACAGAGGTGGTCTTGGATTTGGGTCGCTCATTGTATAAGCTTATGTTTCAGTTGCTCTTGCTGATTGAATCCAATCACAAAATAAGTTCCAATGTTGTAAATCATTTTCGTATTAATGAAGACGTAAGTACTTAAAAGTTTCTTAGCAATTATTGTCTCAACTTTATTTGCTTTTCCAGATGCATGACATATCCGATCTTTATGCCCTGGTGCGCGATGCCTTGGTGCGATCTGTTAGCGAAGCAGAGTTAGATTGCTTGGAATCTTCTACATCAACAGAAGGCGAGCACACACCAACTCCTTCGCCCGGCTTACCTATGACTCAGGAGGAATTTGAAGCTGCATTGAATGAGCATATTGATGGCCAGCGTTGGCCCTGTGCCATTGCACATGTGCGTCAATATAAACGTGTATCCACTCTAAATGCCAGCGATCAAAGCTTGACCATATTTGGCTACAGCAATTTGGACAGTCGCCTAAAGTTCGATGAAATGTCCATCATATTAAATGCCTATGCATTTAGCATTATGAAGGATCGTAGTGGTAAGCATCTCATAAAACACCATTAAAGTATACAGCTCAAATTGTTTATTATCCAACAGAAGCCTTCATTGTATCAAAATCGGACTCGGAACTGTTTGAGGTATATGCTATATTATCGGAGAACTTGTATCATGTATCGAGTGCGCTAACAAATATGGAAATCAACATGAAGAGCTATACAGGCAATGCATCTGCAGGAAATTTGCATCGCAACGAGCAGGACATTGTGACAAATCTATAAATATACAATACATATTACTAGCATAAGTTCAGGGATACGCGCTGATCTTTAGCGCAAAAGGCGTAAACTCATTTTTATAGCCTCTTTATTTAGCTCCATAATCTATCAACATATATATGTACTATACATACCTTGTAATTAGCATTGTAAGCACTTTAAATTCAGTTATACCTACTATATTTTTTGTAAGAATTATTTTTGTGGTCGATCAAATGTATTTAAATAATTCAATTATACCTGCTATTTTTTTTTTATGTAGTATATATGTGCACAATTAGTTTATGTTTAGTTATTTTTAAAACTTTTGTTAGCATTGTCACTTGCAAATTTTCTTTAGATTTTGTAACATTTTTTGTTAGCGTATAGAATGTATTTCTTAAAGAAGCTTTGGGACAACGTTTTATATAAAATAAAATAAATATTTTGAATGTATTAAAAACCCAAACTAATCCAAACATTTTATTTTAAACAATATAGAATCCTTTACTCAAATTTCGTTAATATTAAATTGGTTTGATAAAGCTTTTTTTTTGCACAGCCTCCGACATTGTTTAATAAAATCAGCAATTGACCAAAAATACTCATTTTATTTAAACTTCAAATTACAAAAGTGGATAAAAAAATATTGAGATAGTGAGAAAGCTGTCAGTGGAAACATATGACCAGCATTTCAAAGTGTTGAGATTTTGTAGATAGGGAGTTGGATAGATAGATGACATTGAGACGCTTCATCTAATCTTTAAAAATTCAAAAGAACTAAAAGTAGCAAAAACGCATTTTTAATTAAAAAAGTTTTTACATTTATTTTACAAAATTTTTATCTTAAGTATGTCCAAATATATAGCAAAACAGAAGCATCAATAGTATGCAGGCAGTAGCTTTACAATTAATTAAAAATATTAAAACAAAATAAAAAAACTTATAAATTATGCATATGCAGTGATGCCAACAAATAATTGAATCACACCGTAGATCCATTCAATACCCCCTGTTTGTAACATTTGTATTTTTCTTGCGTCAAGCACCGAGCAAGACAACTTTTAAAGATGGTTTTTGAAATGTGTACAAGTAAATTCAAACTTGTGCCAATTTGAAGCTGAAATGTGAACGTTTTTAAGTGAAAACTCTTTTTAAACTAACTCATAACTCAGTAACTTCGTCCGAATATAAGAAGAATAAAGTGGCTGCACTAATGTCCACTTTAATAATTTCTTCTTGTATGTTCTAATTAACATCTAATTAATATCTTCTTGGAAACAAAATAGGCACGTATCTAACTGAAAAGCTTTTTTAGCGCCTTTCGCTGTTGTTTATTGTATTCGGCCAACAGCTGCTTGGCACTATTTAATTCGTTAAGAATCTGTTTATTTTCTGGCAGCAATGAGTAGGCATGCTTCAAGTCCTTGATGGCCTCTTCGTAGTTTCGTACAGCAATTTGCGCTTGGCCACGTCTGTAGTAAGCTTTGCTACATTTTGGATCCAAGCGTATGGCCTCTGAGCAATCGTATTTGGCGTTAAGGTAGTATCCTAACTTAAGATCTGCTGCGGCCATATTTATGTTGTTGACCACAGAAAAAGTATCTAGTTTGCGCAAATCTGCATCCACTGTGCTGTGCTTAATGTGCTCCAATTGCTGAAACTCAAACTGTTTTCGCAACTCGACACAATAGCGATTGGCTTTTTTATATTTGGCACGTGCTTCATAAAAGCGGCCCTGCTGGTAGTAATGATTACCAGCTTGTCGTAGCCCAGTCAGCAATGTAACAGCTTCGTCAGACTGAAATAGGCAATGGGAATTATTAAATATTTTGTATCGATATTTTTTTCAAAACTTACGCTGTGTTTCTCCGATTTACCCAGCCAGTCCTGCGGATAGGGAGGCAGTGTGTCTGGGGTTTCGTCACAACAATTAACGCACCAATCTTCACCAGGAGCCAATTCACCACAGTTTGCTATGACAATTTCCTCTGTGGGATCACCCTCGTCGTTGCAGTTTTGTTCCATTTCACTTATGATTCCTAGGCCACGTAGCACACGTCCTACCACTACATTGATGCCATTCAGGTTTTCACAACTGGCTGCAGTTATAAAAAACTGAGAGTTGTTTGTATTAGGTGTTCCATAGTTGACCATGCTAACCACACCTTCTTCATCGTGCTGCAAAACTAAAGTGAATAAGAGCAAAGTCAACATATCAATTAAACTTCACTAAATACCGTCAAATCAAAGTTCTCGTCCTCAAACACGGGTCCATATATACTATCGCCACTGGTGCCATCATTGTTAACCAAATCACCACTTTGGATGACATAAACTCGCTTAATCTTATGAAAACGATTTCCTTTATAATGCAGTGGCTTGCCAAGTTGGCCAATACCACGTTCTCCCGTACACAAAGCACGAAAATTTTCCGCTGTTTTAGGTACAACGTCCTTGCGCAGTTCAATTATTATGCGTCCCGCTGCGTCAACAAGTGTAGAAATGAAATATTTTGCTTACGTTGCCAATTTATATGCACAAATACATACCGCATTCATGTCCAATGTTAACATCTAAATAAACAATGGGATTTGTTGACTTGACGGGTTCCAACAGCGGGGTCTTATGCATTTTTGTACCGAGTATACATATATTGCTAGGAGTTAAGTGTTTTCGATTGTGTCTTTTGGAGTGGCTGAAATGTTACTCCCTCAGCTCTATTGTGTTGGGCTTTCACCAGCACAATAACTCTAATTTACATTGGTAACGAACTAATGAATTCCAGTGAAATCGATTCAAAATATAAAATATTATTTTACGCGTTATTATCGCTCATATGCTAAATTGCGATCAGCTGTTTTAGAAATATGCATTTTAGGGATGCCAACTTGGCTGAATGTGGCTAATATAGCATTGCGATATTTGTGTGCCTTCTTATTGTAAGGTAGACACTAAAAGTCTAAGTTGTATGACTGAGAGTAAATATTTGAATTAAACGTTAACTTCATGGCCAGGTCCACTTCGACTTTAAGCGCTAGTTTAAAAAAATTTAAATTGACAAAAAAGAATTCTTTCGAAAACAAAATTATATTTTTGTCATTTCAATAATTTAGTAATCTTTTATCATAAAAAGTGGGCTCTATGCAGAAATTGCATCTACATATCATGACCAATAACATTAAATAGCTAACTTTTCAAGTGTCTAAGACTTTTTCTTAAAGAAATACCATTAACCATTACCATTTTGGAAAGGTAGTCTACTTTTGAGAAAAATCAAATAATACAGTATTTTAAAAATGTCCTTTTTCACAAAAATAGCCATAAAAAATGAGCCACAGGAGGATAAAACAATAATTGATTTTTGAATGCGGAAAAATTACCCTAACATAAAAAATAAGTGTCATCTCTGGAGAAAAAAATGTTAAATTGGTCGACTAGTGTAATCTACAACAAATTACAATTCTAAAGAAGCTTATACTTAGTTGTTAGACTGTTTGAGAAATATCAATAACAAAATTAAAAAAAATTACTATATCTACTTAAGAGATGAATAAGTCGTTAGAAATAGAGATACTGCAGAATATTACTAAATAGATTCCCTAGCAAAGATAGAATTCAATAAGTAAAAAGAACAGAATTTTAAAGCACAGTCAACAGAAACAGAATAGAGATAAAAGTCAAGACGAGTTACACTGCGCTACAGAATACGAGCCGCAAATTTCGTGGTACGTTTCTTGCTTATTTATACCTTCTTTGAAGAACGCGTATTGTTTTTGGCCTCGGCATTGCTTATCGTAAATGGTCTAGCTGGATAAGGTTCTGGAAGCTGCCCACAGCAATTTTTGAAAACTAATGTTGCAGTTGGATATGAGAAAATGTTTTTTTGGCAAAGTGCCAGTTTTTAAATTAAACGCGTTACAGCTTAATTTAAAAAAAATACGTGTTTTTCGTTTTTGTTTAATTGTGACTGAACAACTGAATATTTTTGAACCAATTTTTTTTTAATATAAGTTGATAACAGAGCTTTCGGAAAAAAAAATATTTTCCTTACCAACACATTTTCTTAAAAAAATCATGTATTATATAATATAATCAACATATAATCTTCTTTTAATATGTCTATCATACATTTTTTAGACGTGACGAACGTATAAAAGTTCGTTATATGGTGTAAATATAAATGAAATCGATTTGGTAGAACAAATTAAAAAAAAATAAAACGAACATTTTCTAATTTTTTTTTTTTTAATATATAAAAATTTTCTTCAGAAGATGGCAAAAATTGGAATAAATTTGTACATAATTTAGCAGAATATATATTTTTTGTTTAAACGATAAAAAATATTGATTTATTTTGTAGGTAAATAAAAAATATTATCCTTTGCGTATTTTTCTGCTCGTCCGTCTTTTTATTTTTTTTTGTCTAGCCCATTTGAAGTTTCTGTAGTTAATAGACTTTCAATTTATCAAATTTCTTCCGACTTTGCTCTCTACAAATATCTTTCAATTGAAACTTGTTGTTTATTTACATATTTTCTTATTATTATCTACTAAATTTACTTATTGTCTCAAAACAGATTGAAAATAAAATATAAAAATGAAATAAAAATAACATATAATTGTAAATATTTAAAGAATATAATAGAATATGGAAAAAATGGCTGACACAATAGGCTGCAATTGATCACAATATCAATACCTTGCACTGCAGACTTATCAACGCATACTAACTCGATATACGATAGTTGATGATACGTGAATATATCGATCAGAAAAAAGCCGATAATTTCCCTTGCTCACGATTCTTCCACTTTTGTTCTAGTGCCTTCCAACTGTCAGGCAAAGAAATAAACTTTAATACTTGGTGAAAAATATGAAAATATTTTTGATCGGCATAATCGAGAGAGAAAAATGCGAACAAGCAAACGCATGGTAACCCTAATAAAAAAAAACCAACTTACGCTAAATATTCGACGGCATACGACGCTAATACCCTTTACAAATGCAGGTCCTTGTGCGTGCAGTAAGGTTTTAAAATATTTATGTTCATGACTCTATATTAATTATATTAGCAAGCACGCCTCTTTAATTTATTACTTCTATACCCTGCAACGGATAAGTGAACTAAACTAAGTTTGAATTTATGACTTAAGAAGAATCTTATCTAAACAATTCATGACGGATTAATTGCGTCTATGTATGATAATGATTTTAATCATGCATATCTGTCGATTCAAATCAATTTTTTTTTGCAATGTTATTTTTAATTATTGGACAATAAGTAAATACATTGGAAATTCTAAATTAACAGAAGATATATTAGTTAAACTTCAATGAAGAATTAATATTTTTTATTCCTATGAACTCATTTTAAATATGGCAAGTGGTTAAGGACTATATGCTTAAATGACTTGCCTTGCAATTATTGGATAGCAAAGTCCATACTGGCTACAAAATAGCTTTCTAAAGTTCTGTTCTGAAAACTTAGCTGCGACTTTCTACCAAGTGGCCAAATCACTTGCTTTGTTTTTATCTTAAGTTCTTACTTTGCTTTTCAAGTGATAGTGCGATTCCGAGTCCAAGGTAATTGGCTAAGAGGTATTTGTGTATTCTTTAAATATTACGTGTTTCGACTTTTCTGTATTTACCATTTCTTAAGCCATAGATAGCTCTACTATTACAACATTTTCATTTTGTATACCAAGAGATACTTGCGTCTATAGATGACATAGTGTAATGATGATCATTACCGACTGACTACAGGAAGATACACAATGAATATTTTGTAAAGGATACTAGCATGAATACTTTATAGATCGGATGTTTAATCATCCATTTAATCATAAATGTGCCGATTCTTTAAATAAGATTTAGACTGCATGAAAAATGGAGCAAAAATCAGTTACTTAATTGTATATAATATTTCTGGATGCTTTTAATAAATCTAAACATTATATTATTTTCCTCCAAAACTGATAACAACCTCTTCCAAAGTATTCTTTCAAATACTTTTTTTGGAGAATTTCACCAGCAAGCTAATCGAACTGTAGGACGCAGGAATGCTTTCGCGATTGTTTGGTTTTGGAATCATAATAACCTTCTAAAATTTTCATCGTGTAGCAAAAAAATCCAGTCTTAAGTAACATTGTAAATAAAAGCTAAAAATTGAAGTAATTTTTGAGAGTCGTTTTCTCATTCTTTGGATTTAGTCAGGTGAATTCTTCTTTAATTTCTGACACACTGATTCGGTGAATTAACAGCCACATCTGACAAGCCAATTCCAAAAGATCTATTTTTTTAGAGTCTTGTCAAGTGTAAATGTTGTACAAATGTCTCAGCCTTAATTTTGTTGGTCTAAAAAAACATTTCTCTTTGCTGGCCGTTTTAATTATTTGATAGCCTACATTCGTGATCCTTAGTGTTGGGATCGAAGCTTTTGAGAAACTCAGCAGTTACCTAATTTCTTATTTCGAAGAGGTGGTTTTCAAGTTGGTTCTTAGCATTATTTCTGGACACGTGATACTTTCTGTTTTTTTTTTCAGTTGGGAAAGTTAAAAAAATCTTGTATCGGGTTCCTGCTTTTTATATTGCGACTTAAGTTCATTATTTCGAAAATCCAGACCATCAGTTCTTTATCGTAGGTTTCAATATTGCTATCATCTACGAGGCTTCGTTAAAGTATATGATGTTAAGAGTATATGACTTTCGACATCTTGAATTTAACCGTTTAGCTTATCTTTAGACTTTTTACCTTATTTCGTCGACCACATAATGCCTAGGCAATAAAGTAATTTGCCTTACACCTAACATATCATTAGCAGATAATTGACTGTGTCCTTGCAAAGGCTATAAAAATGCGAGCCTCAAATCGTAGAGACAATAGTTTACTTGGTAGCTGAAATGGAGGACATATTAAACCTGGAGCTCGATCGAATCGACGCCATGCCTAAAATAGGCTTAACTTGGGTGGAGTACAGTGCATATTGTCTGGGTATCAATATTGCACCAAGAAAACGTTCCTCGAAACCGTGTAAAATGTGAGTGTTTAAAATTAGGTTTTAGGCATATTCATAATCCCAATCATTTAGAATTTTCCTGACCACCTTGCTTGTGAATGTATGCATCATATATAGCCTTTTAAAGTTTATAATGGTGCACTACCAGATATCTTTTGAATCTTACGTTGAGGTATGTTATATAAACCAATTATGAACCGACTTTACAACTTAACATTTGGTATCTACAGGCTGTGCTACTTACCTTTCAACTCTCCGTCGGTGTATACAAAATGTTTCATTTTTATTACAATTTAGATGATTGCGTTAAGGTCTTGAAAACAACTGAGTCTGGTGGAATTCTAATGGATCTAGGCATTTTTGACTTGGGTAAGTCCAACCCCTCTACGGGATTCTTAGATTTCGAAGCGAGTCTTTACATTGTATTTCAAACTCAAATCATATAAATATATTTTGTTAGTGCAAAAATGTTTTGTAAGTATCAATTATGGATTCGTACTTAAGTAAAAATAAAATGGCTTTGCCCCAGTCCCAGTCTAGCCGTATTATCTGTTTCTCAAAGTTCCAAAGAATTAAAAGTAACAAGCTGTTTTAGCTGCTTTGATTTTTTAGATGTTCACCATGTACTATCCAAAGATTGAAAGAAATAAGGTCTCAACATCTTTTAGTCATAAGATACACGGACATACTTTGGGTAACTTTGGGGGCTTGCCACAACTCGTTCTGTATGTTACATACGTAAGGAACAGTATATAATGAGGGTATTCACGCTCACAAAATCTTCCAGGCAACTTTTTAATCAACTTTTATCTCTTGATTTGTTGTGAAAGTATTGCATCATTGGCTGTTTGCGGCAATTTCGACACTGGAATTTTTTAGCTATTTTGTGATGTAAAAATCAGCGAAATATCTTATACACGTTGGTAACGAACGACAAAATAAAAGTAAGTTCAATTTAATCAAAATTAGAATTGCATAATTAAAATCATTAGTATTGTGCATTTTATGTACTATATTTTTTTCCCCCTAAAAGGGTTTCTCACAGAGAGGTGGGGCACTGCGACCAAAAGTTCTTTTGTACCATATCCTTAAGTTAAAGCAAAAGACTTTCCGCTTTCCGCATGAATAGCAGTAGGTCTTTTGTTGGTATTGACCTGAGATGGAAGGGACTAATCCGTTCCTTTCCCATGTGACAGGCTCTGTCCCATATCTGGGCAATCATAGAGAATATGTCTGGTGGTTTCATCGTCTTCTAGACAGAGTCTGCACTCTGAAGAGTCTGATAGGCCAATTTTCTGAAGATGGTATCTAACAGTGTGGTGGCCAGATAGGTATGCTACCAGGAGCTTTATGTCCGCTCTGCCAAGACCTTTTGTCTTGTTCGCATTCAGAGATTTGACAAGCACTTTTGCTTGATGAAGCCCCGGAAGGGAGAACCAGTATCTCCTATGTTCTGCCGCGGCCCATTTGTTTATCATGGTTTTGATTGTGGACCAACCAGTATTACAAAACGGCGCAGGAGATGTGGTCAGGGTGGAAGCACTCTGTCGTGATAGATCGTCAGCGATCGTGCTAACATCCACTCCCGAGTGTCCAGGCACCCAACATAGTACGACTTTGTTTCGGGCGGACAGAGTTTTGAGGTAGTTATGGCATTCTTTAACCAACCTGGAGGAGATGCCCCAGGATGACAATGCCCTAATAGCTGCTTGGCTATCTGAAAAAATGCATATGTTTGCTACCCTAGTTCCCTTGAGAAGGATACTAAGCACGCAGATCTCTATGGCATGAATTTCCGCTTAAAAGACCCTGGGTCAGATGCTCATTGCGGTACAGATTCTGGTGTTGGGTCCAACGATTCCAACACCTACACACTGCTCAGTTTTGGACCCACCCGTGAACCATTGTTGCCACCGGAGGTTTCCACCAGAGGTCTCCGCAGGGGCTGCCTTCAGTCCAAGTCTCCCGACTTGGGAGAAGAGATCTAAATTTCTTGTTATGAAAAAGTTCTGTGATCATAAGATGTAATCTAGAGCAGATCGATACGTCAGGAATGGAATATATAAGTGAGGCATGACCAGAGTCACTTGCTTAGAGTCCAGATATGACCTGGAAACGTAGTAGACTCTGCATGGTTGACTTTTTGATGAAAATGTGCAGTGGTGTGAGTTCAAGGAGTGACTCCATGACAGCTGTCGGACAGGTACGCATAGTTCCCGAGAGAGATATGCATACTAGTCTTTGAAATTTGATCCAAAGTCTGTTGTATTAACTTCTCAAGCAAGCATAAATACCCTTCAATTACTTACAAAACTTAAAATAACCTTAAACGAAAATTAACATAGTTAAACTTCAATTTGTTTACAATAAACAATTTGAATAAAATTTTTTTTTTAAAGCACATTAATTAAAATTAAATGCTTTTCTTTTTTTCAAGATCTCCCTCGAAAATTTCAGCTACGCAGGCAACTCAGTTCCATTTTAATCAATAGTTGGCTTAAGATCGATCGTCAGGTTATGTTTTTCTTCAAAATTGTTTGTATGCCAGTGCTGTACTATACTTTACGTCCATATTTTCAATATATATATGATTGCTATATTCTAAAAGATACCTGTGAAATGACACTAAGTAAGTGGCTAAATTAATAGACAAACCATTAATATAGTATATTTTGCAACGTTATTTTAAGCATATCCTGCCATTGTGCCCTATATGCAGCTGGGTAATCATCAATTTCCCTCATATGTTGTGCGATTTTTCCTACTGCAATCGGGTCCTGTTTGGTGCTTTTTTGGTAAGTTTTTTTTTTGACTTAAATTATGGTATGTAATACGCTAGTGATCTCTATTTGTTTCTAGCTGTTTTTGGTTTCAATAGTCTCTTCGTTGTTCTGACTAGGCATGAGGTGGGTCTCTTTCATGTTTTGCGTCATATGGTAAAGTGCTCTACATCGGATGCTGTGGTTCCCAAGCATATGCGGGTGCAGTATTTAAGATGTTGTGTTAAACTTTATGCGCGCATAGCCCGGTAATATTATAATAGTTTTTGAAGGCTTATATTTAAGTCATCTTTTATTTCAGACATCATGGTCGAATTGAAAACCTTTTTAAATATATTATCCTGGTACAATGTGTGGTTAGTTGCATGCTGATATGCATGCTGCTCTATAAACTCAGCACAGCTTTGGTAGGTAAACGTTATACATATGTATTAAGGGTATCACGCTGAAAAGTTGTTACAAATCGCAACAGGCCGAAGTGTGAGCATTGCTGATTTTTATGAGTTGTTGAGTTTTCTTCTTTCATCTTTTTGTAAAGCCCCATAACTTTTTAACTCCTCAACTCAACACAAAGCGTGAATACCCCGATTATATTTCCATTATATATTTAAAAATTCCAGCTATAGTTTTGATTAAAAATTAAAGCTTTTGAGGTTTTTCTTTACAGTGTTTAAAAGGCAATAACTCACCTATTTATTTTCCTCCTTTCATGTTTTTTTATTGTTAACAAATATTTGGGGTGTTCACTTTGTTTCGCATAATTGCACAATGCTAAATGTGCATTTATTTGCGATCCAGACATATTTTTTTCTACTGTTTTAAGTATTATTTATAACAGTTGTTTAGGTATAATAGAAAAGTATGCAGCTACAATGGAAGTTGGAATGTTTTTGACGTTGAAGATCAGAAAATTTACTTTACAGCTTATTCAAGCATTTCTTAACAAAAACAAAAAAATTCAAGCACAAACATAGTTTTAAGCCTTTTTTGTTTGTGTTGCTCAACAGTTAATCTTTTATTAGCTTTATGCCTCATTGTTAGGGTTACTCATGTCATTACTCGGATATTTTTGCTTTTTTTGCATTTACGTACTACACAGTGAACACCCCAATTATGAAGTAGTGACAAAAAGAAAAGACTTGGATGCTTGATTCGGTTATTTATGAAGATATCATAACCCAATTCGTTAATGGAAAGGCGTTCAGAGTACTTAAATAATATGGTTACATTCATCATGGTGTCATTAAACGTGATATTAGCACCTCCAAATCTTAGTGCTGGCTGCCATAGCAGAGAGATTGACCAGTAATTGTCGGGTACTTCTTGGCGACATATTTCCATTATTGTTTTGTATCATGCTATTCCGACATCTTTTATTGATATGGGGAAACTGAGGCTTACCTGATATCTTTTCGGCTGCCAAAAAGGCATCGATGGTCCTACCGATAGCTATGATACTGCCAGTATCGCTCTTAGATTCATCGCCCCTGACAACGTGGCAGTCCCCGAGAGGGCTGGAGTGAGGCTCTATGCCCCATTTAGAAGTTAAGAATACATAGTAGTAGTAAATAATATGGTACTGGGTATAATTGTCCCAGTCTAATGTTATCGTTTATTTCTCTCCGTCTCTGATCTTTTTCTTAGGATATTGGCATGGTTGTGCTTGGTATGATTATGGTCTACTTTATAACAATAACTTTGGAAATCAGCTTGTACAATGTGAACGCACAAGAAGTGGAGTCTCAGGTATTTCTTTAATGCATTTATTAAGATTTCTTTGTGATGAATGGAAAATTTTCAGAGCGAATTACTTTTGTTTGACTGGTACGACTGTGCCTGGTACAATGAGTCGCGCGATTTTAAATTTATGATTAAAATGATGTTGATGTTCTCTAGACGCACTCTGAGGCTAAGTGTTGGAGGTTTCACCAATCTATCCCACAGTTTTCTTGTGCAGGTATGTGATTCTTTAAATAAATGATAATTATAATTACTTAAGTTCAACCAACATCATCTACAGGTATTTCGCATGAGTGGAAATTTCTTTTTACTTTTAAGAAATATGAGCAACAATTAGAGCTGAAAAAAATTAATTAATTAAAATTTAAAAATTACAACTTTGGAAAATTTTTATTTAAGGCAAATTCATTACGCGACTTATATATAAGAAAATGTTGTAATTGGCACATAAAACATATATGACAAAAAGTTTTATATAGTAGTAGTTATTTAGAATAGGTTTGAGTGGAGCAGTGGTTTTGTTATAAAATAATGTTTTTGCTATGGAGTTAAGCACGGCACAATTTTTTATACATAATACAGTCCATGGCTGGCTTGAAACGAAAGGCACAATTTGTGGCAGTTGGCAAAGTTACGCGTGACGTAAGCAAATCAGAATCACGTTATTTATGGCGTATAGTATATACCTACATATATAGTACATACATACATATATAGTATATACCTACATATATAGTAAATTTCATATGAAGGATGCGTTAAAGCTTAAAGTTTCTCGTTTTTCTGGTTTCGTTTTTGATTTTTGAACTAAACAAAATATTTCAACTAAAAAACTAAAATTATATATATATTCATTCAACGGCTATGGCTAACTGCGATTTGTTCGTCCTTTTATCGTACTTATTGTTAATTGAAGTAGTTGGTAGTATTGGTGTGTCTCTGTGTGTGTGTGTGCGTAAACTAAGGTTCTAGACGGTTGCGCCTAAAGCAACCTGGCGGCAGTGCTTCAGATATATAACGTACATTTTCCACCTCCTGGAACAGTTCCTTCAGCTCGGCATCATATTTATCGATTAGTTTCTTTTGTATATTGCGCTGTTCTCGATATTTTTCAATGCGACCGGTAAGGTTAACGCGATTGATATCAACCTCTACAATAGAAAGCCGGTTTTCTGTGGAAAAAGCAGTTAAGCATTTTAGTGGCTTAAAATCTTATCTTACAATGTTCAACTTACCGAGCTCATCTAAGTCCGCAGTATTAATGTCCTTTAAGTTCTCTAGCTCGTCCTTAATAGCTGTAAGCTCGTTGCCGGCCTTCTCAATTTGTTTCTGCGCCTCCTGTGTGTCCGCCTTAGCTTGACCCACCTTACGCTTGGCATCGTCAACAAGACTGTCATCCTTTGTTGAGTTATCCTCCAGCTTGCCAATTTCGATTTCGGTCACCTTAACGCGATGGTTCAACTGATCTGCCTCATCGCGCAGCTTGCGGGCGGCCACCTTTGTTTCATTGGCTTTGCGGCGTATGAGCTCGGCATCCTTTTAAATAGGTTATGTATAGGTATAGCTTCGTCGTATTGTTTGATTTAATAAATTAATCCGTTTTGGCTTACCTTAGAAGCCTGCTCGGCGTACTTCTCCTGTGCCTCCTGCGCGTTCTTCTTGGCCTCGTTGGCATTTCTGTTGGCACCATCCAAAGCCTCTCCTGCCTGTCGGATGAGCTGCTCAGCCTTGTCTATTTCCTGCTCAATGCTTGAGACTGTTTTCAAAGCTAGATCCGCTTTTTCGGAAGACTTTTGCACTTCGGATTGAAAACCGGCCAATGTGTTGTAAGTGTTGTTAGCTTCCTTCAATGTATTATCGCCTTGTTCAACCGCTTTGGTAGCCCTGTCATGCGCAGCTGCCGCACGCTTCAACAGCTCAATGTCATCCTGCTTTTGCACCTGAGCACTAAACCAAGGAAGTGAAACTCAATATACAACGTTATGTAAATCATTGAAGCTTACCGTTCCAGTAGTGTCTGTGCCAAGTCGCGCTCCGCTTCGAAATCTGCAAACACTTCACCATTGCTGTTGGACAGTTCATTAATCTCCTTCAGAAGTTCATCGGCTTTTTCGTTAGCGTCGAGTGCATCTTTTTTCAGCTTTTCTATGTCTATATCAGGCTGTGTCTGTCTGTTCACATCGTTAAGCAACGTCAGTGCCGTATCGTACACTTCATTGGCCTTGCGCAGAGCTTCCTTAGATGATTGCACAACAGCGCCCAGCGATTGCTTTACGTGATCCAACTCAAGACGAACCTCAGAACGCAGTTCAGTGCTAACCTTGAGTTGTAAATTGATGGCATTCTTAGCCAGCTCATGTGCTTTTTGCACCGCATCACTAGCGTCCTTGGCATTCTTCAAGTCAAAGTTGGCCTCTGACTCCAAACGATCGGCCAAAGCACGTGCTTCGCGCGATATATACGAGATCTGCTCGGATTGCTCGCCAAACTCCACAGACTTGTTTTTGGCCTTGGCCAAGGCCTGTGCACCCTCGTCGTTAAGCAAGTCCAAAGCATTTTGCAGATCTTTCTTGGTGCTCTCAATGATGTCATGTAGCACCGTATAGTTACGACGACCCTTTTCAATTTCGTCATTAGCATTTTGTTGCAGTGCATCAGCATTATCCAAGTGATCGCGCATGGTGTCCAAACGTTTATGCAAATCATTGATAACCTCAGTATAGGTTTGGCCGCCCTCACCAGATCCTGAACGAGCGTCTTGGGCCAAAATGGCTACCTTTTCTTGCACAGCCTTTAGCTTGCCCTCAAACTCATCATCGTTGGTTACGGGTGTGCGTGCAATCTCATCCAGAGTGGAGCTCAAATTGGCCAGTTTGGCGCGATGCAGGTTAGCGGCATCTTGTACAAGATTGTAACAGTCGGGACAGTCCACACAGCCATGGTGACGATCATATTTATTTTCCTTACAGCGATCGCAACGGCGACCCTCTACGTTGTCATTGCATGGACATTGACCATTCTGGTCGCATTGGAAACCCTTGGAGCCACTCTCGTCGCATTCACAAGGCTTGCAGCCATC
The DNA here is from genome assembly GCA_037043745.1 of Chymomyza amoena. Classification (NCBI taxonomy): domain Eukaryota; kingdom Metazoa; phylum Arthropoda; class Insecta; order Diptera; family Drosophilidae; genus Chymomyza; species Chymomyza amoena. The sequence goes on from JBAMAX010000739.1 coordinate 116,275, forward strand.
GCTTGAAAAGCCATAGAAGTAGTTTGCGCATTGATCACAACGCTGACCCACAACGCCAGGCTTGCAGTGGCACTGCCCTGAATATTTATCGCACGTGGCATTATAGCTGCCCACAGGATCACACAAACAATTTTCGCAGCCATTGCCTGAACGTATGTTGAAGTAACCAGGCTGGCACTCGGCACATTCACGCCCAATAACATTTGGCTTGCACTGACATTGACCCGTTACTTGGTCACAGCGTGAGATGCCTTCCAGATCCTGCTCCGTGCCAGCAGCATAACAACTGCAGCGATCGCATTTACCGTGTGGCAATGCCAACGGATCACCAAAGTGTCCGGGCAAACATTGATCACAATGAGAGCCCGCCGTATTGTGTATACACTTTAGACACTCGCCAGTCGTACGATTGCAGTTGCCTACCGCATTTGGATCCACATTGCCATTACAATCGCAGTTCTTACAGGTCTGTACTTCGCCAAGTATGCCCGTAGGATCGCCATAGAAACCATCCGAACATTGCTCGCAGCGAGCTCCAAAGTAACCCACCGGACACTCAGTACAAATCACAGTCTCGCCGTTAATTTGCATACAAGCGCCATCGTCCGGACAGGGACAACGTTTGCAGTCATAGGGTGTGCTACCTAAGGCATTGCCGTAGTAGCCCTTGGCACATTGGTCGCAATTGTCGCCGTATGTGTTATGCTGGCAAATGCAACGTCCCGTTTCCGAGTCGCAGATTTCCGCATGACCATTGCAGTCACACGGTATGCAAGGCATAAAGGGTCCACCACGTGCGGGACTGTGACGATAGCCAGGTGCACAAGACTCGCAGAACTGTCCCAGGTAACCCTCGGGACAAGTGCACTGCTCAATCCAGGTGGCTGGCGTTCCTGCTGCACCGCGATGTGCAGTTTGCAGCTCTACATCATCCAGAATAGCCTCGCCCTGCACGGAGTAAGTGGCGCGTATCTTGATGGCTGTCAAATTGGAAAGTATGGAGAGAAAGCCGCGCGCCGATTGACTGGGTTGCCACTGATAATCACGATGCTCATGCAAGCGGAAAGCGTATTCCTTGACGCCCTGGTCAGGCATGCCATTGCCCTGCGCAAAGATGGGCAGCGAAATTTTGCTGCCCGAGCCCTCCAAGATGACATCGCTGGCACTAGTGCTGGGACCCACCTGACCTACCAGCTGCAGTTTAAACTTAAGCTCACGATTGTATGACGCACGTTGATCGCCTAGGAAACGATCTGGTGCATGGAAGTAAACATACTCATTACCCTGTGCCGTGGTGCCAATGCTGCGGCTGTACTGATTGTACTTAATGTCTACGTCGCGCTGATTAAGATCAATTGCGGTCCAACGTTCTTTGTGCTTGTTGAAATTAGAGGTAACCGATACGACAGAATAGCCTGGTGCTGTCTGGCACTCAGAAGTGTGACCATAGCAGAAGCAGGGCGTGCAGCCAAAACGATTTCCCAGATCCAGATTAAAGAAGCCCGGTTTGCATCTGTAGTGATAATTTTCAGAGTAATAAATTTAGCTTTTGCAGACTTTTCCAGCTGTACTTACTCATTGCACCGACGTCCCTCCACATTCTCCTTGCAAAAGCATATGCCGCTCTCAGCATCGCAGGCGGGCTTGTTGTCATGAGAACCGCGAGCATCACAACCACATGGCTGGCAGCCATGAGGTCCGAATTGATAGAAGTTGTTATCGCAACGGTCGCACTTATCGCCCGTAACTCCAGGTTTGCACTGACACTTGCCCTGACTGTTGCACTGCAGCGAGCGGGAGCCAACAGAGTCGCAGGCACAGTTGATGCAATACCCATCTTCGCGCATGTAAAAGTTTTCCTTGCAGCGCTCGCAATTGGCTCCGTCACGATTTTCGCGGCAATCCAGGCAATGTCCGCCATGTCCGGTCGTATTAAAGAGATGGGCATCGAAGAAGCACTTGTCCGCAAAGCCATTGCAACTGCAAGCTGTCAAAAGGCAGAGTAAGAGAGACAAAAATGCACATTATTTGCATATTCAGTTAAAGGTTTCTGCCCATTTTGGCTTACAATTGATCAGATACCACTGTGTGTTAGTGACACTAAAATTAATAAGGTTAGTTTTCAAGGCATAGTCATAGGACCAGCCATAAGATTGAATAACTGCCAAGTTGGGGCTTAAATAAAGCCAAATCAACAGACGCAACATTTCTGATACTAAACACGTCCGTTGCACTTGATGGTCTGTGCTCAAATATAACAACTAGGCAGAGCAGGTGAATCAGAAGTTCTGTGCGGAAGCAAACGCTAAATAATAATCTTTCTATAACTGTCCAACCAACAAGCTGTTTTTAACGGCAATGTCGTTTTATCCTTATATAGGCTAGATCCCAACCAGTTTGTAAGCTACCATTTATGTTACTATACCTACATTTACACTCGTTGACTTCCGTCGACGTTGCCCTTTTCCATTTGACGTCATTGTACAGCGGCAGACAGCGATCGCAGTCCGGTCCATCAGTATTGTGACGACACTCGCAGACCAGCGTGCGTTCTCCATGCATACCCGTGCTGGCCACACACTTGCTAGCATGGCCATTACACTTGCAACGTGCACCCACAGCTATATCGCTGATGGCATAGAAGTAGGATTTCAATACCTGTGCATCGCCGAAGAGCTCATCACCAAAGGTATTCAGGCGATCCAGTGTGATGCGTATGTCTGTAGCAGTGACCCATTCTTGAAGCTCTGCGCTGCGCTCAAAGTTAATGCCACTTGGACGACCTTCTAGCGTAGAGAAGGCAATTTCACCATCGCGTAGGGGTGAGATGTCACTGTACTCGCTGGTGCACAGAGCATGTGCTTCCCCTTCACCTTTGCGTATGGCACGGGAGTCGGGTAACGCATATATGTCCCGACAGGTGGCGCTGTAGTACTGATAAGGTATCCAGGGACCACTCTCTGATGTGCGCTTGTATATGGTAAACGATTCAGGACGTGGCGAGCGGAAAAGTATGCGCACATAGGTTATGTCGTAGGATTTGCCTGAGAATGATAATAATGATAATTAAGATATATCGCAGAATAGTTATGTTTGTAAAATAAATATTTTATAATTTTACCAGAGTTTTTAAGGACTTTACTTTTAACTTTATAATAATTTTTGATTTTCTTTGACTTAACTAAATGTACTTACGCAAATGAAGAGTCAAATTCACATGATTTGGATGCTGTATACCCTCAAACATGGTCTCCGATTGCCACCAGGATGGATTTTGTGGATCATGCAAGTCCGTCAAATGTGAGGGATCGTGATCACCAAACCTTTACAAAATATGCATATTTAGTCAAAACGAATTATGGACATAGCTTGTATTTGTTTTACCTGCAGAATTCGCAGTTCTTGTGATTGGGATTCATTGTCTGTATGCAAAAATGATTGTCCCCTTGTTCTCCGCAGGTATTTGTGGACTCTATGCGCAGTTGATAAGCGGCATTTATGAACTCTGGCATGCATTTCTATAATCGGTAAAGAAAAAAACATCAAAAGTATGTCATCTCTTTTAGGGATTCTACATTATTAAGCTAATTGAGCTGTCTGAAGCGACAATTGGTCTACACAAATTTGTTTATTCATTCAATTGTTACTCAATTAGTTTGTATGCCAACACTTAAATTAACGCTTATTCAAGTCCACATATTGATTAGCTGGCTGTTCCCCCCAAATTTATTACAATTATTTTGTTAACTTTTGAATAAGAAGTAAATGTAGTAATTATTTTTCTCTGGGCTGAGATTACAGTGCTAATAAGAGTCGAAGCAAAAGATTTAAAGGCATAAGATATTCAGTATTTGGAAGCATTATACTTTGTCATAATCGGTTTACTGCATCATAGTCTAAGTCCAATATTTCTTATATGTATATATTTATTTTTATTTTTGACTCTTGATACTGTGAACAGGCTTTCCATATATATCAGATTTCTATATTATATATTTAAAATTAATGAATCACATTTCTGAAACCGCAAAATATATTTTTAAATTTTTAGATTTGTTAAACTAAATCTCGAATAATAGAAAATATTTTCAAAGCTCATATATAATCTCTCTACTAAAAAAAATTAGTTTTTAACTTACCTGCGCTCTGCCATATGGATCGTAGCACTCTAGCGCGGGCATAAACGTTGTAGCACTATGTCCACCCGCTGAATTGATGGGCGGACGTTGTGCTCCAAGTGCCACCGATGCACAGCAGCACAGTAGAGCACTGGCAAGCAGCAAACGCGACGTGGAGCCTAAGCTCCATCTGCTGCGCTTCATCTTTGTCGTTATATTAATGTGAACTGGGGCTTTTAAGCACTAAACTATTAGTTCTGAACACTTATTCGAGTAGTTTTTTTTTTGTGTTGGGGCTATTATCGCGTTTTTTAAGTTTAAAACATAATTGCCTTGGAGTTTTGCTTGAGCGGCTTCACTCGCTGTAAAAATAGAAAAAGTTATGAATCAAAAATAATTTTTTTCACTTTGGAGAATTTTCATTTGATTTGTATGGAAAACCACACATCTGCTGTACATATTGTGAACTAAACAAAAAATCTGATTTTTTTTTGTTTTTATTTTTTAATTAGCTTCAAAACGTTCATAAAGTAAACTCAGTTGTCCAGTTCAGACAGTCAGTCAGTCAATAATTTTTACCAGCTGCGCCAGCCGGCATTTGTTCGCTTACTCAATTTTGTTTAAACCAAACCAAACAAAACCAAAACGAAACGAATCCAAAAACAGCTAAAGAAAATTTCATATAAAAACAAGCAATAACTAAAAAACAAATAAACAAAACTTTGTCGGTGGACCATGCACTGGAAATATTCTCAAAGCGTAACAAAAATTTTACTTCCTATACGCAGTCCCTTTGCTCTTCATCCACAACTCGTCATTGTGTGTATAACTCGAAATTATTCCAACCGATGATTTCATCTACTTCGTCCGTATCTGGCACGCATACACTACACACGTACTATATATACTGTGTACTGTGTACACACTACTTACAGATATAGTTGAGTTTTATCTGTATCTATAACAAACACGCCCAAACATTATGCAAAAGAAAATTTGTGCATACAACTTTTTAAAAGTTGCTAAAAAAAATTAAAATTTCTGTGAGCAAAATGCAGTCGCGTTTTTATGTTTATCTTTGTATCAAGGTTACATTCATTAAGTCGGGGTTGTTTGCACAAATATTTAACTAAGTATCTTTTTTTGTACAAACTTTGTTAAGTAGCCAGAATAAGTAAATCAGTAAATATCATTTAACGAGTAAGACACAACAGTGCTTTAAGCAGATGATATCATAGTTAGACTATTTTTAAAGTATATACTTTTTTTCTTTTAATAGTACTCAAATATGTTTTGTCCCTTGTGTAACCCAAGTATATACAGACATGCAAAAAAACGACTTTCAGATATAGAGATCAGACCATATTTTTCTTGTTTTTGGGGCCAAAATCCGCGTAATGATTTTATCTCCAAAAACCCAACGTGCTGGGGCTTATCTCAAAAGCTTATAGTGCTGCGGTTTTGAGACTTCTGATTCTAATTAAAAAATAATTTTCAAAAAATAGCTTAAAAGCCTGCAGCAACCTTCAAAAATCCCATAAAATTAGCCTGATGGCTTGATGACGTCGAAGCGGGCTTGAAGACGACGAACGTTTACAATTGAAAGGACTAAGCAAGAGAGAGAGAGAGTGAACTGGTGAAAGAATGTTGAAGCTAAGAAGAAGAAGAATGTGGTCTCAGTAACCTAAAGTACTGGGGTTTTTATTTGGAGTAGTGACGGACAACTGATCTCGAAATAAATTATTGGGCGAAACTTAAACTGTGGGTATAGGAAATAAGCGAAAACTGTTTACGCATTTCACAAAAAATCTTGAGTTCAAAAGCCAACGATTTCGGGTAACCAGACAACCAGTCGTTTCGACAAAATATTAAAATTTTTTTGTTTTTTACGATCACAAGATACTGCGTACTGATATAGCAAATACTTTGATAAAATTTGGTTTCCCTAGATGTTTTGAAATCTACCAATGGACTTGTGGATGATAAGCCTTGTTTTATTTATTTTTAGCATACCAGATCCATTGGCTACTGGGTATAAAGAATGCCAAGTGGCGCTTAAGGCCGGTTAAATCTAGAAAAATAATTTTTTCTGATAAGTAAATCGTACAAAGAAATGGAATTGAGCACAGCGGAAGAAGAAATGTGACAGCATATCAAGAGAGAATGCTGTCATCGAGCGCTTTTGAAAAATATATTTTTCTTAATAACTTCCACTAAATCATAAGTACAATCAGAAATTTTTAATTTAAAATTTTTCTAAACTAATTAGTTAATCTTTTCGTCATAAAAGAGTTTAAAACCTAATTGTATTGGGAAATTTTGCAAAAGTTAAGAAACCAGGGATTTCTCCAGGAGAGACTTTTTAGAAAACTCAATCACTTAATGAGCGCACAAGCACATACTAGAACCATCAAATAAAAAAACAAATCTTTATGTTTAAGTAACTTTAAAATATAGACACAAAATTTATCACTAATATGTGTATATTTCTTATTTACTCCATTTGGTATAAAATTTCCTAATTGCATTAGGCATCATTGCTGCAGTTATTAGAATTTTCCACATACATATTGTATATATGTTTTATATAATACTTGTAGTTGAGACACAGATTTCTACTCTTATTTTTAGATTTATGTATGTGCAGGCTTATCATAAGTTTCAGATTTTTAAGCACACAAAACTTTTTCAGTATGAATTTTGTATGGGAAATTATTTTAGGCTGTCGCTGGGCCGAGATTTAGTAATTAAAAAAGTCACAGTTTTAAATACGGAGGAACCCCTTGCTTCGAGTTCAGCTGAGGCCAAGACACATACATTGTGTTATTTGTGTAGAAATCACCAATACATATGGGCGTAGTATATACATATATTGTTGTTCTGTATAGCGATATATGGCACGAAACGAACATCCGCTCCATTCAGATTTCAATAGTTGGATCTTAAGCTGAGGCAAGTTGCTTCGGGCAAATAGCGATACGCGGAATATAAACACGAGTTCCTTTAGCGATAAGAATTTGGGGCTACGAACTAGCCGCTATTGCGATAGGGAATTATAGTGCCTCAGTAGCAGTTTCAGCAGCCAAGTGATCTTTTGGATTTTTAACAATTTTAAAGAAATAATTCTTTGCACACATTTTGTTTGGAAACTACGATTTTTTGTTTGCTTCTTTTGGTTTGTATCTTTATTGCAGCCTTTGTTTTTATCGACTATTTTGCTATACGCAAACACATAGATACACATTGCCACTCTCAAAGAGCAGGTAGATAGATGAAATTCAAAAGAAAACACTCAAAAACTGCACTCACATTCACACTCGCGGCTGTGCGTACGCTCAGATACTTTTACGAAACTTTGGTTTTGTATCTCACAGTTGCAGTGCAACAAAAACATACACAACATGCATTATTTTCATTTATTTATTGGCTATTTTTAAGTTAGATACTTTTTTATCTGCATTTACTCTCAACACATGCTGCATTTTTATGTTGCTTTTTCAAATGGAAAACGCGCATTTCCAAAATACCTTAAAAAATGCATAGCCTAGTTATTAATAGGCGCTTTTATGGGATTCACAAAAATTTGTATTTGCCATATGCCACACAAAACCATCTTTTATATACTAGTAGTTCATATAATATAACATGAACTTGCAGCTCAAGTGCATTTGCCTTTTTGTGCTGACTCGCGGTAATTGTAAATTGTGAATTGTACTTTGTAGCTATGTACCTTTCTGTTGAGCATAAGTTTCGTGCTTATGACAACATTTTTTATGCTTTTTTCTTTTTTGTTTAAATATATATACATATATTTTTGTAATTGTAATTTTATCACCACACTGAAGGCAAGAACCTTTTGAGTAAACACTTCGTCATACACTGTCTGCCACACACTGCGCAGCGCAGACATACAACAAGATATTTATTTATCTTCAAGTTATCGTAAAACTCTTTTTCTTTATATTACTTCAACACTGCGCCTACCCAAAACTTCATTTACTTAGCACCAACACCAAACACAACAACACACAGAGCGACATTCGACAAAAAAAAAGTTTTTGTGCTTAAGCCAAACAAATCCATTGAAAACTCCTCCACTTTACCGAAATCGCCAACTTACTCCGCACAGAACACCGTAGACAACCGCTAACGAGGACGTCCAAACGCTCAATGCTCCACTCACTTGAGGAATGCGACACGACAACGTCTGCTCTGCTCTGCTCTGCTCTGCGAGACTCTCCAAGACTCCTCTCTGAGTGAAACTCTAAGCGTTTGTGTATCTCCACGGCGCGTGTGTCTGGTCGGTCGGTCTGCTTTATCTGTGTGTAGGTTGCTGCGGCAAGATCGTGTAGCGCTCATGAGCGTACAGGGTTGCCAAGGTGCTCTCAGCTTGCCGAGTTTGTGGGTTGTAGCGTTTAGCGCATGCTTCAGCCGGCTAACTTGGAGGAGAGCTGTTGAATTTGTTGAATGAATGAAGCTTGGAATTTGAAACATAATGCCATTAATAAAAAATATTGTTTCAACTATCAAATAACCAGCACGTCTAGGAAGAGCAGTAGTAGATTATGTATATTTTAGGAACATATATACATATGAGCCACTATGCCAGATATTTGCTCTACTTTCCGGCCGGGACTCCATTCGGCTTTTAAGGCTAACAGGTTATCAGTGCTATGCATAGTTTGTGCCGATAAGAGTTCATTGTACGACTAAAGAGGGACTTTCTGTTTCATTGAGAACTATTTTTTGTCACTTTAAAATTAAGAAAAGTAAAACGAAAATATAACAATTACTTGTAAATACATTTTATTTTTAAAGTATTTTATTAAGATTTGATGATATGTAAATGATTGCATATAATATAACAATGAAAAATAAGCGGTATTTAATTGTTGATTATGTTTTTAGCAAAACACATTTCTTTTTGAAACTGTAGCAACAAAAACTCGAACTTTTTGAAACAAACATGTAAGGTTAAGGTTTGCAAGTTGCCATACATTAGATTTTTTGTCTATATCTCGACATTGAATACATAGTCAAAAATTTAAATATACCGGGGGAAAGAGAAAAGAAAGTGCTATTTGCTATAATAAACAGATCATGCAAATTATATAAAAATATTTTACAGACAATTTTCCAAAGAAGAAAACGAAAATAAAAATAAGTGATTTTAAATTTAACTTAGCACTATTGCATTATGAATTTAAAAAATCTAGAATAATTTAACTTTCCTGAGCAGCTAAAATTGTGGTTTTTGGTGATCGGGTTTCTTCGTTGTTACGGAAAATATTGAAAGTGTAAAAAATTCACTAAAAACAATTTAAATTAGATTAACGCAATAAAACTCATATGTATGTATAAATAACATAGCACCTTACAATCCAAAAAATTTGGAGTTTTAGTTCCAGCATAATCATTTTCCTTCATTTTTTATTTTAATGCTGTTTTTTCTTTTCCGATTTAACCGACTTTAAAACTAAATCTTTCTTCGTACTTACAATAAGTTTTCAAGCCTATTTGCATCAAAAAAACATAAAAATTGTTTACGGGAAAATAAAATAAAATTCTGTAAAATCAAGCGAACAAACATTCCTAAATTATTCACTTTAGTTTTTTTACTTTATAATCTAAATTTCTTCATGAACGAATTTATATTTTATTTTGGGTTGATTTTTATTATTATACAAAAATTTCTAAGACCTTTCAAACAGAAACGAAAAATTCGACTTGAAATTCAAATTTCACTGTTGGAAGCTATTGTATATAATAAAGCTTTATTTGGTTTGTGTCTAGGCTAAGTCCGTCTTCGACTGACAAAGAGCTAAATGATGTGATGATTAAAATGGAGCTAAATTAAACAAACGGTCTAACATATTTTCAAAATGACAGACCAGACAACTAGAAACTCAGGTACCGACTTTTATGTTATTTCTCATCGATTGCTTGTATGCAAATATCAGAAAATGGCATTCTCTCTTTAAATAAGCAATTTGAAATTGCATAAATAAATAATTTTTAATATGTGCCCGCAGCAATACAATAAGGATTCCAAATAAGTTATATGGGTCTTTCCACAGCAATGTCAATCAGGATCAAGAAATTAAATTTGAAAAAACTATTATATTTGAAAAATGTCCAATACTTATTAAAATAATGTCTTAACGACTTTCTGATTTATTCTTGTATCAAAATTGAACATATTGATTTCTCGCATTTATTTACTTTTCTAGAGGCTTGCTCTTAAAGATGGCGAAACTATTTAATAACTCTTTACGTTTCTCTCATCGCTTGAATTTTTCAAACAACATCGAAAGAGCATTAACAACCTTTGAGCTTAAACAAATCCCGATTTTCGATTGATTTGTATTCCTCGATTTGTCCAAAAAGCGAATGATCACTTCTGTAAAGAAACTTTTTCTGTTTGATGAAATATTTAGCCCCTAGTTCATACGTATTCCAGAAATCGATAAATAATTTTTTAGTTTACGTGCATAAGAGATTTTATTTCAATATTTTTAGAAAGTAGCGGGTTTATTAATGAAAATAGAGTCTCTAAAGTTTAAGAGAAATATATATCTACTATAAAATGTATAAGAAAAAGATCAAGTAAAATTTTAATAAGTTAAGACAAGAGTTTCTTTAAGTTTTCAAGGCACTTTTTAGTTTAAGTAATTATTTCTTCTTTGGTTTATTTGCTTTATCGTCTTCAATGTTGATCTGGATAACTTTAACAACCGGGCCTGGAGATTCCGTACGCTCAGGCACTCCATTAACAACGGGTGATGCAGCATCTGGCTCTACAATGCACTCATCGCTGCAGGCATTACTAATGGTGATTGTGGGTATATTATCAGACCAAGTAGAATTCTGAGAATCTTGGCGTAAAGCCTGTCGCCGTTGTGAGACGTTGCGCTGAGGAAAAGTAATAGGACCAGGCAAATCCAATTCCTCCAAGTCATCCATAGTGGCTAGTGTAGGTGACGAAGCTATTGCAGTAGCTGCTTTTGGTATCGCTGGGGGAGGGGTTGGCGGTTTTTTAAGCGGACGTGGGGATTGCTTTGGAACAGCACCCGTCGATGCGCCAGTACCAAAGTGTAATGGCAAACTAGGTGTGGGTGATTCCGGTACTGGCGTTGGCGGCATTTCCAGCACTGTAGCGCTACCACTGCTTGACAATACTGAGGGTGGTGGTGGTGGTGTATAAGCTAAATAAGTAGGGGTTGCTGGACCAGGCGACTCATCCGAACCCAGCTCAATATCTTCTTTCTTTATATTGACTGCTTCACGTACGAGAGCAAGTAGGGAACCAATTTTTTTACGGCCCTGCCGTGAAAGCGCTGCCAATTTTTCGGCATTCATCTGGCGTTGATACTGATGTGCCGAGCTCTGCGACAGGCTGGGTGTTGGTGAAGGCAGCGCTTCGCCTGTGCCCGACTCACTGCCCAAGTGCTCAGCGCTGGGCACTTTAGGGATATCGGCAGCCTTGCCTTTCTCTACAACTTTTTCATCAAATTTGAATACTTCTGGCTCGGGTTTGTTGACCAGTCCTTTTGGCTTGGTTTTCTGTCTACGGAACTTAAACTTGCCTAGGCCGCTCGACTCCTGTGTGGCGGCCTTATGTGGCTCTGGCTGCATTTTGGAAGCCTCTATCACTTCCTGCGGCGGTTTTTTCTCATCAACTATACGGAAGTTGGCTTTTGGTGGTGATTCTTGTGGCTGCTTTTGCTGCTCCTCTGTTGTAGGTGTAGTTGGCTCTGACTTGGTTGCTTTCGCGGCAGCGTCTTCGCGCTTCCGGCGCAGCAAACTGGCGCGACGTTCGTTGACAATGCGCGAGTTTGTATCCGGATCATGCTCATTGTTGTCCTTCGGTAATGTAGCTGCTGACTCATAAGAAGGAGGTTGCTTGAGTTTGGCTTGCTTAGTAGATTCCCTTTTCTCCTTCATGCTCTGATGTCGTTCGTGCTTGTCCACTTTGAAGCGGCTCTTTGGATGCGCTTCCTTAAGCGGAAAGTTGACGGCAGCAGTGCCTGGACTGGTGCCACCTCCTTCACCCTGTTGTTGTGTAATGGATGCGGCTCGTGCGCGCTCTTGCTTGGCAATTTGCACAATATCTACCAGAGAGGGCTTGCGCGTGCGTCGTATTTGTTGCAGTCGAGAAAGACCAAAGCGTTTGTCTTTGGCTTCTTCGTCGTGCGGCAATGAGTCCTGATGTTCAGTATCCGTATCGTCGTCATCGCGACGCACACATGAATCCTCGTCGGATGTGGCAGAGCCCTTGCGTAGCGCTTTCTTCATGATGCGTGAGATAAGCTCTATTGGGGGAAAAAGCGGAACCGATTGAAACACTTTGTCAAGCAAACAGATGCAGCTGACGGCGCGTAACTTACCTTTGCGAGCCTGGTTCTTGTACTCCTCGGTCTCGAAGTCTGGTGGCTGAGTGGGCGTAACAGGCGATGAAGCCTCGAGCACTTTGCGCCAACGATTTGTCAATGTGGTTGCTGTTGGTTCCGCCTGCTTGACCTCTGGCACTTTGAAAAATTTCTTACGCTCCTCCTCACGCTCCTTCTGTAACTGGGTGCGCAGGTCCTGGTTAGCCTCACGCAGTGCACCCGTCAGCGATATCAGGTAGTAAATAATAAGTATAAGCAGCAATAGCAAGGGTATGACCGTGCTCGAAGAGGTCAAGTAGTCCAATGGTTCGTGCAGTTGGCTGTATTAAGTAAATTCTTAGTATTACTTTGTTGTGGACGATATAACTTACATGGGCAAAGCATCCCGTGTGGTATTGGTAATAAACTCGGAAATTCTGTTGTACTCTGAAAAAGGACCACAATGCCAAGACGGACGCAACCAGACAATAGCATAGCCCACGGGCAAAACACACAGAAACAGCATGGTCAGCAAAAGGGAAAGATAAAAGTTGTTCGACTTGGAAGCTCTAGAAGATGATTTGTTTATTTTTGCAAAGATAAAGCAGCTACTAATATGCTTTTACTTACTTGAAGACCACCTCGTGTGGCACATTGCAGGTCAGCACTATCCAAGACCTAAAGTACATCATAATCATCAATTTGGCCAAGTTGATAAGCACAAGACCAGGCGAAAAGAATATGCCCATCCACACCTGACCCTGGTTATTTATCAATGTCAGTATGTTCTCGGCTATCTTGAAATCACCATACTGACACAAAAACAAAGCATTACATTAGTCACATTCCATGTTAGTGTCCACAAGCCCAAGGCTGCTTACCTGTGGAAAGGTTTTTTCCATATCCCAACACCAATTTTGATTGACGTAGCGCACAAAGAGTGCACGGAGAAAATCTATGCACAATGGCGCCACAATGGACATGAGCTGGAAATGGAATTTATTCAGTCGCCTTATAAGATAGATGGACAATTTGTGAAGTGGAAATGCAAAGTACAAATTTTTCGTCGTTGAATATATTTGGATTGGAGTTTCCGACTCAAATTCTATTTAAGATTTTTAACAAGGCAGTAAAAGTCTATGAAGAAACTATTTCAAACACAAAATTTCAGACTCCAAACAAAGGCAGTGTTTTAAAAATATTAAAACAAATTTATTGTCTTTGCTTGGTGCGTCGGTGAAGCATGCAATATTATATTTTGGGGCAAATGTAAAAAGTTTATTAAACTGTGAAGTTGCCCCATAGTTCAAGTTCTCTGATAAGTTCTGTTGATTTCTAATACTAAAGTATCATAAGAGTGTTTTAAAATTTCCCACACGTAGCTGTTTCGGCATATGCATTGTCTTGTAGTTTATGGTTGATTAGATCTACGAATAATCAATCCATTTAAGTATTTAATAGTTAAGCTAAGCGCACAAGCACGTGCCGGACTTGCTGCACGGGAGCAACTCCTGGATTTTGCCTTGGGATTTGTTATGCGTAAAGCATAAAAAGTTCCTAAATAGACTTATCCCATGAATCGAACTGGTTTAATTCAAATGCTTCGAGTGCTGCCAGCCAAATCGTTTAATAGAGACCTAGAGGATCGACGCTTAAAAGGCAATAATAAAGTTAGCCTTTTTTTATTTTTTGGTATTTTTCTGGCCAAGCAGTTTACATGATTGTCGACAAATGTTTAAGGACAATGCACGGTGAAAAGGACGAGAGAAATAAGTAGCTCACGATAACCTTGAAAAAGTTGGTATTGTCTAGGCCATGAATTTGTTGGCGATTAGGCTTAAAGTGCGCATCAAATATGCCAACAAGCGGCAAGAGATTGCTCTGACCCAGTCAGTGAGTGGGCCAAGAGCAGACAATCGGCGCCCACACTGGGAAATCGAAGCCAAAAGTTCAAAATAATGCTTATGTAAATTTGGTTTTTCGATTTCTTTTGCCTCAGACTGATATAAATTGTTGGCACAAGTTGCCACAACAGGCGGCAGCTGCGTTTATATCAATGGCAATGGCTTCCTTCAGCTTACTTTCAGTTTATTTTTGAGCCAACTTATGCCCCCCATGCCATACCGTTGTCTAGCCTGAAGGCAACTAGGCGAAAGCCAACAAAAACCCCCTGAGAGAGATGATTATGATAAAATGCTTTTTCTTGGGGGTTTTTAAGCCAAGTTGATTTTGGTCTGTTTTGGTTTTCAAGACGATTGCCATGCACTACAAAATAAAATAAAAGTGAATCCGTGGGTGCGTTGCCCGACAAGGGGATACCCTGCAACTAGATCTCACGTGAATACAAAACTTAACGAATTTCGTGGCTTTAGTTTGTTTATAAGTGTCTCTCATCTCATGGTTTCCACGGGATAACAGGGATGTCGAATAAATCAATGTACATAAGCTGTGTCTTTAGTCTTTACTCTATTTGGTATAGGGATTACAAAGACTGCCACGCCTCCATCTGCCTGTTGCATGCATTGACAAAATCTAGCATACCCTTATCCCAAGTGATACAAGGTATAATAGAAAAAAAAATTTGATTTTGCTATGAAAAATTTTGTTTGGCAAAGCAACAACAAGTGCCTGGCGCTTATCTCTTGGGTTAAGCAATGTTTCACTCGAAGCGGAAAGCAAATTTTTCGTTAAATTTTCCGGATAATTTAGCTAAACGGGATTTGACGCTGTAGAGCCGGAGTTCGGCATTTGTTTAGCATATTTGCTGCTGTCATATCTTGCTCAATCATATTTTAAGTTAAATAGCTATTGATACGAAGGCGCGCCGGCTGCTCCCTGCCAAAGGAAACGTCAAGGATAACAAGTAGCAGCAAAATTGATAACGCTTAATGTTGATAAATATGCTTTTAAATGTTGACGTTGCTTGGATGTCAGTTGCCACTTGGACACATTACAAATGATGTTGGGCAGCTGCTGCACATTAACTTACCCCATCAAATACAATAACCTTTGACAGCTCCTGACCGAGCGATGTCTCCCAGCACATGGTTGTTAGATTCATTTGTATTTGTTTCAATGTCAGTTGCACCTCCTTGGCTCGTTTTATTTGCCGCTCCAAAGGTGTCAACGTGGCTGTGACCAGCTCTTTGCCATCCCCGCTAGCGGTGCCACCAAGGCCATCTGGTGTGGTGCCACCCGAAAATATGTCATTTGGTGGACAGACTGTTATGATGCAGTAATCCAACTTGCCGTTAGGCAGTTTATCGACATCGTAGTAGACGGTGCGTCCTATCTCAGCTATGTCATCATAGCCTATAAAATAAGGCGTGCTGGTGCTTTCCGTGTAGTCAAAATCTTCGGTGGTGCTGGAGCTGGAGGAGTAGCTGTTGCTATCGCTGGTGGTGGACTCTGTTGCAAAGGCACCCTCTGTGGTTGACCATTCCTCGCTGCTGCTGGTTGTATATTTCTCTGTTGTGGGACTTGTCGTCAGTCTGACTCTGTTGCGGTTGCCTCGCAGATGGCTAAGCAAACGATTCCATTCGCTGTCACTTAGCACCGATAGAGGAGGTTTTGCACTTGTTGTTGTTGTTGCGCTTGTGGTTATGGCTCTGGAATTTGGCCAGGTGACTGGTCTATGTATGGATGGTCTGCTGGGTGGCCTATAAATTTGCCTGGGCCTATAGGTTGGCCAAGTGCGTGCACTTTGTGTTGTTGATGACTCTGTGGTTGTGGTGATAGCCAAATTAGTAGCCGTTGCGGACGTTGCAAGTGTTTCATTACGATGTCTTCGACTATATTTGCTGGTACGTAGAGCATAGGCAGCATAATCTTCTACAGCTCTTTTTTGGCGCATCTTAACGCTTGTGGGTTCCTCTACATCATCGGTTTTTTCTGTTGTTGTCTTTGCTGGTTGTGCCTCCTCGTCGCCAACTTCTGCCAGCGGCATGCCTTCAAAGTAATCCACATAGTTGAACCAGCTGTCATTGGTGGGCGAGGGCATAGTAACTGTTGAGTAGTCTGGGGAAGATTCGTCGCTGGATGTATACTCATAGTCATCTTCCGTGGTGTACTTAGGAGCAGCTGTAGTAGTTGTGGTTGTACTCGATGTACTAGATGTACTCGATGCAGTTGTGGATGTTGTAGTGGTGGGCATCGTTGTAGTAGGAGTTGTTGTTGTGGGCGTTGTGGATGACAGCAGCGTTGTGGGTACCGTGGTTTTTACTGTGGTCGTACTTTGTGTTGTGGGCACTGTACTCCAAGTAGTTGATATTGTGCTTGCAGTTGTGGTTGTATTGGGCGTTGTTGCCGTGGTCGGCAATGTGGTCCAAAGTGGCGTTGTGGGCATTGTTGTTGGCATTGAAGTATTTGGCGGTAAAACGGAGGTGGTCAAGTTAAGCAACATTAATGTGGTTGCTATATCCTTTTTGCTGATCGTGATGCGTCTGGGTTTTGAGCATTTCAGAGTCATATTATAGCATTTCAGTCGTTGCACTGTGCTCGAGAGCAGAGCAGCTCCCGTGCTGGCAAAGAGCGCATCCGTTGTGCTGCCATCCCAAAAAGTCGTAGACGAACCATCAAATAGACCATCTGTGGTGCTATCGCTGTACATGGGCGTAGTGGTGGTCAGAGCACGCAGAGCTTCAATGGAACTAAGCAGATTCTGCAGCTCTGTAGTATTGGTCTCGTTTGCCAGCTTAAGCAATTGCAGCGGTCTCTCCTTGCTGTTTATCTTGTAGATGAAGGAGAACATGAGCGAGTACAAGTTAAGCATGTTCAAAATCATAATGCTGTGAATAATACAAAAAAAAGGGCTTAAATATTTATAAAGACCTTCAATATTGGTCGGCCATTTACCGTGCCAGCTGCAAACGCAGCTGCTGTCTGGGATGCCAGTTCTCAAACAGTCCCAAAGCTTCAAATATCATGGGTAAGAAAAAGGAGAGCAGCGTCATGGTCACATTCACCGCATTGCGACTTAGCCAGTTGTCGTGTTTGGCCAAATCTTCAGAGCTAAAAAGCAGACACGCAAAATGTTTTACACACAATTTGACTCGAGCTATACACTGGGGCCACTTACTGATTGACCAGCAGCACTACGGTGGCACCCGAGAGACCCAGCAGGCCCATGACCAAAATGTTAACCAGAATTCGCTGCATTATGACGCGCCAGCTAGGGGAGCGAGTATTAGAAATTGTTGTGACGGCATTAAAAAGGGATTTAGTAGCATTGTTACTCACTTGCGATTATCCTTTTTCTTTTCTGCCTCCTCCAGCAAAGCCTCCTTAAAGCCAACAACAACCGAAGCAATGCGATTATGGGCGGTTTCAGCGTGTCCTGTGTTAAGCACAATAAAAGTTGACGTAAGAAGCTAACAGCGAGATTTGCTAAGCTAGTTTACCTATCATAAAGTCCCAACCGGTGAAGAGTTTCCAAGAGAAAACACACTCATCGTCCTTAGATGAAAGCTTGGAATTGCGTGAGTTTTCGGCCATTCTTGAGGTTTAAAGATCCATATGAAAAAGTGGATATTGAATTTAAACAAGTTGAATTTAATTTTCAAAAAAGTTAATGGAAATTTAAAAATTTGTAATCCTTTTAATATTTAATGCCAAAATATGCAGAAACTTCTATTATTTTCAGGTCTCCATGGGCAAAATGGTATAGCAAAGCTTAAGCCCCTTTAATTTGGAGGTACTTTTAGCAGGCAATAATTTGGCTGTAATGCGTATTTGCCGTCATTTATGTAACACACTCAAACACTTAAACATATGTACGTTGGGCTTAACCTAACGCAACATAAATACAATTCACAAATGCCGCGCACGTGCAAGGCCAAGTGCCGAGGTCAGTGTTGGGCAACGCCAACAAAAACAATAACATTGATAAAAACAACACATTTGCCAGAAGGCGGCAAGTGCCGCTGTTGACATTGTTACTTTGTTCAATTATGGAATCAACATAATGCCGACAAACCTATTAAAATGGACAGCAGAGCAGCACCTACAACCTGCTAAAGTCACACTTATACGCACACACTAATGCGCCCAGCAGCATGGTCAAAATGGCGTTTTGCCATTTCCGTTTCCGTACATTCAGTCTATTGCGTGGCGCGGTATGCGTGCAGCCCCTAAACACGTAAATCATAACGTCCAAGTTTTTTTTTTGTTGCTACTTTAGGCATGAGGCACGCCCCATGCTGTTGTTCAAGATTTGTATAATTTAATCAGTTATACGTTCGTCTAATTAATTAGTAGATGAAGCTTGTGCTTATTTTAGTTGTTGTCCTGCCAATACGATTGTTGTAGATTTATGTGGCCAACAAGTTTTAATGAAGTGGACTTCCACATAGCAACTTACTTTCTTAGCGTAGCCACAAAGCTGTAGATATAAACGAGCACGGCTGTAAGGAAATAGGCCAAAGGTAGCTTATAGCCGGATTTGCTGATACCCGAGGTGCTGGAGTAATAGCTGAAAAGCATCAAACCAAAAGTAATTGACATGAATGTTTTGGATCAAGCTGACCAACACTTACCCATAAAACATGGGTGAATACTTCAAATAACCCTCGAATTCCCAGAACGTAAAAAGATTGCCGGCCACTTTGTATTCCGGTTCGGACATGCGTTTGCGTGGATCCGTCTCATCGTGCTTTGTGGCAAAATACTACACGAATTGTGGTACAGTCCAGAGAAATATGGAATTTGCATGAATAAATCAAAACAATTGGCACTGTCGTTAAGACTACAACCCACCTCCGGTCCAATGACAAAGGCCACCAACGGTATGGCAATCATAATGTTCACCCACATAAGCCAGCGCAGAAATGTAAAGTAGGAAGCAACGCCAGATCCGAAATGCGATTCGATTTCCTTTATGCGCAATTCCCAGGGTATGAGTACGGTAAGGAAGCTGGTGGTTTCGCGTTTCCAATGCCGCCAACGCTGCAAATATATCACCATGGCAACAAATAAAAATAAAACTTAAAGAAGCAAAATATGAGTTATGCAACTCAAGTTGTGTCAACGGAAATATTTATGTGTGGAGCTGACAATTGCTACATGGCATATACATATGCTTATCGTATACCATATACATATAGCTCCATTTTCGAGTCCTTGAGCAATGATTTTAAACCACTTATGCTGTTAAACAGCTTCATTGAGATGTAATATTGCAATTTTTTTTGGTAAAAATAAACTTTATTGGAATATGAAGATGGTGCTTGTACCTATCTTGTAATATTTTTAAAGAGCACAGTATATGCGCTTTAATAGATGGCGTACGCTAAATTCGGGTGCGAACGAATTTGGGATACCCTATACCGGCACATTGCAATCAAATCCGATATATTACGATATTTCTTTGCCAAAACAACAAATATTTTTATAAACAAACAACAAAAATTTTAATTTTGCACCAAACAGGTTTTTTGTTCGATCGGTCTTACGGGAGCTATATGATATAGTAAACCGATTTTGATAACATTGGGCACAGTACTGAAGAACTGTAAACAATTTCCGATTGTCAAATTTGGGTACAATGGTTTCATAAGCAATCAAATTATCCATCTGAAATTTTTGGTCTTTTTAAAGGTCATCTGAAACAACCCTGTAACCCCGATATTATACAAATAAAATAAGCTTGTTTCCTATTAAATAACAAGGGATATAATCTGACTGTTTAATTGCTCTAGGTTCATCATCCCTGTCATCATACAATCTAGGTGTTCGTAGAAGAACAAACAGACAGATAGACACACGGACATACTTAAGGTAACTTTGGGGTGGTATCTTAAGTTTCCTTATTTTCGGCTTTTACAAAGTTAACATTCCCTTTGTACCATTGTCTACCTAAAATTGTCATTATCAGCAGCCTAACCCTATATTATTTATTAAAGTAATGTGTGGGTGCCACATGTATCAAAAATTACTCATATCCCATTGTAAAAAGATATAAATTTAAATAAATAGTTATCTGCTTCTGTACGCCGTTCTTTTGGGTAGAACTGGATGTTGATGCTTGGATTCACTTTTTTTGTAAAAGAATTACCTACAAAAGTATGTGAGTACCAAGAAAGAAAAGTACTATCTCTCCATTTGTCCGCCTCTACAACGGACTCCTATTATTCTGAGATAGGCCCCCACATCTTTCAGCCATCGTTTCCTTGAGCGCCGTCTTCTCCTTCCTCCAATCGGTTTCAATACAAAGACCTTTCGAGCTTTCATGATGTTTCATAATGTTCTATTCTCATTTCCAAAAATATAAGTCTAACCCTTATCTGAGAAATGATGTGGAAAAACTTTTGACTTGTTGTTGGCCCAATTATAGAGCAATAGACCTTTTTGTAACTCAATTTAATTAAACAAATAAATGTAATTATGAGCAGTAACCCATCGTAGATGGAATTAGGAAGCTCTGAAAATATTGTTTTTCTCCTTTAAAATCTGTAAAATTACATTGATTTTGAATTTTTAAAAATATGAACTTTATTTTAAATCGCCGTTGCTAAAACGTGCTTAAAAGTAAGCTTGACTTTTTTTTTAATGATCTTATAGTCAAGGGATTTAAATTTGAACGAAGAATAACAATTCATTAAGTTTTCAAACGAGCCGGTTCGACTTAAAAAAGGATTATGTTCTTAAAATTCCAAATATTAAATTTGAAATATATATTCTGTGACAGGAGTCTGAAAAGATTTTGAACACCTTTTTTGACGTGACAACGTCTGAAATTAGGTTGGTATGGGTGTCACTTATGAAAAAGTGTAACGATAACCGTAACGATAAATGTAACGATAACCGTAACGATAACCGTAACGATAAGTGTAACGATAACCGTAACGATAAGTGTAACGATAAGTGTAACGATAACCGTAACGCGTGTGTGTGTGTGTGTGCGTGTGTGTGTGTGTGTGTGTGTGTGTGTGTGTCTGACAACTCGTTTCTTAATTTCATGAAATATACGTATAATCTTGATTGCGTATCAAACGATTCTAACTCAACTACGTTAAAAGAAACAACCATCGACTTGACTTTCGCAAGACACATTACAGCAGAAACACTTCCTTTCATTTCCTATTTCTCCTATCATCGTCCTATCTTCAACAAAATAACTCAAATAGGAATTAGTTAAGTTTTAGTTTACATGTACGATGTTTTAGTAAACAAAATACATTTCTATACTTAAAATTTGTGCAATTCTTATTTTCATTCACTTCCTTGTTCCTATTGTGCAATTTAATAATATTCAAATCAATAAATATTCTACCGAGAAAAAGACGTTGTCACGTAAAATCTTCGCCCGTAAAACCGACTTTACAGGCACCATTTTTTTTTTGTTACTGTTGAGTAAGTTATGCTGATCTTTTTATATTTACTATATATTTCTGTTGTTTCTGTTCTATCTCTCTCGATTTGGCTAAATTAAAAATAAATATCGCAAAAAAAAGTGGTTCCAAGAACATCTAGTAAGTAACCCCAGTGAGTGACAAGCTTTAGCTATTCTCTTTTTTAATAGTTTTTTGTTTTTACAAAAACGCTTTAAAAGCGTTACATATTACTTGAGTGAATTATGTTGCTGTTGATTTATTTGCCACCCAACGACAGCCATCCAAAGTTGGCCATAAATTGTGTAAACATAAATATTTATATAGGACAAACGTACGGACTGACACAACTACATAGAAAAGCCGATGCATGATGACCACACGGAGCCTTGAGCTGCAAATGCAGCGGCTGTAAACACTTTGCCTTGCTTTAAGGCATTTTGTAGTCATTTCCGGTCAGCAAAGTGTTTGCGCACAAAATGGCCGAACCCAGGCATGTTGGTTTTGGCCATGGCTTGGCTGTTGCGGGCATTAAGCGCTAAAGCAATGCTTTGGCAATGACATGGAAACTTCCAAGCTGGGCACAACATAATCCTGGCGTGCACACACACGTGCAGAGTATATAAACTAGCCGTGTGGCAATTAGTTTGTAGTTTTAGTTGTAGCCAGTGTCAGTTTTGGTAGAGCTGCCAAGGTGTTGAGAGAAAATCACTTACCGCTGCCATTAAAATTTTAAAACTCGCCCACAAATCTCTTGTGCTGCGTGACATGGCAAAGCGCTCCTGCAGCGCACCCTCGTGGCGTGCCACATACGTTTTGGCCTGTCGACGCGAAATCCAGCAACACAAAGCAAAAATCCAGTTCAGGGGTTTTTGGTGGTGTGAGCATCATTAAAAATGCCAAACAGCAGGAAAAGCAAATAAAGATATTTGAAAGATAAAGAGGGGAAAATGTTAAATGGAATCGAAAAGTTTGTTTCGAATTTAATGGCTGACGCGAGTTGTCGTAACATTTTCGCAACGACATGACAGGCATTAACAACAATAACAACAAGAGCTGTTGAAGTGTGAAAATGCTAAGCCAACTTACGCCATCGCTGCCCCTCAAATCCATTTCGACTTACTTACCTGCCGTACTAGTTTTAGTTTCTTGCGTATGGGCCATGGCTGTAACTTGACCGATTGTATAACCTCCTTGTGTAAGCGTATATTTTCAAAAATTTGCTCTTGTGTAGACTCCTGATTGGTGCCCTCCTCTGTGGATACACATAAAGTAAGCAAAATTATTACACATGCGCCACGTAGGCCACGTCGCTCATGCAGCGTCGCGTCGTACTAAATGGCGCACGTAGCACGAAAAATTACCAGTCCTAAGACGTTGATTAGCCACTTGAGGCCAGTCGCAGTTTAGGCGAAATCTTTTAACAGCGCTTATGTGACTTGCCTGAGCTTGTTGTATAAACGCTGGAGCGTCGCCGCTCCACACTATCCAGCACGTGATCCATAGGACTCGATGCTCGACGCGAATAGCGACTGCCACGTTTGCCACGATAGCCGCGCACACTGGCACGTCTTTGGATTATTGCCGATACGGAAATTGAGTAGTCCTCCTCATCGTCAATATTTTCGCTGTCATCCTGCTGTTGCGGATGAAAAAATGGGTTGTTGTGATTGCTGTTGTTGTTATTGGTGTTGCTCTCGTGGTCGCTGCTCTGATTTGCAGACGGAAAATCTGTGCACCAAAATACATATTGTCATTCTATAAGACTATTTTTGTGTTGAAGCTAATCTTACCGTTGAGATCGTAAGATCTGTTTTCCTCTTGGGATACGTTTCTGTTTTTAAGCATATTGAAATTAAAGTTATTTTTTAGCATTTTATGAACTTTTTAGAGCTATACCTGCTGCCTCTTTGTCCTCTGTAATACTCTCTTCTTACATCGGCAGTGCTCTGCATTTGCCCGCTGCGCTCCTCAAAATCGCATGGTGGCGCCCAGGTCACGGATAATTGATGCGGTGAGGTTACGCCCGAGTTGCTCTAGGAAATATTACTCGTTTATTTTACTATATATACCGCGCACACACAATTTTAATTAATTTTGTTTATCTGATTTCGTACAAGCATAAATACTAGTTATAAATATAAACTTTAATCACATACAATTATTAAATGCTATTTTATTTACTAATCAATTTTTAATACTTTTTCAATCACTAAAATTTTATAATTGCTTATTGATAGATATTTATGTAAATTTTTAATTAATTTGACTTTAATTTTATGGAAATGTATAAAAATATTTTAGTTTATTTTTTTGTTCTTTGTCCCTTGTCAAAGCACAAGGATTTCTTGGTGCCGTAACGCGTAGAAGCAGCTTTATGCGCAGACTGAAAGGCTTGCTGACCAGTCTGGTTGACCAAAGCACAAGCAGGACATCAAAAGGACAACACGACGTTTTAAGTTCTATACACACCAACATACTAACACTCAAACCACTGACCCAAAGAGCGAGTCAGCGCGCAAAAGTTAAATTTTTTTCTAATAATGAATGAATATGAATGAGTAGCAGCTAAGGCGGTTTGTGACCAGGCCAACGAACCAGAAGCCAAGCCAACAAAGCCAATGTATCAAAGTGTAGCGAAACGTGCCCAAAACTAACACACTCTCAAAACTAGCCGTAGTAAAAGAATTTACACAGATACAGCACGGGCAGCGTTGAGGTAGGAACGGGCAAGGGTGCAGCTACTCATCCTCGCCCAGTTGAAACGAAGACGAATGAGCACAAAAATGGCCAACGGCATGTGATAACAACGCCTGGCATAACCAGCTAGTCAGTTGGGTAGTCGGATGGACGGATAGTCGGTAAGTCGGGCAGTCGGGCAGATCGGGACAGTAGACCAACCTGAACTTCGAATGTCCATTTAGATTTCGCACTATGTGGGAGTGTGTCTGCCTGTGTGTGTGGATTGCGTGCGATTGAGTCACGTTGTATTCTTGGCCTGACTCTCTGCCTCTTTGCCGAAAGTAAATGAAAATCAAACATGCAAGGGTTGATAAAGAAAATCGCGAATTATTATGCATATATATACACTACTACTGCTGCGTACACTGAGAAAAAGAATCCATCTTAAATCGAATTATAATAAATACGAATCAGTCAGGGCGGTCATCGAGAGTAGATACGCAGCACATACTTTTCCACAAAAAATTCGAAATTTTCCAAAAACTTTGCGTGAGACGTTGTGTACGGTAGTCATATGCTCTTAGATTTAGTCCTTCAGAGTGGCAAATAAAAGGACAGACAGATCTTTATTATTTGAAACATACATTTGCGTTAACTTTATATACATATTCATAAGGTATTAATCCATGCAGTCATTGCGTCCAATATGTTGGACATTTTTATTTTTTCGATTTTCCTTATGCAAATCACGGGAATTAAGTAAACACTTGATGGATATATTTTAAGAATTGTCCAATCTTATATATAAAAAAAGTGTATGTCTGTTTGTATGAGGTTGGACGCCAAACCCTTTGTCCGATTTTAATGGGACTTTTTTTAAAATGTTCAGAAGCTTCCTGGGACGAACATAGGCTATGTAAAAATATTACAAAATTGCGACGAAAATACTAATAAGGACAATCTGATTTTCCAATACATTTTTTTTTTAATTTAGGTTGGCATTGTGTACATTGTCAGATTAACTAATATTTTTTAGTTAATTGTTTTTGTCGCAAGGAAACACAAAAATTATAAACGTTATAAATTTTATTTTATTGAGGCATACAAAATTTCATAAGAATCGGTACAGCCGTTTCGGAGGAGTATGGTAACTAACATTGTGAAACTAGAATTTTATTAAAATCGTGTGATTATTTTGTATAGCTCCCATAGGACCAATCGGTTAAACAAACTTTTTCAGAGTACTCAAGGACTATGCAAAATCTGTTGACTATATTATATAGCTCCCATAGGAACGATCAGTCCAAAATTCGATTGTTTTTGGTTGTTTATGAAAGTATCGTTATTATTTAAAATATACAACATTTTATATTTGGATCAAAATATAAATTAATTTGATGAATATTTACGCAATTTTTAGACAGTTAAAAAACCAACCTTTAACAAAGCAATACAATAAAGAACAGTAATATCACGAAAAGAAAATTCAAATTAATAATACTTTATTATTTTTAGATCTTAAATTTAACAAAATCGAAAAGCCGGTATTTTATATAATTTTATATAATAAGAAGCGCTTTTTACTAGAAATTATTGTGGATTTTCAAAAATCGCGTTAAATCAAATTAAATCGCGTAAATAAGTAACTGCATAATTTTTATTCTTCGCATTGCGACGAACTGAATCACCAAATCTAAAAGTTTTGTCTACGTAAATCAAATATAATTCAACACTTCAAACTGCGTTAAAGTCATAACATCCATTCTGAACTATAAGCAGTGACAAAAAAAACCCACTATTTTACCAAAGAAAAAACTATTTTTATAATCTTTTTCAATTTATATTAGTAATATTGCTCATCTACAGAATAACTTTGGTTAACATCAGGTACTACTTCGTGAAAATTGGAAAACTTGGCACCGGATCGAGTCAGATCGCAAATATTGGTTAAAGACTGGACTACATAAGAGTTTTATGTTCAGAAAGAAGTAGAATGTCTAGAAACCAGCGGCTAGGCGTAAGCTTTAATTTGGTACTGATTTTATCAATTGATCCGTTGTCAAATAGGCAATTTTTACCTAAAACCAATTACTAGGCCGAATTTGCCCTACCTTATACTTTATTTTTTTTTAAGTTAAAAATGTCTAATACCTGTAATTTGATTATTTGAATGAAAACCATCCAACAAGCACCGAATTAATATTATTTTGCTCTCTGCCATTTTTTCCTAACGATCTGTGGAACGCGTTACTGCACGCGAGATGAGGTCTTGGGAATATCAAAGATGGCCATACCATAAACCGATTAAAAAAATTGTTACTAGGATTGGATTAAGCGCTGGCATATATGCGTAGCAGTCGATGGGAGGTCTAAGGGAAGCGGACAATATAGATTTTAATAAATAATCTATTTTACAATTTCTGACTAAATTTTGGGAACTTTTTGATCAAGGTAGTATATATATTCCTTTTACTTTAGAGTGAAGTATGGAGCTGCAACAAAATTCTTAAACAACTTCTATCCGATGACATATTTTAAATTTCATTCCAGTTAGTCTCACTCGCTTCAAATTCTTTCTCTAACTGCCTTCTCCATGAGTGCGCCGGACGGCCCCCTCTGCGTGATCCTTAAGGGTTCCATTCGATGGTCTGCCTTGTGTTATCTTGCGGTTCTTTTCTTAACGTATGACCTATCTAGTATAAAATAAAAATAAAAATTCCTTGAACTTTTCTAATAAAATTATACCGGGGCATTTACTTTAATTCGAAATTTTGTTCCGCGAAATGATACGTATGCTTACGATTAAAAATATGGATATCTCAAATTGTAAGGCGTTGCAACTACAAAACATGTCGTCCCATAAATTGGTCAAAAGTACTGGGAGTATGCCGTTTTCCGATTTATCTTGTATTGTAATCGGAAATTGTCCTTGTATCCTGCGTGTAACAAATTATTTGACTGCGATGATATACCAACAGTTTCTCTCTTGTAGTAGAATTGGTCGAACAAATGCCTTACAATGCAATGTAACACTTTCCCTAATGGGATAATAATATTGATCGTCTAAAAACAGCAGAAACTGCTAAAAGTAATCGGTATAGAAAGCTTTCATTCATTATAAATAAAGGCCGTGTATTCATAGGATGGTTATAGGGCAAAGTGGTGAATTTGGATTCAAATTGTGTTGGAATCGGAAACAAAGATTAGATAATTAGAGGCAATAAAATAGAAAAAAATTATATATTAGATTCATAATGCACTTCCAACTAACAATAAAATTGACTGAGAACTCCAATCGAATATGGACCCAGTGGACACTTATGTAATTCATGCTATCCTGATGGTAGCATTTTTTTCATTATATTATTATAGAGCGCCCAGGTCGATCATTGACCTCAATTGACGATGCTCACATCCAGAAAGTAAAAGAATTAGTGCTAGAAAACCGTCGATTAACGATAAGAGACATTGCTGACGAAATTGGCGTATCAAAAGGATCAATTAATACCATTTTGAAAGATGTGTTGGGCCTTAAACGTGTTAAGTCTCGATTGGTACCAAAAATGCTGAATTTTCTCGAAAAACAGCACTGATTCTTCGCGACTTTTTCGCCAAAAATGCCACCAATATCGTTCCGCAACCACCTTATTCACCTGATTTGGCTCAGTGTGACTTCTGGCTATTTCCAAAATTCAAAAGACCACTCCGAGGAAACCGTTTTGCGTCGATTGAAGCCATTCAACGTAAATCGGCGCGCGCTCTGAAGGCTATACCGGAAGAAGACTTGGCATAAGTGTATTATATCGGGAGGGGACTATTTTGAAGGGGACGAATTTAATTTGGAAGAATAAATAAAGATAAGAACATAAAGCTGTCTAAAACATTTCACCATCTCACGTCGTGCTCAAATCCATCAAAAATTACGATGTTCCCAACGGGCTATATTATTTTTCATACATAAATAAGTAGTTTTAAACTTGCATTTGGTATACACATTTGTCCAATTTGGTTTAAAATATTCATATACAATGCAATTAACAAACAAACTAAAAGGTGGCCCCCCCTTCTAACACATTTATTTTATTTTTAAAACCAAAGTGCTCCATTATTTCATGGGACCACCTGATCGTAACACTCAATGGAGTCTCATCGAACCCTTTAAAATAGTCAGTTCTGGGTCATCAATTAGAGCACCAATCTGGGCTTCATCCGGGGATAACTGAAAAACGATGTCCGCCTAGGGCACCTCTAGTCAGATTGTAGAACAAGCGCTTGACTTATTTACTCACAAAACTAGCTGCACCAACCCACAACTAGATAAGATGGGGTAGGCGACCCATTAACGACCAAGTCACTATTTAAGCAGAGATTACTTCGGAAGATGTTCCAGTTGACCCTTAAGCTATGGACAACAACGTAAGGAAGAAGGACGAAAATGGTTTTAAAGAGGAAGCTCTAGGAGTCTTGATGGCCTTGGTACCAACTTTTTTGTTATAGTTGACCTTAAAGAAGCAGTACTTCCCTGCCCATTGGTAAAATACCCTGTGTAACAATAATTCACATGACCGACATGGCGAAAGATTCTGCGGGAGTTCTATCAAAAGTCTATTTAAAGTGTGGCAGGCACTGAACTGGCTCTGGAAACAGGTGGACATTCATAAATTTCGTTTCTGATAGGCGCGGCCACTATTAAATATTGGACCTAACCAACAATGCAGATAGAAAACGGAGAGTGCTGCTACGCAGTATTCGTAGATGTCAAACCGGCATTAGATTGTTGATATTTTTATCTAAATTAAGCCCCTGTTTTCAGTTTCATTCTTCACCTTGCTTAGATCGTAGTTTGCAACGTAACTGCGGACGAGCTGGCTGGAGCCGTAGAGAACGGTGAATTGATCATCGCTGCCTACTTTGATAACTAGGTTATCTTTAACTCTTTCACTTATGAATACGAGGTAGGTGATGGTGTTCAAAGGTTAATAACCGAGCGCGCAATTGCCATATCCTTGAACCCATTCGGGCGATTGAAGCTGCCACCTTCAGTATGACGCATCCTCCACAAAAGCCTAAAGTGTTATGGCTACCAGCGCAGCCTTCTTCTACTAAGATGTAGTAGGGAATTTTCTATATGGTGGTGCCACCAATCTAGAGGAATGCCATCCACATCGTTTACTTGTTCAGTAGCTACTGATTTGGTATTGGTTAGACTGAAGGAATTCAACCTTGCATTGAAACCTGAGACTGGAGAGCGACTGTGGAGACATTAGCTGCGCTGAGCTTAAATCATTTGGCGTCCAAGGAAAGACCATTAAATTATTGCCTACAAAATATGTTTCCTTTTCTCGCAGTGCACAGTTTTGGTGTATATGCAAGCGTGTGTATGAGCATGTGCGTAAAGGCGTGCCCCACTATTGAAATATGTTTTCATATAACTTTGGAGTCCTTTGTATTTGGTTGTGCTTTGCCTTCTCTGATTTCACTTTCGTTATACGCCTACATTTCGCTGCTTTTGCCTAGAACTTTTTAATTAAACGAATTTCAAAAGGAGCTGCCCGCATCTAGAGTTCCCTTGTTGTTGCTCCCTGATATCTCTACTGTTTTCTATGAGCGCTGTCTGTTCTCCGTCCGTTTGGCGGCTTTAATTAACGTCAAATTTATTTGTGCGTGTCTGCTCGCGGCTGGTAAGTTCGCACTAGTTCTTACTGGTTCTCCAAGCTGAAGTTGAGTGAGTTCCGCCTGGTTTCTTTGGTTTTCAAAATGATGTCGTGTATATATCATTTCAAGAACGCACGTGTGGCATAATTTTAGGCATTAGCAGTTATGGGTTCATTACCCGCTGTGCAAATGACAATTGAACTTGAAACAGTTTCGATGAAAGTGTGCTTAGAGGTCAAAGCTAAGCAGAGAGCAACTCTGAAAGTAAGACCCATGGCATTGCTTAACCAGTTGACCCAAATAACTTGTTGTAGCTACTAGGGCCTGCCCTGCTCTGTGGCAGCTTGTGGCACTAAGTGGCTTTTCATGTTCGATTGAAATTTAGGCGTTTGGGCTACCATGTTGGGCACCCGACGGCCTTTTCTTTGTCATAAATCTTGTGCTTGTATATCGGCGCCGCCTTAAACTATGCAACACATTCACGCATGGAATTGACCCAAAAACAACTCAAACAAATATAGGTCATACATGTATTCGATATGGAGGACCAAAAGAGCCATTACAATTTCAAAATATGTTAATAATGTTCGAACCCTTTCTCACCCGCTAAGCTGTTTTTTTTCAAAAAGGAGTTGTAGCTGCTCGAATAACTTCGCGGATATAGGCTTGGTGAGCTATTAGAGTTTCGACAGTTGGCAGTCAGCCTTGCAGGTTCGGGCATTGCCTCTGCATCCAAATTATTTTGCATTATTTCACGCGTCACCTTGGCCACTACCTCCTGCTTCGTTACGTGCTCGCCCTGTAATAGGCCATGGGGACAGTTCTCGCGTATCCAACGGATCAGACTTTTATTATCCACAAAGACGCTCTTCTTATCCGACAAATGTCTTGGCATATTAACGAGAAATCCATATTCATTTAATTGTGCAAAACCTACATCGAATACATTAGTTGGCAGTTCCATGAGCGTGTGAGTGTGCTTTGTGTGATTTGGACGTTGGCCGACCGGTATTAACGAGTTAATTCGTTCTGCCTGGAAACGTCGATCCTGTCCCTTACAGTAGTCCCAGTTTTTAAAACTTATTTGACCTTTTTTGAATTCAAATTCCACGCAGAGTTCGTCTCTGAATGTCGTTTTCAGAATGTTCGTAAGTTTGCCTTCATGGTGCGTCACGCTCATGTCTATATTGTAAGGATGTGGCATGGCTATGTGTCCAAGGCCATGGAATTTATTATTTAGAAAGTAACCAGTATAACGCGTGCCATCCGGATATATATAGTGGCCGTAGTTCTGCATTCCAAAATGGTTGCTTGTGCCGTAGAATTTGGAACCTGTAAGAAATGTTATGTTTTCTGTAGAAGAACACATGGCTGCTCGTTCTGAATAATTAAAGTCTACACGTTGTGTTATTTAGTAATTATTTTAGTCAATGCGAAATTTATTAAATGAAGTTTGTGTCAAAGTAAACCAAAATATTGAATAGAGAACAGCTGTAGATAAGTGCTTTACAATTTCCATTCGGAGTGCTTGTAATCAACAAAACTAGCTGGACGGGTTAGATTGCTTGGTACCACGCTAATTGTCTCTTCGGGTAGTTGCTTCATGCGCTCGGAAATATTTTTCAACTGCTCCACATTATCCGCCAAGGGGATATCATCAAAACTGTCGGTATCTGTGGTTGAACTACCTGCCATGCCAATACAAAAGACATCGGAAGTGCTGTCATTATTTAATGCTGCATTTGCTGTGTAGGATGCCTTAAACTTTGAGAGATGTTGGCCTTTACACATTCTTAGTGGCTTATTGAGAAGATCATGCTTGACAATCTTGTGCTGTAGATGACTATAATCGAGCTCGCTATTTGGTGCATAGACGGCAAGTTGCCTCGTCATAACTTTTTCCTCCTGTAAATTGCATTTTATAATCTCACGGCAAAAACTCGCTGGTGGTTCTTCTATAACAGAGCTTGGACCGTGCCTGCAGTTTTTTTTTATCCATTGTACCTCCTCGGGACAGCTAACATAATATTGGGATGAAAGTGGTGGCATGCGGTGTATTGCAAAACCGGTTTCCACATCAAAAATGGCTGATTCCATATCGAAAGTATTTGGCTTAAGTGGACGCGGCACCAGCTTGTGTGTCAAATATGAAGTCGGCCCTGTGGGTTGCATACCAAATGTGCGCTCTTTGTGATAGCGTCTGTCAGTGTCTTGAAGATATTCCCAATTATCGCAGTTAAGCTTGTCGTCTTTCAATGTGCCCTTTACAACAAGTCCATCCTCAAAGGACATCTCATCTACTTTCGTTAGCTTGCCGTTCCGAAACTCGCCCTTAAGCGTAAATTTATAGGGTGCTGCTAGCTTTATATAGCCATAGCCGTGAAATTTGCCATTCAGAAAGCAACCACGGTATTCGGTGCCCTCTGGATAACGATAGGTACCGAATCCCTCCATAGTGTTCAGCGCTGCATTCCAGGACCCTTCATAGCTGCTATTTGTCATAAAGCTGCGTTTTGCAATGTCTTGGTTTTTATTTCCGGTTCCGCCAGACTCAGCCATTTTGCGTTGTCTCTTGTTATATGTTTATATGGATATAGTGTTATATTTTAAAATTATTTAATATTTGTGTTCAATTTAACTCAAATTTTCAAAAAAATTTAAAATTTGATCTGCTTGCGTGTGGTGCACAGCTTGTTGAGATTCCGGCTAGTAGCTTTATGACTTAATAAACAATAGCTTGCTTGTCCGGGTCGTGCTTTGGGCGTGTTTTTCTGGGGTATGAGTATTTGTTACAGTTGGCTTTTCCATTGTTTAGGTGTGGCTTGGCCATCAAACGCTTAACTTGTTTTCGCGTGTCCTCGTTGGCAGCACCTCTAATGAACTTTTTATGGCCAGAAACATACATAAAAAATGATTTTATCTTGACGTATGGCATTGCTTGACAATAAACTGTCTGTGCATTGAAATAAACATTTATGAGTTTGCGAATCTCCCGGGTGCGCAGCTCTTGACCAGAACAAATAAAAGGCCATGTAGTAGCCACAGGATTAAAACTTCAATAGAAGCAGTTAAGTTTAAACTTCTAGTAAATATAATGACCTGTTAGTGTTTCAAAGTGTTGAGGTGTAAACACACCTTGAAACTTTTTTAAAACTGGCAGCTCAGCTCCCTGCAGTCTTCAAGCTTATAATAAATTATTAAACTATGTAAAGTCAAATCAATAGCCAGGGAACACCAAAAAGAAGCCAAGATGTATCTTGTCGAATATATTAGAACTCTGTCGATATTATATCGATAGCTTCCCCGATTACCTTTGGGTCTATTTTGAATCTTATTCACACATACACCTACATATTATAAAAGCTTTTTTTTATATATTTGGTAAAAGTGTAGTACTTTTAATTGAGTACAGTGTGCTTAAAATTGTTTTGAACTGTTGAAGATTTCATAAACATATATATGGAATAATGTACTATATGCACAAAATCTTTGAAACGTTAGATTGCCTTGTAATATGACGCAATGACGCACACAGGTGGTAACTATAAAATGCGAGGCGATGCCAGAAATTAAGATGCCCTTAAACTTTTTTTCTTGAAAAAATGTTATTTCTGCATAGTCTTTTTAAGAAATTTCCAATTAGATTTTTGTTTGGTACAAAACGATAAGATAACGATATAAGTACCGTAAATTTTTACCGATTTTGATGAAAATCGAAAGTTAGGAAGTTCTTTAAAGTATATAGGGTAAGCTTCTGTGCATATCGCACCCTTACGAGAAGTAACTAACAAAAATGAATTTTTTTAGCTAATAATGCAGATTGATCGTTAAAGATATCGGCAAAATTTTATTTTTGAGTTATAACATTATTCTTGTAAGTCAGTTATGTGTAGAAGGTGTTAGACATAATACGATAAATCGGTTGCGGAGGTCGGGGGTCTGTTTTAATAAAATTTGGATGTGGATTTGTTCATTAGGGCGACATGATTAATCTCACTAAAATTGGTGATTCTAGAAAATTTTTTACCAATATTTCGAATACCAATATAGGCGGACATGGCTCAATCGCCAACCGAGGTTATGATAATCATTCTGGTATAAAGGGCTTTGGGTCCGCCTCGTCTCCTTTTGTCCTTTACACACATTGCATAAATCTAGTATATCCTTGGTACCTATAGATACAGGGTATAAAAGGCCAGGCAAACGATGCAATTGGCTCAAGGACTAATAAATATATGGGAGGAACATCACGTTTGAGCACTCATTTTGGCGAATTTTTGATTTTAAAGCCGCCTAAAAGTACAGCTTCTCTTTTCTGCTATACTTTAAAGATGCAGCCTGTAGAGCCAGCTCGGGTGGACACACTGGGCGTACACTGCTCCATTTGCCCTAAGTATCAAAAGATGGAGGCAATAGTGTAATTTTTCTTGCTCATATAAACTTCAAACTCCACTTATAATAATAATGATCTTTTTCAAAGCAACCCCAACGTAATTAATTTCCCATCACTGGCATAAAAAAGCACGTACTAGTTTTATATAGGTCATACCTGACCTTATAAATGGATATTAAGTGTGCTTGCTTCATTGGGGAAAGCCCGACTATTCAATTCCCTTTCAAAATTTAAATATTCTTGTCCATAAATTCGGTAGCTAACGAATAGACATTAATTCAATCCAGCTCGCATTTAGGTTTTTGTTTACTACTATCTTTAGTGTCCTTAACATTTTGTTAGTCCATTATTTATATCAACACTCTTCTATTTTAGGCACAATGCTCTCCTTACTCTCTATACTCTACTCTACTGACCACATACATGGCTGGACTCTGAGCACTCCCTGCGGTGCATTAAATCAAGCTCACTTACCTCACTTGTGTTGGCGCACGCACCACTGTAACCACCATGGCTCACATTGCGAAAGTCCACCGAACCACCTGATGAACGTCGCGGCTTGTTAATGTCCAGTCGCAGTATGCCAGGTTTGGGCCTACGTGGTTCTACAACAGGCGTGTTACTGGTGGCGCCGGCAACATCAGGCGCTGCAACTGATGCAGTTGCTCCAGTCACCTTCTGTCCCTGCTCAGCTGCTGTGTCGTCCTGCATGCCACCAAGTACAGCGTTTCCCAAGAGTCTCTATGCGCAACTTTCGCGCGCACACGTCCGCTGTGCACCGTCAACGGGAGCGTACTATAACTCGATGCCATGAAGCAACAATTACGCTCTGAATATAAACAGTGAATTAAATGGTGGAGGGGCAGGGTCTGTGATACACCCAGGCGTCATCATAGTCATCGTCATCATCGTACAATAAATGTGAATGACGTTGGTATGCTTGTTGGCAACAGGACTCGAGGGGGGGTCGGGTCGGGAGGGGTCGTGATATGACAGAACGGGACACGCGGCACTTTCAACTGTTTCTTGTACCTGCCAGTTGGCCATCAACCATACCGCGGCATTATATGCTTGTTTGTCCAGGTCCCTCTTGTTAGAGCTGTCATGTTGGCCACATGTTGCCGCCAGTAGGCGCGTGCAATGTGCGTGAGTGTGTCATCACTTAGTTACTAGGTATATACATATATTTACTGGGCCCCTGCGTTTTTAAAAGTGAGTTTATTTTTTTTTTACTTGTTTATACTCTTTACCTAGAAAGTGTATAACAAGTTTGAACAGAAGCTTGGAACATCTTGCGTGTAGCCATCCTGGATGCGCGAATGAAAAGATTAACTTTTGCAGTCCTAATAATAAGTCAAGATCTAAAATATAATTTTATTAACCGTAAAGATATTTTCGATTTAAAAAGATGATGATCAATATTTTCCAATATTAATTAATCTACCAAATTCAGACCGCTCGCGCAGCTGACGCACGGGCATCTGCCTTCTGTAAGTTAGCTAAATGACAGTTTAGAGTATTGTTTACAAACGCACGAAAGCATTTTGCCGTGAGTAAACGCGAAAAGAAAAATCAGTAATGGATTTCAAACGTAATAGTGTAGTTGCATTATATTTAGCTGGAAAATCACAACCAGCGATTGTTCGTGAGCTCGAACACCTTAAAGTAAATAAAGTTTTCGTTTATCGCACCATAACTCGTTACAATGATACTGGTAGCATCGCAAAACGTCATGGAGGTGGTCATCAAAAGACTGCAACGTCACGTGAGATAGTTCAAAAAGTGAAGAAGCGACTTGAGCGAAATCCCCGACGAAGTGCCAATCAAATGGCGAAAGAACTGAAAATATCTGACCGTAGCATCCGTCGCATACTGAAAAATGATCTCAAGGTCAAGCCTTACAAGATCCAAAAGGCTCATGATCTCACACCGAAGCAGCAACAAGTCAGACTTGAGAGAGCGAAGAAGTTGCTTCGCTTGGCCGAAAGCGGTCAATTGCCGAACATTGTGTTTTCTGACGAGAAAATTTTTACAATTGAGCAATTCGTAAACTCTCAAAACGATAGGGTTTACTTGAGGGACCGTTCATACGAGAATTTGAGTCATCGATTGGCCACCAGGAGGCAGCACCTGCCACAGATAATGGTTTGGGCCGCTGTAACCGCAGATGGGCGCTCTCCAATCGTTTTCATCGAGCCTTGCGTCAAGGTTAATGCGAAATATTATCGGGAAAGTATTCTGGAGGTTGCTTTGAAGCCGTGGGCAGACAAACATTTCGGTGGCAGACCATGGACGTTTCAACAGGACTCGGCACAGTCTCACAAAGCTCGAGTGAACCAAGAATGGCTGGAAAACAACGTTCCGAACTTCATAACGTCCACACAATGGCTCTCGAATTTACCAGACGCGAATCCGATGGATTATTCTCTTTGGGCCATTTTGGTTCCATGTCGGGGGAGATATTTGTTAACATTAAAAGTTTAGTGTTGCAGAAGGCTTAAATATCAATATATTATTGTATCAACGACAAAGCTATTGAACTAATATATTGCAAAAACTAAATTTTGTTGTACTTATAGAAAACTTTGATTAATATGAAATCTTTTGTAGTCTCAGTACGATCAACTTACTTTTGAGCTGCGAGCATGATCCAAGCTAAAGTAGAGACACCTACAAATAAAAAGAGTACACAAACTTCGGCACGACCAAATACGGTAAGCGTCCTTAGTTTTAGGGTCATATCTCGTTTTTTTTGGGCTTCCACCTTTGTATAATTATGTCTGTGCCCCGAAATGTGTCAGCCAAAAATATAATGTATACATATATCGCATGTCGCATTTTCTGTCTGAATTTTTCATTTTTCATTTAGTACAGGCCATTAAATTTACAAACACATATACTCAGGAAAATTCGCAACCAAGCTAGTATATAGGTCATTAACATGGCTTGCCTTTGGTTTTCGTAATTATGGTGCACAATGTTTGTCCTCTAATTTCCAATAAAATATGGAGTTACAAAATGGCGATGAGCAAACTATGGCGCTTGCTACCTGTCTAGGCCAAGCCCCCGTGCTGTGCTTCAAAGTGGCGCCTGTTGATATGCAATGGTTTTTTTTTCGTTCCACGTTACATGCGAAACGTGTTACATTAATTGAACTGCAAGCATTGTTGTACTATGTCCGATTAAAAATAATAGCTGAAATAATTAGTTTTTAATGAAAAATAAATTTTAATAATTTTTAATTATTATGTTGTTTTATTTCTATGGTATTTCGTATGCATAAAACTAATTAAAATTACATTAGGTAATAACTAACTTACATGAATGGGTGGAAATTATTATAAATTATAATTTTTTTTTTCTGGAATGCATGAGTTGATTTTTGTTAATGAATGTGCGTGTCTGTTTTGTTACATAAACGAGCGAATTTCAGCTTCAGTCTCAAAAATGTATGCATAACTAGCTAAATTCAGTTTTGTTAATTTTGTACGAAATCGTATCTAAAATAATGTTTGCCTTATTTTATATACTTTAGTAAAAAATGATGATAGATAACAGTAAGAAATAAATGTATATGATAATATGACTTAAAATTAGGACCTGTAGACCACCCAGTGTGAAATTTGGAAATTACTGATGCTTAAAACTCAGCTTCTTAACTTGTTTATATACTAAGTTACCTTGCCCTACCCCACATTTTGAAGCTCTTAAGAAATTCAAGTACAATATAAATAAAATGTCGTAAATACGAGTACCACTTGTGAATATTTTACATTGTACAAAAATTTCAGTGCTACCTTTAGCAGCTTTAAAATCTAACAATCCACTTTAACTCTAGTAATCACTTATACGCCACGTATGCCCTAAGCTACGATGCACGGCACAGCTGCGTAACAATCATATACTATGTATGTATAAGCAGCCATGCCGAAGCTTATACATACTCTATAAGCACATAAAAGTAAAATCGATTTATGCATAAAAATGTTGAAGCTACCATGCTGAAAATTTATGAATAACAAACACTTGATCTTTGAAGCTGGGCAACGTTGCGTATGCGCAAAGTAGGAAGGTACCTTCTTACTTATTTGCTTTGCCATATATTTCAGTTAGCAAATAGTAAGCTGCCCCCCCCTCTGACAAGCTGAGAAAGGGGAAAGGAAACTTCTTTTATACTTTTTTTTTGCTTTAAGGTTGCAGATGCTTTTTCTTTAGAGTATGTGCCCTAAGTGTAAGGAGTATGTTAACTTGAAGGAAAATTTTGCTTATGCAGCAACTTGAAAGTTGTATCGAAATAATCAGGATGATACAGAAATCGTTAGAACCAGACAACCCAAAAGAGCGTTAAATTTCAATATAGGATAGACATTCGGCACGTGTATGCAGATATCCGAATTGTCTATCTTGCGTTCTAAAATGGGCGCTAGCTAAGAATTTAATTTATTTCAATAATTTTTTTAAATAACTTAAAATTAAGTACATACTCTTATATTGCAAAATCAATGTGGTGTACTCCTAACCAAACTTATGCTTCTTCCTTTTCAAAGGGTTCGTAAGGGTACAGTGTATTTTATAGTCGTGTTGACTCGTTCAACAGCTTTAAAGTGAACATTTTCGTTTATTTGCTTAGCTTTTTAACCAGTTTTTCAGAAATTCAAAAAATTGGCCAAGTTAAGTTGTGTGGTGGGTGGCATACGGGTTCGTTCGGCTGCGGTTATACTATAAAACTGTTTACGTTTCGTTGGCTTTTTGTGGCAGTTCGTTTAACGTGGCGTATGATTAATGTGTAATGTTTGTGCGCTTAATGAATTGTTTGTCGTTTGCGTGTATCTATGTGTGTGTGTGTGTGTGTGTGTGAGTGTGCGTGCGAAATACTTTTACTTTTTCTTACCTTATTAATACTTAAATACATGTTGAGCTTAAGCTTTATTGTTACTAATTGACTTATGTCTACGCCGTTTACACTTGGCGTGTTTCTCAGCTCGTGCTGAACATTCCTAAGCAGGCTACGCTTTTAATTTCACGTTTATTAATTTGGTCAAGTAGTCCATTCCAGTCCAGTTATCATAAGCATAACTAAGAGCTTAGTCATTTGCTAATTTACTTACTTTGATATTTACTTACTCTCGTATTAAGTATATAAGCTAGGGAGCTCTAAAAAATATCGTTTCGTTTGTCGTATCAAAAATAAACTGTTTCGGCAGCGGATTGCTATGTCAAAATAAGCTAAATATAAAATCACTTAACAGCTAATAAACGCACACATTACGCCTGCCCGCCCAAGTCCCAGGCCGTGTCAGGCCTCCTCCAAGGCTTAGAATGTTGTCACTTTGCCCAGGCGCATGCCAAGCAATTTACGACGCTTTTTGGCGCTTAACTTTGTCCAAATGGTGCTGCTGCCTTCCACCAGCAAAAACTCATCGCATAAATCATCCGTTTCTTTGGCTATGCCGCCATAAAAATGATCTTCTTGATATTTCTCGGAACGCGAATCGCCGGAAACGAAACCGCTTTCCGGACGCGAGAGTGAGGCGGTGTGCCAGGGCAATTGTTGAAACCAGCGTGCAACTTTAGCCGTCGACGAGAGCTGTGAAAATGTAAAAAAAAAAAAATGGAACCCAAAAAAAGGCACAAGTTGAGTCAGTGTGTAAATTTATGTAAATGAGTTATGTGTGCAAATTGCTGCTGGTTGCTGCCCTGCGGACAAACAAACCGGAAGCAAAAAAAAAAACGCACAAGTTAAGTGAAAAATGGCGACACTTTTTTTTTGCGTTTTGAAGTTGTTGTTGTTGCTGGGAATGCCTACCGGCAGCATTTTTCATTTATCAACCGGAAATTTATGTAGTCTGCTGTGTATATGTCATTATACTTGTTTATATGTATGTACTTTATGTACACAACTGCGCCCAGAAGTATGCTGCATGATTTTTTGTGGGGTTTGCCGCCATTTTGTTTATAATGCATAGGGGAAATTTGTTTCATGTAGATTTTCTCAACATAATTGTTTACGCTTTTATTATTGTTGTTGGCTTAATTGAATTATTCAAAAATGTATTTTACATTTAACATATTTAGTATTTATTGCTATTTGTTGTTTCTTTTTTATTTATTTTATAAATAGCATATATATAATTGAGCATTTTTGGTTCGCCAATTGAGTTTCTAGCTTAAACATTTAATTTGCTCTGCTTAATTAAAGTTATATTGTTTAACAAATTATATGCATAGTTTATAGGTAGTGAGTCTGGAAGTACATAGATTTGGGCAATTTAATTAAAAAAAATGGCGGACGTAAAGTCGGGCGCGGACGACTTTAGGATACCCTGTACCACTAGCTTGTAATAAAGTCCGATTTCTTCACAAAAAACCAAAAACAGAAGAATTCTTAAGCAAAAAATTTGTTTTTGACCGATCGTTCCTATGGGAGCTATATGATATAGTCAACCGATTTCAATATTTTTTGACACAGTGATTAAATACCTTAAAAAAGATATGAATGCCAAATTTATTTCAAATATCTTTACAAAACACATCGAATTTTGTATAAAAAACGTGTTTTTGGCCCGATTGGTCCTATGGGAGCTATATGATCTAGTCAAACGATTTGGATTAAATTTGGTACAGTGCTTAGGAACTATAAAATACTCACGAATGTCAAATTTGGTCCCAATATCTTAACAAACAAACGAAACACAACAAATTTTGTTAAAAAATCGATTTTTTGGAAGATCGGACCTATGGGAGCTATATGATATAGTCAACCGATTTTGTTCAAATTTGGCACATTGCCTAAATGGTCTAAAAAATTTCCAAACGCCAAATCTGGTTAGGATATCTTTATTAAACAACGAAATATAGCGAATTTTTCTTTAAAAAAGTTATTTTGGCCGATCGGTCCTATGGGAGCTATATGATATAGTCAACCGATTTCGATCAAATTTGGTACAGTGATTGGGAACTATAAAAAACTTTCAAATACCAAATTTCGTTACGATATCTTCATAAACAAATAAATTATTCATCTAAAACGCTTTTTTTGTCGAGGTCGTCTCAAACACCCTCATGGGAGCTATATAATTTATCCCCGATATCAAAAAAATAAAATAAACTTGCCTCCTATGGAATAATATGGGATCTAATGTGAAAGTTTGGTAACTCTAGCTCTTACCATCTCTGAGATCTAGGCGTTCACACGGACGGACAGACGGACAGACGGACAGACGGACAGACGGACATGGGTATATCGACTTCTCTATTCACCCTGATCATATATTAGGTAACTTTGGGGTGTCTCCGACGTCTCCTTCTATATGTTACATACATTTTCGGCTTGCACAAACTTAATATACCCTTGGACCATACGGTACAGGGTATAAAAATACAACAACGGCTTGATAAACACTTATAAAAATAAATACATACAAGTATTTCTAATATTATAATAAACTAATTTTTAACATATTATAGGCCTAATCTCTGATAGTTTTTGTTTTTTTTGGCATATATATACGCAGAAAATACTTTATGCAGCAAAGTTACTATATATAGCATTTACATATACATTATTTATATTGCTGATATGCTGCTTTAAATTTTCACATAATATACGATATAGATTCATTTCTTTTTAGAATACTTTGCAAGTTTAATCATAATGTTTGTTTCTTTGGCCTCTAGCTGACTTAATTGCTGAAAATTTTCAAA
The DNA here is from genome assembly GCA_037043745.1 of Chymomyza amoena. Taxonomy (NCBI): domain Eukaryota; kingdom Metazoa; phylum Arthropoda; class Insecta; order Diptera; family Drosophilidae; genus Chymomyza; species Chymomyza amoena. Next base: position 158,522 of record JBAMAX010000739.1, read on the forward strand.
ATGATGTTACATTTTAAACAATTCTGGCTAATATTTAATACTGTTCAACACACGCACACTTTTACACTGGCATTTTCACTCATACACACACACATACACAAACAAATACATTCAAGACATTTTTAGAGAGCTCCTAAGTTCTTTTTATAATCAATGAACAGGCAGGCAGCAGAGATTTTTTTTTTAAGTTCTTCTTGATGCCAAATTTTTAGGAATCTTTGGTACTCATAGAAAAATTTTGATATTCAAAACAAATTTTTACAGATTGCAATTATAACATTTTTCAAAGAATTACGAAATACGTCAAGTTTTTAAAAAACCGCGATCATGCAACTTTTTGGAAACCTATGGGTTATTTCCGAAGTAATTTGCTAAAATTTTCAGTGGGGACTTACAGTTCTCATTTTATATTCGTTCTCAGAGGTCACAGACCATAGAAATAGGACGCACCCTGTTTATATCCTCCAAAGTATGCAAAATTGCGTTTTTCTGGTACATAACATTAAGTTTCTTAAAATCCTGACGTGATAGACCGATTCTGTCCCTGGACTCGGATTCAACGCAGCAAATAACTTCAGTAATGACCCTTAGTTTTCCAACAAGTACACCACGTTGAACTGAGTAATGGACTTCTTTATACCAAACTTAGAAGAATTTTTTTTTTAGAAAAATGCATTGAAAAGTTTGAAATCTTGCAAATTTTGATAATTTTCAAAACTAATTTTTATAGATTTTAATTATCACAATTTTCCAAGAATTAGTTTTCTACGCGTTTTATACCTTTTTAGGATGAAATACTTAAAGCTTTTAAAAGAATATTATTTCGGCTTATGGGATATGACGGCCAGTGCTTCTGCCAGGATTTGTGACGTTAAATTATATTCTCCATTTGTAACGCTTGCCTATTTTCATAAATCTGTTTCGCTGCCTTGCTTGCTTGGCCAAATAACCATATAAACGCTTTCAGAGCTCTTTTTTACACTAAAATTAATCTAATCTAAGTTTCGCTTGTTTTGGGGAAAAGCTCACTTGGTAGTATGCCTTGCCCAGGCTGTGCGCTGAACTTGGCTCATCATCTGACTGCGATTGGGCACCTTTTCGCTGGTGCTACGCGTTATAAAACTGGGCGTGGCCGATAATTTTCGCTGGTTGGTGATATTTCCCGCCTCATCGGTAACACGGAGCATAAAACGCGCTTCCTGCGAGCTGTGTGCGTTGTTGTTGTTTTGGGCGTTGTTGTTGCTTTGGCTGCTGCCTGCGCTGATGTTGTTGTTGCTGCTGCGCAGGCGTGGTGATGAGGGTGAGTCCAAGGTGGAGGAACTGCGGCTAGTATCCCGAGTGCTAGTAGAGCCGCACGCCATGCCGGCTAGATTACCATTAGAAACAGCGGCCTTGAGCTGTTCCTCCAGATTGTTGAGATTCTGCTCAATGCTCAGACGTATATCATCATTCAGCGAAGTGCTGCCCGCATAGGAGTTGCGGTTTAGTGTGCCCAGCGGCGAGTGTGTAAGATTACCAGGTATATGTGCTACAGGTGAGCTAAGAAAGTTAAAGCTGCTTGGAGCATTGCTGCTGCTTAGCGCAGGCGTGGCAGGACTGCAGGACAGCGGATTGACATAAAAGAAGGAGTTTTGTGAAGTGGATGTAGACATGGGCTGGGGTGAGCTGCTTAAGTTCAGCGTCTGCAAGCGATTCAACAGCTCCTGATTAACTTGAAACAGATCCTTGGAAAGAGTATCCTGCTGCTGCTGCGAGTTGAGCTGCTGCAGCTGATTACTAATGCTTTGTAGCTGGTTCATCGAGGGATAGGGGCTGCTGCTCAGCGTATTTGTGGTATGTGCAGCATTGCTGCTCACATTGAGTTGCAGCAAGCCTGTGGGTGTGGCAAGTGAGGGCGGCGTTGATGGCGTCTGCTGCGTTTGCGACATTGTTGGAGTTTGCTGTTGCTGCTGTTGCTGGAGGCTTTGCAAATTCTGACTCTGCTGGTTGAGACCGCTCAGCTGTTGACTGAGCGAGGTTAGCTGTTGGTTAATGTTGCCCAGATTGTTAATCTGTTGGTTTATGCTGGCCAGATTGTTGTTGTTGCTGGAGGCCTGTAGCAACAGCTGCAGCTGAGAATTGTTTTTGGGCTTGCATTATTAAATGTGTTGTAGATTTTTGAGCAAACACGAACAAAAACGTGCAAAATAAAAATGCAACAAAATGGCGGCAATTTATAATAAGTAAAAAACGTTTAGCAAAAAATCATGCAGAAAGTCGGCAGCCAATTGGAGCAACAAAATATTAAGGCATAACTCAGAAACACAGTATGTGGCTTTGTTGGGGGCACGCAAATTAAGCCAAACAACAACATAAACTTTCTAAAATGTATGCGTAAACAAAACAAAATGGCGTATAACTCACCTGTGGCGCCATGCCAATATTAGCGGATGTGAGTCCAGCGCTCTGTTGCTCATTGTAGGCGCCCAGTGAAGCCAGGTGCTCGAGCAGCTCACGATTCTGCTGCAGCAGCTGTTGCGTGCGCGCCTGTTGGTGGGGAGGGGGGTTAGCATATATATTTAGTAAGCTGCTGCTTAGTGCCAGGGGGTGAAGCCCCCTAAGGCCAGACTTACCTGCGCCTCTATGCGCGCATTTGTCTCCGAAATGAGTTGCTCTCGCACCAGCATTAGCTGCGCCAAGGCCTGGCGTGTTTGAGTGGCCTGTGCCTCCAGCTGATCCTTCAGCTGATTAACCTCCGTGCGTGGCGATGAGGGCGTGCTGGGTGATTTGTCTTCCATATCGCGCTGCAAACAGCAAGAATATGCGTTCCTTATAAGGTTACTAAGCACTTTCTACCTTTCTACACATAAACAAGTAGTATGTACAATCTAAACAAATATTTTGGTTTAACTTTATAAACGAGTGTGTGGGATTTTTTTTCTGCTCATAAATAATGCCAAAGAATTTCTTAATTTTTATGGCGTTTTAATTGTTTTAATGAGCCCCAAATGTTTTGCTCTAATAAAGAAATTAAATATTTTAATTACCTGTTTTTGCGCATATTTATTATAAATATACAAATTGGCTTAATTTACACTTACCAGCAGGTTTGGAGATTTTCTTTGACCCGGCTGCGGCAGCAGTTCCAGATGATTCGGACGCTGCGGTTGCGTATGATTCAAATCTGGCATTATGGTCATGTGTTCTAAAATTGTAAGAAGTGTATATGAAGAGTCAGTTACTATATATAAGCTGGCAAGAACATAAATGCGTGTTAGTGTACCAGGCTGCCCTTCATTTGTCAAGGCCAGCATGAAACATTAGCCACCTGCAGTTAACCTGCGTTTAATTTCCACTAAATTATAAGATATCGTTAGCACTTGGATCTTCATTACTTTGTATACTTTGTAGATGCTTTTTAATTTTTATTTATGCGCTATATTTGTTTTGATATGTTTATAGATTGGCCACAACTGTGAGCGGGCAAGGCTATGATTATATGGTATGGGATTGCCGGATGTGATCCCGCCTGGCTTTGGGCAGAGTTCAATGCCGCTGTAGCTTCATTGTTTATAGCACTCGTACTCATAAGTAAGTATCTACAAGTAATTAGCGTAAGTGAATGCTTGCCACCTTGCCTGCCTGTTTTTTTATTTTTTTTTATTGAAATTTCATGTCACACCTTTGGCCTGTCAGTTTAAATTTGCACACAAAAATATATTTATATTTCAGTAATTTCTTCCACGAACTTGATGAACATTTTCAATTGTATTTGTGGCGCTTTTCTTTCACTTTTCCCTGCGCGTGCAAATGAAAAGTTGCCAGCCAGCCAACCAAGAGTAGAACATTTTAGTACGTCATGCAGCCGCCAATTCTGAAGCAAATACTTTGCCTATTTTCGGCAATGAAATTTTTTTGCACAATTATTTTTGGTATTCCAAGTGCGCCTATAATATACGAGTATATCTATAGATCTTATATACTAAAGCATTGAAATTCCTACGAACTTAAGCTGTAAAGTCGTTAATAGTTGAAAACTAGCTTTCAATTAAGTTTTTGTGTTTCGAATATCGGGCAATAAATCAAACAAATCATAGAATTCTCAAAGCAACTTTTGTTTGTAAATAATTCCGTCAACTTTTGACTAAATCTATTTGTTTAGTATTTATTTTTACTACAACTGGCGCACTCATCAACACATGCCAAGTTCTAATTCTGGATAATGCTTTTAAGTTTCGCAACTTAAATGACCTATTTCGCAAAATATCATAGCACATTTGAAAAGAAAATGGGTCAGCACATGTCAAAAATAAACAAATGAATTATAAATTACTTATTTGGCATATTCAAAGCTACTAATATATTTTCTATATGCATAAAGTTCTTCGGACTTCAGAAAGATGGAAAGAAAAATCCATTATTTTATATTTCTTTAATTAACAGTTTAGATCTGTTTGTCATGGTTACCTGCTATTATGTCATAAAAGTGCATATATACATCTGATCCATGAATTCAAAACTAATTAAAAAACTAAATTGTTATAAAAAAAATACAATATTTTGCTTTTACTAGTCCCCATTTTCTTAAGAAATATGCTTTTATTAAATTGTCAATTATAATAGTCTTTTTTTCTATCAATAGTTTTAGTATCTTCCAATAAATTTATCTCCAAAACAGGAATATTCTTTTTTTTTTATTAAGTTAACATTAACCTACATTCCTAATTCACCTAGTAATTTATTTAAGTTTTTGCCCCTACAATATTGAAAAACTAATGATGAAGATCGATTGGAGCCTTCACCTTTTCTTTAATGTGACTTTTGAACTTTTGAATATTTTTGTACCCATATTTTTATACCCTGTACTAAAAAGTACTAGATTTGTGCAATAACGGACAGAAGGAGGAGCGGTAGATCCCAAGTCCTTTATATCAAAATGCTTATCATAACCTCGGGTATGAATGAATGAACAGCTAGATCTCGGAGACTAGAAAAGCTGGAATAACCAAACTTTACCAGCTGGTGCGCAAATTTCCTGAGTTTGTTGAATCACGTCAACATCTTCATCAGTTACCGTGTTATCTCCAACTTATAGGTATAAATATCGAGATTCAACAAAAAAAATGAATTCCAAATGGAAAATTTAGTAGGAATATGGAATAAAAAACGCTCGAACGACTTTGGGATACCCTGCCATTTAATCCGTTATATTGCTTCAGAATTGTAAAAAAAATTATTCGTCAAATTTGGGATACATACAAAACAAATAAAATTTTATATTGTATAAAAAATGTTGGTAAGCCTATTGGTCGTATAGTCAACCGAGTTTGATAAAATTTATGTTAAAGTGTAGAAGTTCTCTAAAATCTTCCCAATGCAAAATTTGGTTAAAATATCTTTCAAATCGGTCATTCGGACGGACATCGGTATATCGATGATCATACTTTGGGTAATATTGGGGTTCACCGACGTCGGCTTCTGCACCTTACATGCATTTAGTTATTATTGAAAAATTTAATTAATAATTAAAAATTTCCCTTTCGTGCTCGGGTTTTAATTAAAAAATGGCGGACGTAAAGTCGGGCGCGGACGACTTTAGGATACCCTGTACCACTAGCTTGTAATAAAGTCCGATTTCTTCACAAAAAACCAAAAACAGAAGAATTTTGAAGCAAAAATTTTTTTTTTGACCGATCATTCCTATGGGAGCTATATGATATAGTCAACCGATTTCAATAAAATTTGACACAGTGCTTAAATACCTTAAAAAAAATATGAATGCCAAATTTATTTCAAATATCTTTACAAACAAACAAAACACATCGAATTTTGTATAAAAAACGTGTTTTTGGACCGATTGGTCCTATGCTATATGATCTAGTCAAACGATTTGGATTAAATTTAGTACAGTGGTTAGGAACTATAAAATACTCACGAATGTCAGATTTGGTCCCAATATCTTAACAAACAAACGAAACACAACAAATTTTGTTAAAAAATCGATTTTTTGGAAGATCGGACTTATGGGAGCTATATGATATAGTCAACCGATTTTGTTCAAATTTGGCACAATGCTTAAGTGGTCTAAAAAATTTCCAAATGCCAAATCTGGTTACGATATCTTTATTAAAAAACGAAATATAGCGAATTTTTCTTTAAAAAAGTTATTTTGGCCGATCGGTCCTATGGGAGCTATATGATATAGTCAACCGATTTCGATCAAATTTGGTACAGTGATTGGGAACTATAACTTTCGAATACCAAATTTGGTTATGATATCTTCATAAACAAACGAATTATTCATGTAAAACTTTTTTTTGTCGAGGTCGTCTCAAACATCCCCATGGGAGCTATATAATTTATCCCCGATATCAAAAAAATAAAATAAACTTGCCTCCTATGGAATAATATGGGATCTAATGTGAAAGTTTGGTAACTCTAGCTCTTACCATCTCTGAGATCTAGGCGTTCACACGGACGGACGGACGGACGGACGGACAGACGGACAGACGGACATGGGTATATCGACTTCTCTATTCACCCTGATCATATTTTAGGTAACTTTGGGGTGTCTCCGACGTCTCCTTCTATATGTTACATACATTTTCGGCTTGCACAAACTTAATATACCCTTGGTACCATACGGTACAGGGTATAAAAATCCATTATTTTATATTTCTTTAATTAACAGTTTAGATCTGTTTATCATGGTTACCTGCTATTATGTCATAAAAGTGTATATATACATCTGATCCAAGAATTCAAAACTAATTAAAAAACTAAATTGTTATAAAAAAAAAATACAATATTTTGCTTTTACTAGTCCCCATTTTCTTATGAAATATGCTTTTATTAAATTGTCAATTATAATACTCTTTTTTCTATTAACAGTTTTAGTATCTTCCAATAAATTTATCTCCAAAACAGGAATATTCTTTTTTTTTTTTATTAAGTTAACATTAACCTACATTCCTGATTCACCTAGTAATTTATTTATCAAAAACTTGCCCCAACAATATTGAAAAACTAATGATGAAGATCGATTGGAGCCTTCACCTTTTCTTTAATGTGACTAACTTTTGAATATTTTTGCACCCATATTTTTTACCCTGTACTAAAAAGTACTAGAATTGTGCAATAAATTTAACGGACAGAAGGAGGAGCGGTAGACCCCAAGTCCTTTATATCAAAATGCTTATCATAACCTCGGGTATGAATGAATGAACAGCTAGATCTCGGAGACTAGAAAAGCTAGAATCACCAAACTTTACCAGCTGGTGCGCATATTTCCTGAGTTTGTTGAATCATGTCAACATCTTCATCAGTTGCCGTGTTATCTCCCACAACCCTCAACATATCGACTTAACACTTACCCCAGATACTTTAAATAGCTTCTTTGACGTACCGTTCGTGTTTCACTACAATCGGTAAAAACTTACGGAACTTATAGGTATAAATATCGAGATTCAACAAAAAAATTAATTCCAATTGGAAAATTTAGTAGGAATATGGAAAAAAAAAACGCTCGAACGACTTTGGGATACCCTGCCATCTAATCCGTTATATTGCTTCAGAATTGTAAAAAAAAATTATTCTTCAAATTTGGGATATATACACTGTAAGTTAGCTAAATGACAGTTTAGAGTATTGTTTACAAGCGCACGAAAGCATTTTGCCGTGAGTAAACGCGAAAAAAAAATCAGTAATGGATTTCAAACGTAATAGTGTAGTTGCATTATATTTAGCTGGAAAATCACAACCAGCGATTGTTCGTGAGCTCGAATACCTTAAAGTAAATAAAGTTTTCGTTTATCGCACCATAACTCGTTACAATGATACTGGTAGCATCGCAAAACGTCATGGAGGTGGTCATCAAAAGACTGCAACGTCACGTGAGATGGTTCAAAAAGTGAAGAAGCGACTTGAGCGAAATCCCCGACGAAGTGCCAATCAAATGGCGAAAGAACTGAAAATATCTGACCGTAGCATCCGTCGCATACTGAAAAATGATCTCAAGGTCAAGCCTTACAAGATCCAAAAGGCACATGATCTCACACCGAAGCAGCAACAAGTTAGACTTGAGAGAGCGAAGGAGTTGCTTCGCTATGCCGAAAGCGGTCAATTGCCGAACATTGTGTTTTCTGACGAGAAAATTTTTACAATTGAGCAATTCGTAAACTCTCAAAACGATAGGGTTTACTTGAGGGACCGTTCATACGAGAATTTGAGTCATCGATTGGCCACCAGGAGGCAGCACCCGCCATAGATAATGGTTTGGGCCGCTGTAACCGCAGATGGGCGCTCTCCAATCGTTTTCATCGAGCCTGGCGTCAAGGTTAATGCGCAATATTATCGGGAAAGTATTCTGGAGGTTGCTTTGAAGCCGTGGGCAGACAAACATTTCGGTGGCAGACCATGGACGTTTCAACAGGACTCGGCACCGTCTCACAAAGCTCGAGTGAACCAAGAATGGCTGAAAAACAACGTTCCGAACTTCATAACGTCCACACAATGGCTCTCGAATTCACCAGACGCGAATCCGATGGATTATTCTCTTTGGGCCATTTTGGAGAGCAAGGTCCGAACTAAAAGATACAACAGTCTCGAGGCGCTGAAAAAAGCCATTGTCCACGAGTGGGCCAAAATACCTGCAAGTCACATTCGGGCAGCTTGCGATTCATTTTTGGACCGTCTCAAGGCCATAGTGAAGGCAAAAGGTGGCCATATTGAGCGAAAGTAAATTGTTTCTAAATTTCGTATTATTTTTACACATTTTGTACCTTGAATTGAGTAAAGGTAATTTTCCAAAATGAATTTGTGGCCTTATTAATTGGTTACACTTCGAGTGACGGACCCTGTAATCCGTTATATTGCTTCAGAATTGTAAAAAAAAATTATTCTTCAAATTTGGGATATATACAAAACAAAACGAATTTTATATAAAAAATGTTGGTAAGCCTATTGGTCGTATAGTCAACCGAGTTTGATAAAATTTATGTTAAAGTGTAGAAGTTCTCTAAAATCTTCCCAATGTAAAATTTGGTTAAAATATCTTTCATATCGGTCGTTCGGACGGACATTATCGATGATCATACTTTGGGTAATTTCGGGGTTCACCGACGTCGGCTTCTGCACCTTACACACATTTAGTTATTATTGAAAAATTTAATTAATATTTCAAAATTTCCCTTTCGTGCTGGGATTTTAATTAAAAAATTGGAATTGCCTTTGTTGCAAAATAGTTCAGGGCGTTCTAACATGAAGCATCCATAACATGGCTGCGACCCTCTTCCACTGAAACTTTAAAGCAAACTTTTAAAATGTCGCAACTTTAAGCGCTAATCTACTCCAACAACAAAAACAACAATGAAAAAAATGGCAGCTGATAATTGTTGTGTGTGTGTGTGTGTGTATCTGTGAGTTAACGCATGTTCAGTAGTGTCAATCCCCAAAATGGCAGCCCGCAGACTGTCTGTGACAGAGATACACACACACACATATACCGAGGAACTGATATAATTCATAGTTTTAGTGTTTTTATCTTCGTTAAAGCGGATTGGACTGACTGGCTGAATGACTGACGTTTGGGTGACTGCTGTCTGGGATCGCATCGTAAAGGCTATTAAAAAAAAAACAACTGACCGCGCCAAGAAATTAAAAGCAAACTTACAAGTAAATGCTTGTGTGAAAACAGATACTAAATAAAATAAGTTTGGCACACGTTCTAGAGAACTACAAATTTAGACACTTTTCCAATGATGCCCTATAGTTAGGCGTACATTAAATATGTGCTAAAGAACACCTTTGTAGTATACTATACCACGCCAACTGCTCTTGCTTTTTTTTCTGGATGTTTATTTCGATTCAATTCAGGGAATCTCGTACTTTATTTAAACTTGTTAAATATTTTGCCTAGAGTCTCCACTAAAAGTCAACTTTTTGTACACTATTTTTTTTGAGAAGCTACAAGCAGCCAAACAACTTCCTCGTCTAACTATTAAAAATCTAAAAAATTTAGTATATACTAATGTCGGCATATTAAAAGCTGCTAAAGCTGACAGTTCCTAATTTATATGTGCATAAATAATGGCGCGACTAATCCATCTCTAATAAGCATATTTCCACAGAATTTTCTTCTCGAATATTGTGTTAGCAAGATTTAGCCAAAATATAGCAAAAGTAATATTGTTTCGTATATAAATATACACTTTGTTTCCCCAAAACTTTTGGCTTGTTGATGACGTCAAACTGTATGGTTAAGAAAAAAAAAAAAGAAAAGCGCCATGATTATTGAAAATTAAAGCAATACGTGGAAATTGCTTAACGCCACCGAAGTGCTCCATGTTTAAAAATCGTTGGCCGTGTCTTTCGATTTTTCCAATTTTGTGCTTTGTTGTTTGTTTTTGTGTTTCGCATAATTAAATTTAATAATAATTTTACAACACTGCTGCAACATTTATTGTTTTTTCATAACTGTTATGTTTGCTTTATAAAGCATGAAAATAATTTAAATTACATTTTGAACAACACTTTGGCGTGGCGTTGCCACAATTTCAAATTCTAATCCTGCCAGCAGCGAAAGTTTTTAGAACTGGAAAACTCGTCACAGTTGCGCATAGAATGCAATCTATATGCAAATGTTGATAGTTGGCAACAGTTTTTGTTGCTTTTGGTGTCTTTCGGTTGGAAACCGCATATCATTGAACTAAATTCAAAATGAAACCAAGCTGAAGCATAAAGAGCGCTTTAAGAGTGGATGGCGTGGACAAGTGGCGGCTATGATAATGGCCGGGAAACATACACACGACGTGTACATGATGACAGCCCGAGAAATTTTAATTATTTATAAGGCAATCAGTCGAGAGCCATTGAACTTGGCCAATAGCCTCATCAATTACCTTTTTTTGGGGTTTCGGCAGCGCCGCCATCATCGCTCAGCTGATGCTCGCTGATTTGTTCGACATCGAGCAGCTCTGAAGAGACATCCGAACGTTCGTCGTTGGGCTCCAGGGAATTCTTATGAAGATTAAATTTGTGGCACACTTCAAAGGCTTGTCCGACAGTGCGTACGATGCGCATGGCTTGTGACTGTAATAAAAGTAAGAGCAAAGAGTGTGGCATAAAGTAAAAGATAGTGGTGCTTAAGTGATATTGCCTGTCCCACAGCCCCACAGCCCCATGACCAACCAACCCCCAGCCCCACATACAATTAAACCAGCAAAGCAATTAGTGTGTGTGTATGCTCTTTGTGAAGTGCCGACATATGGCAACGCTGGTAATGGCAGACATTGAAACAAAGCAAATTATGCATACGCCCCGTAGCGCCAACAACCCACCTCTGGCTCGCCTGTTGACGGCACGGCACAGCCGCAGGATATTGCATCCTTTGTGCGATTATTGTATAAATTATCACAGTTTCCATTTTGCGCTGCCATGGTGACAACTCCAGCTGGGGCATCGTTGTTCTTGTTGGTGCGCTCCAGCGGCGAGCTGCGGCGTCGTGCCCTCAAAGCCGCGGCCGCCGTTGGCTGTCCAGCCACAATTGGCACACGAAAGGATAGCTTCTTGCGCGGCTTCTCCGTCTTGGGGCGTTCATGTATAATGCCTGCACCCGTGCTGCCGGCACTGCCCATGCTGCTCATGCTGGAGCTGCTCTGTTGCTCATAGAAGCTTTCACAGAGACTTTGTCGCCGTTGCACCAGCTGGCGATGTGACTCCTGATGATTGTGGTGTTGTCTATAGTTGTTATTGTAAAAGTCCGGCTCGCTGGGTAGTCGCTTAAACTTTAAGCGCGCCTTCAGCACTTCGCCATTGGCGCCTCCTTGTGCGCTAGAGCGCTTGCCAGTGACTGGTGATGTTTGCTTGGATGTTTGGCCTCTGCCCACCGTGTGCTGTGTTACGGGCTGCTCCTTTTTGATAAGATACACCGTATTTTCATCATTAAAGAGTATATGCTTGTGTCGTGCCTGCGCCGGCAGCGCATCTGTGGCATCCGCGCGCAGCACATGATCGATGAATGTATCATCCAGAAAGCGCTGCTGCTGCGCGGAGTGCTTGGACAAAGCATTGCCCTCCAGTTCACGCTCCACGTTGTCAATTAGTTCGTGTATGTCCAAGCTCTTGTTACGCGAAAGTGGTTTTTGTTTACGCTGTTGCGCCCTTTGGCAGGGACTGACATGGCTCGAAGGCGTTGCTGTCTTGTTGTGTTCCTTTTGCAGTTTGTCAGCGAGTATGTCACGTATAAGACCACCACCGCTGCGAAAGATGTTGCGCTGGTAATGCACCTCGCTGCTATCGCCGGCTTTGGGGCTTTTCGCCGCCCTGGCATTGCTAAGGTTCAGCTCGGGTTCCTTGTGCGTGGACTTGCTGCGACTGCGCGGCCAGGCCAGAAAATCCAAGGCCTTGGTAATGGGACCACGAGTTGTGGCATTGCTCTCAAGCAGCTGGCGGGACTTGTGTGTCGCTACGGCCATTGTGCTCTTTGCCGTGCTCAGGGATTTCTCGTGTTTCATGGCTAGGGGCCAATGCACTTGGCAAATTGCAAAGATCTTTCTTTCACTTTTCACTGTTGTTGTTGTTTTTTTTTGTTTCAATGTTATTTTCAAAATTTGTTTTCAATAATTTTTTGTTTTTATTTGCAATTAAGAAACTATAAATTTCATAATTGATTTTGGCAAGAAATTAGCTCTGGGTTAATGGGCTGCTTCTGGCACTGTTCGATACCTTCGTTCAGGTTGTTCACATGCTGCTTTTTTGTTGCCATTTTTCGCACTCTGTTGAATTCTATGTGCCAAAACAAAATAATATTATAATATATACATATAATATGTATTTCATTGAGTCATTTGCAGTTTGCGGTTTCTATATGATGATTATGTATTGTGTGTTATATATTTGGATATTGGAATTATAGATATTCTTTGCTGACTGGCTGCAGTGCTTGTCATGCATTTTGGTTGTGGGTTTCGAAAACATGGAACTGTCAATCTTGCATCTTGTTTAGTTGCTGGTTTGGTTCATCATACAACAACGCCATGTCAAGTGTCAATTTTATAGAATTTGGTTATGTGCATCAAGGTCTGTCCATTTAAGATAAATAATACAATTCACTAGCGCTAGTGGAATTCAACGAAAATGGCAAAATTAGTTATAAACTACAATAAGCTTAAAGGAATACGAATTTGGCTGCTCTGCCATTAAACAAATTAACTTTTAATGATTTTAAATTATAAAGAACGTCGTCTGCCAAAATAATGGCCAAAAATAAGTGAAAAGTCAAAAGCGAAAAATTTTTAAATTATTGGATTAATTGAATTAATTTCCGGACTCCAACAATAGATGTCGCCATTGACATATACACTGGAATGATGGAAAACTTTGAAAATTGGCGAAACAAACAGCATTTGCGGGAAGTTTTGTTGGGACACTTTTTCGTAAAGAAAACCGCTCCCCAAAGTCATCGTTTGGAAATTTATGAGGAATATTCTCTATCAAGAACACAGTGTTGATTTTGATGAAAAAGTACAAAGAGCGTCTTGGGCAGCCGCAAAAAGTTTGAGGATTAAGAATTGCAGACATTACTCGAGGAAGATTCGTGTCAAACGCTCAAAATGTTCGCAGAAACATTGAATATCGACAAATAAACCGTTTTCAAACGTTGAAAGGCCTTGGAAATTATACAAAAGCAAGGATATTGGGCACCGTATGAATTGAAGCCGAGAGACGTTGAGCGCCGTTTTTTCTCAAAAACTCAACGACAGAAAAGGAAAGGTTTTTTGCATCGTATTGTTACTGGCGATGAAAAGTGCATCTATTACTACAATCCCAAGCGCGAAAAGTCATGGGGTAAGCCCGGCCAGCCATCAATCTAAGCTAATGCTCTGTATTTCGTGGGACCAACATGGTGTTATCTATTATGAATTGTTGAAACCGAATGAAACGATCACAGGGAACCGTTACCGACTCCAATTGATGCGTTTGAGATGCACTCAGAGAAAAATGGCCAGAATATGTGCAAGGACATGATACAGTTATTTTGCAACATGATAATGCTCGGCCCCATGTCGCGAAACTCGTGAAAACATACTTGGGAACGTTATAATGGGAGGTGCTACCTCACCAGCCGTACTCTCCGGATATCACCCATCCGATTACCACCTATTTCGATAGATCACACTTGCATTGACTGACCAGCGGTTCACTTCTTATGAAAGTACCAAGAATTGCGTCGATTCATGGATAGCCTCAAGACAAGTCGTTTTTCCGAGCCGGAATCCGAAAATTGCGAGAAAGATGGGAAAAAGTAATAGCGATGGACAATACTTTGAACATTAAATTTTGTATCTATTTTTGCAGAATAAATAGTTGAAAATTGAATTTGATGTACTTAGTAAAAAGAGTTGCTGATTAATTATTTATGGTAATTGTGATTTTTTGTGGCCGTCGGTGGCGTAAGTGGTAGAGTACTCGCTTCTAAAACCGAAGGTCGGTGTTTCGATTCCCCGCCGTAGAGCTCTGGTGCATTTGCGTAGCACATTCATCGCTAGTGCAAAGTGCATTCTATTTGCCATAGAAAGTTTCTATTAATTAAAGACACCGCCGTTTTCGGATTCGGTTATAAATTGGCTTAAAAATTGAGTTAGGGGCATTTAAAAATGTTTCTCCGTTGATTAGTTTCGACAGATTGCAAGAATTCGGTTGAATGTCAAAAAATATTTATTGAAAATTGCTGCATATTCCCCCTCCTATAGGTGCATTAGTTTGTGCAGACTATAATGCAACCTACTGAAAGGAAAGTATTTCATTGTATTGTGCCCTGTTGCTCCTTCCTGTTAGTGTTATAAGTGACTAGGTCGAAATTTTCAGATCGAATAAAAGTATAGAGTAGTCTAAAATCTACCAATTTTCGAACTGTTTCGGAATTTAAACATTTTACAGTTTATGTTTTGGTTTCTAGACTCATGTGATCTTTAAAGGGATAATCTCTTTATCATTGTAAATCTTGAAATTTACAGCATGGAATTACTTATTTTGGGAGTAGTCGGTAAAGGGTTTTAGTGTCGGGTAACACTCTATTTTAAAAATTTTTAAATTCTTTTTTCTACAGTTATATGTGGAGATTTTAATTTTTCTATTCTGTCGTATATAATATAATTTTTGCTGTATTTTACATATTATACAACATGGGCAGCGTTAAAAGGAAGCAAAATTATCACGCCATGCATTAAGTACTTTCTCGAGTTCCACAGCGCCATTAACAACACATCAATTTAAAATATTTTGACAAGCAGTGACAGCGAACTTGGTTAAGTAACCAAGTACCAAAGAAACAAATGGAATCCCACATCGGGCAGTAAGCCCCTGCCTTGGGCCAGGAGGCATAGGCCAGTCTAAAAGTCAAAGAACAAGACACGTGGGCAACACGTTCTGCTCAGATATTTTTGAAATTAATTTATCTTGAAATAAAAATACATTTTTAAGATGATTACAAATATGTAACTGTTCGATTGCGTTTATTTGGCGTCAGAGAGTCTAAGAAAAATCGTGTAAGCAATCTATTTAAATGCGCCCTTATACCAAAATTGCGTATACGCAATGTGTGCGCTTGTTTGTCTTTACGAAAACTTGTTTTAACAAATTGCCAAAGGTGCTGAGTGACTGGTTGGCAATATTTGTTCTTTAACGCAACAATAAATAAATCAAATTTAAAACTATGAAAGAAGATGGTGGCACAACACGACTGTAATATACTCTATAATCTTGTGCACAGATTGCAGTATATTTCAAATAGCTTTCACATTTCTCCAATGCCACTTGCTTAAGGATGAGCTACTAAGGATTGACAATCCCAAAAACAAAATAATTTTTTTCTATCGAATCTTGAACCTAATATACTGCATTTCTCTTAAGTAAAGGGTATAAAACAAGCGTGTAAAGTGTGGCAATATACATTTGGTGTAGCAACAAGCAGATAAATATTATAAAATTCATTTCGTTTTGAATTCATGGAAAACTACTTGAAAATTTATGACTACATATAAAGACGGCATGAACTTTGCCAACTGTATTTATTGAATTTTGCATTCCCATTGAACTTTATACTTTTTTTTTATACAGCACCGACATTTTGTTTACTTGTTGCTGTCATAAGGGAAAATTTCCCTGAAAATTGACTGTTTTCACGCACTCGGTAAATAGACAGACCGGCTATAAAATTTTTGTTTTCTGCTTTAACTGCACGCTGGGCCGTTGCTTGACTTTTGGTGGCAGAGTTGCCATTGCCACATGTTTATTGTGGCCATAACTTGTGGCAACCACACGGCAACCATGGTAACCGCAGCCTCTGTCAGAGGGCAGCAGCTGGCAGGGCGTTTTTGGGGTGTGGCAGCCATTAAGCTTGCTGCAATATTCCTGCCATTAATGCTAACAAAGTCAGTAGCATTATGTATGACACAAAAGCCGCAGCGCAGCACACCATCTGCCACAGAGTTCCAGGAGTTGCCAGGATTGCATACAATGCCAGTGGCATTGTCACGTGGCAGCTGGCAGCCTGCAGCTTGCTCTGTAATCTTTTAAACTTTTATAAAATATTTACGTAAGAATTGTAAATTTTCCTAGTAAAATGTTGCACGTGTAGCCAAAGTGTGGACCAGTTTTCATTAGTCACGACAAAACGCACTTGAAAATTAATTCACTTTTGCCCAAAAATTAAAGTATATACTTTAAATGTGGCATATATAAGAGGCATGTATATTTTTTTAATTTGGTTCAAGCACCATAACAAATCGAAAACAGCTCTATATATAGCAGATATGTACATATATTCTTTTCATTTTTTACGATTTATTTTCAATACTTGAGATACTTTAGTGCAGCTATTAAAATAATGGATCTACTTTATGCTTGCCTTATGTACTATAGTACATGCGAAAATCGGAAAATTTTCGATTGCAGCCATTTTTAGGTTTTCTTGTCTAGAACTGCGTCTTGCATAAAAATTCTTCTACCCCAAACACACTCACGAATAAACATCGTATGTGTAGTAAAATTTTATGTACAGCTGGCGAATATGAGCATCCATATGAATATTAAAAACCGGAAAAGTATTTTCTTATTGCTTGCTGTTTTTGCAATTACCAGACGAGTCTTATTCTTATTATTCTATAAAACAAATTTAGATCAGTCATCAGGGGGCAATGCCAGACATTGGGATACACTGCATCCATTTTTAAATAAAAATTACAATATTTCGTGCCTGTGGGCATAAATATTTAATATTTATAAGGTTCACAATCTGACTCTACGTCACAACGGCAGTAAGTATAATTTTCAGAGAGCTGAATATTAATATTTTTTTGTAAAATTTCAACCGATCTTGATGCGATGTTCTAAGTAATAAGCTGTACGTATATACCTTAATCACTTGTAGGTTCTAATTGATGGACGGAAAGATGAACGGAAATAATCTAAATTTCCTGAGATCTATAGCTGAATGTGGCAGTCTCTCAAAAATTAATTTGTTCTTGCATTTTACTAGATGACAGTCTCGAAATATTATTTCAACTAAATGCGTTTTCCAAGGTTTGTTTACTAGACATCTTTAGAATTGGCTTTAGCGTAAATAAACTTGCAAATATTATTATTATATCATGTGGTCTCACGTGTTCCCGTTTACGGATCATAATTTTTGTTATTTCTTTTTCTGTAGCTACCTGTGGGGAATTTACCTCATCAAGTTTTTTATTTTTTTTTAAAAACTTCTGCTATGTGCGTGGGGCGCCGCTATTGTGGCCATTTTTTATAATAATGTCTAGTCTATATTAATAAACAATATAGCAAATACGTCAGGGGTTTCTTGTTTTACTGAGGGAGAGCAGTGGAAATAAAAGTGGGTGTAGATAATCTAGCATAGACTTGGGAAAAGTTGGATAATTAAATGCACAAAGATAAATAAATACAAAAAAAATAGTTGGTTGCATGTAAACACTTGGTTAAGTATGGACTTCCATAGGAGCATGACGTACCATACGATTTCCACAATTTGTAATATGCAGATACAGCTAAGTTAAGTCCGCTTAAACAAAACCAAGAATTATTTTTTGTTGCCTAGTAAGTGGATAAAGGGGTTTTGTATTTCACAAAAATTTTACACATTGGTGATAAGTCTTCCATGAATTTTCCCCACAAGTTATGCTTATTTTAATTTTTTCAAGGTACTCCGGGCATACGAGGTAAACATAACTTCTACAATTCTAGATTTGATTTAATATTTTAATATTTTATTTATCATAGAAATTGTTTTCTCGCGTCTATCTTTATTAGTTGAGAAGATATGGTTAGTCAAAGAAAAGTCTTTAAATAAAAAACACTATTTTCGGCTATCGATAACTCGATGAATAGTCGGAATCTTGCAATAAAATTTGACGTGGATACTATTGGCTCATCAAAATCGGAGAGGCCAAGGGAAAAAGTGGTCCGCTTCACTTATTTGCTGATATATTTTAGGATAACGAACAACAATATCAGATGGAAGATCTGCCACTTCTGACTATCGATATATATATTAGCATCCCAGTAGAATTTAGAATTCAAGTCCTACGAAGTAGAGTTTAACCCTAAAGGCACTCATGTATTTTATTAGGATTTGACGAAGGCAAAAAAAAAGGCAACAGAAGTATCTTGAAGTCTTTAATAAATTTATTGACCACCTATACCGGCCGATATGCCTCCTGCTTTCAAAAGCTCTACTCACTGCTAGTCGAGCAGAGTCACTTGATAAGCCAGAGACAATTGATCACCCATAAATTAACAATTAAAGAGTTAGTGCCGAAATATATACGGAAAGTTTGTGAAAATTTGTGTTCCAGATTTCGTCTGTTACACGCCAGCCATGGTGGCCACAAGAGCGATATCATTTTTAAGCATTAACATCATAATCTTATGAAGCTCGTTTCATTGATATTAAAAATACATTTCTTTGTTTTATTATGATTTGAACTTGGTTAACTCTATAAAAAGCACCCTTTATATACTACACTATTTATAACCTGTACTGTATGGTACATAGGGTATACTAAGTTTGTGCAAGCCGAAAATGTATGTAACATATAGAAGGAGACGTCGGAGACACCCCAAAGTTACCTAAAATATGATCAGGGTGAATAGAGAAGTCGTTGTACCCATGTCCGTCCGTCCGTCCGTCCGTCCGTCCGTCTGTCCATGTGTCCGTTTGAACGCCTAGATTGATGGTAAGATCTAGAGTAACAAAACTTTTTTTGATATCGGGGATAAATTGTATAGCTCCAATATGGGTGTTTGAGACGACCCCGACAAAAAAAAAGTTTTAGATGGATAATTTGTATGTTCATGTCTTCATGACATTTGGTATTCAAAGGTTTTATTTTTATTTTTTTTTATAGTTCCCAAGCACTGTACCAAATTTGATCAAAATCGGCTGACTATATCATAAAGCTCCCATAGCAGCGACTAAAAGGTCTTTAGGGCTTCGGCATTTTTTGCCTCTTTGGCACATTTTGAGAATTGTTTATTCGAAATAGTTTTTTTTTATCGAACACTTTCTTCTACTCTATTGTACATATGTATGTAAAAGAGTTAAGAAGCAGGAAGAAAAAATTTAATTATTTTCTAAAATAGTTAAAGAAGGAGACTTTGTGATTAAGAACATAAATTCTTTATATCGCATAAAAGGTTTAGAAAAAGGTATTGTAAATTAGTCAGAATTAAAAGCAGTTTTATGAGAAAAATTATTACAATTATATATGTGTTTCCAAATCTATATTAAAGCAGAGATCTGCGTTTGTAATGTTCTTAAAGTAAATCTATGTAAAAATACAATCCCGAAGTCGTAACTTTATATATAGACACATTTTTACCGAGCTGCCCAGGGAGTGCTACAGATTTCTTTCTGTATATAATGCCGATATTTTGATCTTTAAAGTGTTTTGTAGCTGATGTGAAATAAATAAATAGATCTATAGACAGCTGATGGAATTGTGCAGTTGTTTGTTTATGCGTTTGAAGCTTGTTTAAAATGATTTAAAACTGCCAAATAGTATTTATACAAGAGAAGATTTTTAGTTCTGTTTCGTGTTGAGTTTTGGACTTGTCCGACTGTGCTATATCAAATATTTGTAACCTTTGTATTCAATTGCCTCACGGCATTATTTAGCGCGTTTATTCCATTTAAAATGGAAAATGTATATATATATAAAGCAAATATATATTTAACAAAACTTTTGTTTTAGTATTTATATTATAAATACACTGTGATGGCGCGATTGTTTAATGGCGTCAGCAAAATCCACTCGCAAAATTTAACCCATGACAACACACTTTTATGTTTTTTTTTTATTATAATATTATTTATACACATTTTTTGTTCATTTGTTTTATTTAAATTTTAATTTGGTTGGCCCAAACTGTCAAAGAACTTTGTGCTGCTTGATCTATGAGCTAGCCAAATATTTTGTTTAGCATTTTGACATGCTTGAAATTTTATTTATTTATTTAATTAATTAAATTTGCCACTTTTTGTGTTGTTTATATATAATGCGTGTAGATTTTATTTTACTATGTATATTTTAGCTGGCAGCAAAAAATATTTATTGTATTTTAGAATTTTATTTAAATGTTTACCAATAATTTAATTAATTTCACGGCTTTCACTGTTAAAACTGTTTAGTTTTCTTTTGTTTTTTATTCTTTACATAATGCTATTATAAATTTCACAATATTTGAACTTTTTGTTTTGGAATAAGCAAAGTTTTTCACCAGCTTTCTGTACGCGAAAGCGTTTTAATACGTCTACTCAGTCGCGCCGTCGAAAACGCACTGGACAAAGAGTTCTTCGTAGAGCCGATCGTCCACCGATCCATAAACAGCCGGCATTTTACTTGGCAAAGCTTTTGGCTTTGCAGCTTTCACTCTCTTCGGAGCAACTTGGTTGCTTTTGTTTTGCTTTGAGCGTACGGCTAATGGGGCGTATGCTTAATGTTATGCTCTTTATTTGACTAGCAGAGGCGTATGAAGGCATTATAAGTTGTCTATTCCCTATATCGCGTTTATCAGAGATATTTATTATAAAATTTAAACTCTATTTAGAGTTTATTAGTATTTTAATAAAATGGCTGAGATCTACACTAAAAATACTAAGGATTCAAAGTCGAAGGAAATTTTGGTTAGTCCTACTCCAAAAGGAAAACCCCTTACGAAAATACAGCACTGAATGATATTCTATAGGAGCTTCTGCATTGCCAGTGAAACGTCATTAGCTTTTGTTTCGCGGAAGTAAACAAAGGAACTTTTCATTTCACTCCAAATTTTCCATATTTAATTTAAATCGTTTTCTTTTTTTGGCTTTTCCTCTATTTGGCTTTTATTGCTGCTTTGGCTTCTGCTTTAACTTAGCCATAAATCATTTGTTTTCAACGCATTGTCTTAGCGCCTGCCAACGCGTTTATTTGTATGCCAAGTAACAAAGTGGCCAAGTGCCGAATAAAATGTACCAGGTAGCAGGCAACAACAACAATTTGCAACAATTGAGTTGCATTTGTTTTGTTTTTATTCTTAGGCTTTGCTGGCGCACTGCCTATTATTATTATTATTATTATTATTAACGCAGGTGTGACTGCCGCTGACGCACGAGGCGTATGCGCAATGCGGCCGCCATGGGGGAATTGTCTTGTAGCCATGATTTCAATTTGATTAATTTGAAAGAACACGTGCATTGCGTGTCCTACGCATTTTAGCCTTAATTTCTTGTGTCAGTTGTCAGATGTCAGTTAGGCAATTTTTTCTTTCTTCTAAAATAGCCACATCACACAAATTCCCCGAATGTCTTATTTGAATTGGAAATAAGACATAAGAACTGCCAAGTTCCAAATTCCTACACTTGACATTGTCGCGCTTTTTGCTGAAGTTGAAGGCCACAATAGCGATCTAGCCACAGCTGTTTAATGCCCAATAACACAAAATAAAGCCTGTTCCCATAGAGCAAACACTTCATCAAATCCCATAAGGCTGTTATGTTTACAAGATTCCGCGCTACCACAAGACATTGTAAATTGCCCAGTTAATCTAATCAGTTTATTTGGCTTGGGATTTATTTGGATTAAAATCAAAGCAAACACATTTCGGAGACTACAAAGCTAAGGCGTTTTATTTACATTTCCACAAAATGTGGACAAGCCGCGACTCTGTCGTAAACCATTTGTCGCCTTTCAGACAGTCCGCTAATAACCACAATCAAATGTGTACAAATTTTATTTGCGTTGTGGCTGGCCAGCAAAAACTAGACGGACAGAAATTGGCCGTAACACGGAAATGTGGCGTTCGCCGGCCATTTTGCCGGGGCCATTTTGATGGACAGTTGTGCTTTATATTTGGCTTCAATGTTTATATACGCTGCAAAATGGTTGTCAAACAATGACCAAAGGTTTATTAGTTTGGGCGGGGCGGGGTGGTAAGTGTGCACTGAACTTGTGGAAAATTCTTCGTGTGTTGGCTTTAGGATGAGCTGGAGATAGAAATTCCTACGAATTAATTTAAAAAAAAACGAAAGCTTAGCACTTTTCGTTGAAATTGGCATTTGGGTAGAAAAATCTTGCTGAAAATGAAATGGAATTTCGGGCTATTATTGCTTAACTTTCTATAAATAATAATTTATGTAGAAATATTTTTTAAATATGCTATAAAAAGAATGTATGAAAGACATTTAGAATTCATATTAAAAAAAAAAAATTTGTATTTACGCAAGATACAGGAAGTTACCAATGAAAACTTTTGCATTCTTGCCCAAAAAGTGTTGTCGATTGGAGTGATCCTACTATTTACTGATTTTTGGAAAACTACATGTAAAACGAAATCAAACAATTTTATGCGCATATTAAAAATATTTATTAATCACTCTTTAACTTCAAATAGCCATAAAGAGAATCAAAAATATATTTTAATAAATTATAATTATAATATATAGATAATAATAGAATATAGATATAATAGAATATAGATATAATAGAATAATTATTCTAGTTTGAAATTCGCTCAAAGGTAAATTTGTTTTAATTTCTATTACAAACTTCTATTTGGTGAAATTTGGGAGAACCCAACATATAGCCAAAAAAGCTATGGTTTGGCAACTTACAAGCGTTTCCCCTATATATTATATTTTAATTTGCATTATATTTACTGGCTTTTGATATTTTTTCCGAAAAATGCGAAGATTGCTTTTTCTTAACTCGTAAAAGCTGCGGCTAAGAAATTCTATTCGGATATGTAAAGAAATCTAGCTTAAGATTGCGTAATGCTTGAAAATAGGGTTGTCGAGTTTCACAATTAATTGCAATTTTCAATGCACTTAGTTATATATGCACATCACATGACACACTTGACATTTCTAGAAATGAACTTGATAATAATGCAACTGTTGCTTTGTAAATCTTAGACATTAAGGCAGCGCATCTGTTGTTCAAGTAATCCGGATCATAAACACATAATCACCAAGTTCATATTTTGCTAGTACAATATTTTTGTTTAAGTTTTCGCTTGTGGCTGCTGCCATTGCTGGATAAAAGCCAAAATTGTGCACACATTTTCGAAACCGCAGAACCAAATGTCATGTACACATGTGTTTTGAGCTTATTTATAGCAATAGACACAGAAGATGGAAGATAATAATCTATCTAGTAGTACAATATGGTTGTGTTTGTGGTTATTAAAATATTTTGCAAATGACAAAATTTGGCTGCCTTACAAGTAAATACTTTATATATGGCTAATACCACCCACAATAACAAGAGCATATTGACAGCTAACTTTGAAATGCGTCTTTGGATAACACTTATGTATAGTACATATGTACATATGTATCTAATGTAATTGTAGCTGTATTTTACTCACCTTTTTGTGACTTTTGAAAACGGAACACTTGAAGGTGTCCGTGCTGGGATCACGCGCTATGTAGCTGAATATCTTGAGATCGCTGCTGTCGTGTGACACATAAAATATTCTATAGATGGGATGATTGAGCAGTTCGATTTCCTCCGGATCATTCGTCCAGTTTTTTTTCTATAACGTCAACGTATTGTAATATATTTTTATACACATATTATATTTAACATGAGTTTCAACTTACTTTTCGACGGCGTTTCTTGAGCACAACACGCACGCCATTAACCGATATGTGTATTGTCACTTTACGCTTCTTCAGATTCTGAACTTTGCATTCGTACTGTAAGTGAAGCATAAAAATTTAACAGATTTAAGAATAAGATTTATAGAACCTTTTTTTTTTTTAAGTCAAAGTCAAGTCAGGCAGAATTTTCAATTAACATTTGACTGCCTTGATGGCGGAAACGGCAGCAGCAGCGGCAGCTCGGCTAATGGCAAGACATGACAATGGCAAAGGCTTTACTTACTACACCAGAAAAGCGGGCAACCCTAACCAATACATATAAGCACAAACGCAAACAAAGAAGCGCCCACACAGATACAGCATGCACACACACACACACACGCACGCACGGAGTGATGTGAGCTCGGAAAGTAAAAGCATAAAGAAGTTGCAGATAAACAAGCATGCATGAGGCACGCCACGTTACTTTTTATGCCATTGCCGTTACTTTTTGTTACTGTAATCAAAGTCTGTGTGAATAGCAAGCAGAAAAAAATGGAGGAGAGAAAAAAGTGTTGCCTGCTTCTGGGCGCAAACAAGAAGAAATTTAAAACCGCTTACAGCGTGCTGCACACAGAGCAAGCTCGCGTTGAGCTGCTCTGCTGAGCTTCCGAGCTGCCGAGCGCAAAAAGTTTTCTGTTTTCTTTTTAATTGGCAGCCAGCATGCGAAGGAGAGAGGAGCAGAAGCACTTGAAGGTCTCGGCTTACGGTGCGTATGAACGCTTTTTGGTTGTTGCTTGTTGTATTTGTTACTAAAGCACGTAGCGTATACGCAATTTTCATGACCCGCAAGCTCTTCAAGCTTCAATGATTAGCTTAGATGACACTTATATATATATATACAGCTGTATTTTAGGTGGTAGCGATTTAAGGTTGGAAAAAATGTGTGACGCCGTTAAACTCTGATCTGCATAATTGTAAATTAGCGTTACTTGTTGTACAGTGTACGAATTACAAACAAGAAATTTTGACTTCTAAATGCCCATTGTCTGGCACCTTCTTGAACCCAGGGATCAAGTAAGAGTCAACAAAGTAAATATACATGCTCCAATTCTTGGCTTTTAATTAAAAATTTGCCTTCTTTTCCTCAAAAAGATTTTTTCGGCTTTCATCAAAAAATTTCAAGTTAAAATATTGGTACTTGAAACTTTATTTAAAGTTTTCTAAAGCTAATAAAAATCTATAGAGCCTCTTTCTCTATCAAGTACACAGTGCTTTGATCGGTTTCAACGCTTTAAAAGTGGTGATTGGTAAAAGTACAAAGAGCGTCCGGGGCAGCGAAAAAGTTTGAGGATTAAGAATTGGAGACATAACTCGAAGAAGATTCGTGTCAAACGTTCAAAATTGGCAGAAACATTGAATGTCGATAAATAAACCGTTTTCAAACGTTTAAAGGCCTTGGAAATGATACAAAAGCAAGGAAATTGCTGCTTCAACGACAGAAAAGGAAAGGTTTTTGCATCGTATTGTAACTGGCAATGAAAAGTGGATCCATTACGAAAATCCCAAGCGTAGAAAGTCATGGGGTAAGCCCGGCCAGCCATCAATATCAACAGCGAAGCCAAATATTCATGGATCTAAGCTCATGCTCTGTAGTTGGTGGGACCAACGTGGTGTTTTCTATTATGAATTGTTGGCACCGTTACTCCAATTGATGCGTTTGAGGCATGCACTCAGAGAAAAATGGCCAGAATATGAGCAAAAATAAGATAAAGTTATTTTGCAACATGACAATGCTCGGCCCCATATCGCGAATGTCGTGAAAACATACTTGGGAACGTTAAAATGGGAGGTGCTACCTCACCCGCCATACTCTCTGGACATCGCCCCATCCGATTACCACCTATCTCGATAGATCACACTTGCATTGACTGACCAGCGGTTCACTTCTTATGAAAGTACCAAGAATTGGGTCGATTCATGGATAGCCTCAACAGACGAGTCGTTCTTCCGAGCTGGAATCCGAAAGTTACCGGAAAGATGGGAAAAAGTAGTGGCTATGATGGACAATACTTTGAACATTAAATTTTGCATCCCTTTTTTCAGAATAGTTGAAAATAAAAAAAAAAAAAAAATCCGGATATTCATTCAAGGTCCCAATATATAAATAAGTAAACATTTAGTTTTGTGACGTCACTGATCTCTAATAAATATTGTGGATTCAAAAAACCAGGATCGAAGTCCCGAACAGCAAGGCTAATGTCTTATACCCTCAAAATGTCGAACTTTTATCACAAATTGACTTGTCTGCAATCACAACCATCCTAACCATACTCACCCTAATGCGTCGCATGGCCTGCACAATTTCAGCTCTTGTATTGGGTCGTGGCACTTCCTCCCAGCCAACAAACTGCAATGATGAAAAAGTAAAAAAATATTATTTTTAGTATATAAGTTTAGCAACAAATTTCAATTGTGAAATAATTCTTCAATAAGTAAAAGTAGCATTACAATGGCGCACAGGGAACAATGGTGCCCAAGCGCCTACTTCAAACGCTCACTCAACAACCCACAAGGAGTAATCCAACCGCTCCTTAGTGCCATTGAGATTTACAATAAACCATTTTTTGTATTTGTGCCGATTTGAATGCAAAAAGTTTGTGGCCTCCCCAAGGACTTAAGCAGCCAGCCAAATGGCTCAATTGGCAAGAGCTAAGTAGAAAATTTGTAGCGCGTGTGCGATTTATAGTATGTGCCAAAGATTCATTTAGATTTTATTCTCAAAAATTGGCAACAACCTCGACATAGTAAGCGGCCATTTGCTTATTTGAAGTGTGACAATTTTTTGTTTTATTAATTTCATGCAACATTACAGCAAAAAAGCGTGATGAGTGCAATTTGTCAACTCGTTCGTAATGGACTCAAAATGGCAGCCGATTGCCCTTTGGTGTGCAACAAGGCACAGATTGCTGCACTCAAGTCAACAACATTGACGTCATAAATTTCGTTCTCGATTTGTAAAACACTTGAAAATGTGACAAATATTATGTTTTGCATTTAAATGCATATTTAGCTTTTAATAATAAACATGCACAAAATTAAAACTGTGTTGCATATAAAAAGAGCACAAAAATAATAAATAAATAAAAGTTATTTAAAGAAAATTGTGTAAAAATAAATGCAATTGAAATTTTTAGCATTGCATTAACACACTAGCACATAAATAAAACGTTTTATATATATATATAATATACGCGTGTGTGTGTGAATTGCAGCTCAAGGATAATGAATGCGTAGATATGGACCTAGATTTAAGCATTTTATTACAGTGACAACAACAATTTAAATAAAAATGAAATGACAATAAAAACAACAACAA
Source organism: Chymomyza amoena (assembly GCA_037043745.1). Lineage (NCBI taxonomy): Eukaryota > Metazoa > Arthropoda > Insecta > Diptera > Drosophilidae > Chymomyza > Chymomyza amoena. Next base: position 186,010 of record JBAMAX010000739.1, read on the forward strand.
CAACAGCTGCGAAAGATACAAAAACAACAACCAACAACCAACAGGCAAATGAAGAGCAACAGAGATAGATAGACAGACAGACAGACAGGCTGATGGCAACGCTGCAAGCTGACAGTGATAAAATGTGCATGAGATAGCTTTCCCTCTCACACGCCGCCCCCCTCTCACTCACCCCCTCCATGTGCGACAAATAACGCGCAGCAATAAAAATAAATATTTATGGACAAGAAGGAAAAAAAAAGAGAGCATCTCTTGAGGGGCTGCTTCTGGTTATGCTGGTTATATGGCTATAACAGTTAAAGGGGCCAGCAGCTCCTGTTTGTTGCTTAACTTGGCTCTTACGCTCTTTAACTTTTAACTTCAGTTAGCTAAGAAGATTTAATGGCCAAGTATGTAAGTAAAAGATTTTCAGTTGCGTTAGTTGTTTGGACCTTAGAATGTTCTTGTTGAAATGAACCAAATCATATGTTATCATCAAACGGGTTCAGTTCCGACTAGTTCTTAAGTTTTTCACCATTAACCTTAGATCATAAGTACAACTCAGTAACTAAAAGACTACGAAGTAAGATGCATACGTAAAACAACACGATTAACTCTGCGCATGATAAGAGACAATAAAATCTCAATAGTTCTAATGATTTTTTTTTAACCTTTTTTTGGATTACAAAAATTGTGCAAAAATATTTATATGTAGCAAAGGAGACGCTTCAGTTTACATCAACTTGTATCTCTAAAATTTTACAATTTTCTAAATAGAAAATATACTATTTCAGAAGCCAGAGTTTGAGGCGTCTAGCGATAAACGTATATATAAAAGCTGGTTCTATTTTGGCTAAAAAACGTAAGACGAAAAATTTTTTTTGTTTTTATTCGAAGTGATTATTTTTATTATAAGTCCCCCATATTCAAGGATTTTTTGTTTTTTTTTTCCTGCCTCCTATGGCCGTAATGCATTATATATTTTCATTATAATTTAATAACGTACTAGAAATGGTAATTTATTAAGCCTGAACTCTGTATTTTAATAAAATTAAACATATATTCGGAATGTCTAAGATTAGGTTAGGTTAGGTTACACTGGCCGGCCACAACAGAGTGCAGCCTAGCATAGACCTTTTGGTCCTTAGCTGTGCCAGATTTGAGGTTATTACGCAAAGTGATGGTCGGTTAAAAATTTTACTTTTTTAGCGAAATTAAGTAGCCACCCAACTTGCAGCCTGGCCACCTCTTCTAGACCGACAAACGCTGGTTCTCCTAGGGTAGCCAGACGATGTCTATAGATATAGCTGGGCAGTCGCAAAGTACGTGTGTTAGGGTCTCAGGAACTTCTGGATCCCTGCAGATCCTGCATAATTCGCTTGTCGTTAGTCCCATCTTATGCGCATGCTTCGCTAAGAGGCAGTGTCCTGTTAGCACACCCGTGATGGTCCTGCATTCAGTGCGTGAGAGTTTCATTAAAAAGTTACTTTGTTTTCTGCCGTAATGAGCCAGCATGATTTTCGCTGTGTGACAGCTGTCTAGATTTTTCCATCTAGCTTCAGCTCTGCGCTTCATGTTGCACTCCAGCATAACGTAGATATGTTTGATCGGTCGGCGTACGTCGTGTATTTGTCCCTCCGGAAGCTCAACACCGCTTTTGGCAATTGCATCCATCATTTCATTCCCCATTATGCCTTTATGTCCAGGCACCCAGTATATATGCAGTTTACGCGCCGCAGCTAATCTCTGGATGACTGCCTGGCATTCAAGGACGTGGAAGGAGGATGTACAGTGCGATACAATAGCCTTGATAGCGGCTTGACTGTCTATGAAGAGGTTAATCTTTGTTCCAGGTGCATGCCAGCTCAGCCGCCTTCATTGCGGCGAATACTTCAGCCTGGAAGATGCTGCAATGGTCCGGAAGCCTGTAACTTTGACTTATATTAAGCTCCGAGCTTTTCCATCTTTGTGCCGTCAGTAAATAGGTTATAGGTATTGTGACTGGGTATAAGGCCTTTACGCCAGCCGTCTTCCTCCATCGTCACCTATACCCTTTTCCCAAATTGTAGGTGCGGTATGACATAGTCAATTTCGTCAGAGAGCCCCCGTTCTATTGAACTATGTCCGTAGCTAATGTTCTTAAAAAGACCCGCCGCTTTTAGGCGCCCAGCTGTACGAGCAGCTGAGTACTCCGCGTAGAGGTCAATCGGAAGTAAATCTAAAATGATGTTTAGCGCCGCTGTGGGTGTTGAACGGAGAGCCCCTGTAGTGCACAGCGATGCAAGTCGCTGAACGCGTTCCAGTGGCCTTAGGTACGTCGTTTTGGTTGTCGCCTTCCACCAAACTAGGACGCCGTAGAGCAGTATCGGACGAACAATTGCTGTGTAGCACCAATGCATTAGAGTGGGTGAGAGGCCCCAAGTGCAGCCCTGCATCTTTTTACATGCGTATAGGGCATTACTGGCCTTTTTCATACGCTCTTCAACATTGGCCTTCCACAGCAGCTTGTTATCCAGAACCACTCCTAGGTATCTAGTTTGCGTTTTCAGAGTCAGTAGAGAGCCGTTTAGTTTAGGTGGGGTCCACTGCGGAGTTTTGTATCTCCTGTCTAAGATTAAGTGAATAAAATTATATTAACTTGAGTTACGATGAGCTGAGTTATTAAGAATTTTTGCTTGAAGACTTGGAAATATGGATTCGATTCTGCACGACACAATTTTTATACAATTTTTTGGTAATTATTAATTTAAGTTTTTTTTTCGATTTTCCCAACCTCAGCTTACTATTATTGGCAAATTTCACAATTGAGATGATAAAATTAAATAAACTTTCGGAAGTTTTTTTATGTATGTTATTTATGGGCAATCAAAGTTTTAGCAGATAAAGCTAGATAGTCGTTACACATAAAAATTTGTAAATAAAAAATCTTCAATTAGTTTGGTCTGCGTTAGTTTCTAATTCGGCCTATGAACTTTAAGAACTTTTCACTTAAATGTCGCGACATTGATTAAAATAATTGAATGCATATGTGATCTGAGATCACAATGGTCTTCTCGTTCGATAAAATATTTGCATTACATAAATTATATTAGATAGGCTTTAATAAAAATAAAAACAATCTAATTTAAGTTAAGGCAATTAAAACTAGTATAAAACTCTGAACTAAGCAAACATTTAAACATTATAGGCCCAACGCAACATTTTTTATATTTACGAATACTTCTGCTAAATAAATGTTAGTTAACATCATCTGTGTAATCGAAAATGTCAACATAGAATACACACAAATGTGCAAAAGTTCAATGTAAGCTGGCATTAAGCTAAGTTATCTTATTTCCAATAAAGTGCAAAAAATTGTTACTAAAAATTTAAAATAATTTATTCTGCAAATAACAAAATTAATGGATGCCACTTATCTTGGAAAAACTTAAATTTGGCATTACAATATTAATTTTTATGACCTTTTTGATGCTAAAAATAAATACTGCTTAAACGCAAATGAAGTAAGGAATTAATATATTTTTCTTAAAGAATAAACAAAACTGTTTTGGTATTCCTGTCAAAGACTGGAAAGGGTCAAGTTCATGAACATTTTTTCACGTTTATGTACACACAACACGTAGTATATAAGTCGATGTGTTCTTTTACTAAAAATCTTAACAATGCTAGATTCGCATATGCAAAAAAAAAACCTTGATTTGATCCTTATCAAAATGCCCTTAACCAAAGCAACGGCTGACTAATCAATCAAAGCACATTGCGGCACGTATTCCTAGAATTCAATGAATCTATCTTGGATTTATCCGTTCCACATTCGGGATATTCAGCTGATGTGAGGCATGCGATTTGCAGAAATTAACACATTATGCGTCCAATTAGGATGCCAGACATGGCGGAGTAATTGAAAAGCCATGTTAAATTTACAATGAAAATGTTGTTTATTTTTGGTTTTTTTTTTCGGAAATGAATCTAGGCAGAAGGGAACAACAACATTAAATGGTCGTCTGATTCATTAATAATTGATTTTTCGCTGTCAGCGATTTTCAATTAAAAAAAGGAATGTTTTTAGTCATTTAGATGATAATTTGTAATTTCTAAAGTTAAGTCTATATTTTTTTTTTCAATTATTTGATCAACAGTTTCAAAAACTTCACAAAAAGGAATTGTTTACATTTTTTGCATCCGACTGCTTTATTTCAAGAGAATTCAAAAAGAATTGTCAAAAGATCTTAAAAATTGTAATCATTTTTAAAATATCTTTGATACTATTTTATTCCATTTTTTTTTTTTTCTCGAATATTTATTAATGGAAATCAACCCTTGATTTTATGGGTTAGAATCCAATATTTATGAAAAGTAAATCACTATACACTTAAAGAAACCTTTTGTGTGATATCATTTAGATTACTCTATATATGTACAATATTTAAAAGATTAAGAAGACGCTATGACATGACACGCCTGAGGTCGTTTGGATGAAGGCGTTTTAGGCGTCTTCTTGGTCTATGACCGGCCAGGGCCCATGCAAGCGAGTTCGGATGGTTCCTAATTCGATCAGCGTAATGGTCCTAAGTTTATTCAATATATTACCCACATAGGAAATACCTAGATCCTTGTGAAGGTTTCGATTTCGGATATACCACGGGGCATCTGCAATTTTGCGCAAAGTTTTGTTTTGTAAAATTTGGATTTTTTTAATATTTGACTTTGCAGCTGTTCCCCAGATTTGAATGCCATAAGACCAAGTAGGCATAATTAAACTCTTATATACTCCATTTTGCCAAGTTTGGTTCTACATCTTGCTGTTATTATTTTAATGTGGTCCCTCCAACACAATTTTTTGTCGAGGTGAAAGAATGGCAGTGACGTCAGCATACGTTGCCGTTATAAGCTCAGAACTGCCCGTCGAGCTCGGCATGTCAATAGTAAAAATGGTGAATAAAAATGGAGATAGAACGCTACCTTGCGGCACTCCAGCTTTAATGGTCCGTCGTTCCGAGAGTTCACCTTTCACCATAACTTTGAAAGATCGATTGTCAAGAAATGATTTTATGATTTCAAAATGAGGAGCAGGAAGGGCAGATTTAAGTTTTTGTAGTAACCCTTCGTGCCACACTCTGTCAAAAGCCTGTTTGACATCCAAAAATGCTGCCATGCAGGAGCGACGATTCTCGAAGGAGTCTAAGATGTGTTGCACCACTCTATGAGTTTGCTCAGGCGTGCCATGTTTCGGACGAAAACCGGGACGTCACGCTGGAAAATGATAAAACTCAGCTCAAAAAGATTCTTTCAAAAATTTTCGCGAATACTGGTAGCAAACTAATCGGGCGATAAGATGCAATGGAGATGGGAGGCTGGCAGGGCTTTAGAATCATAACAATTTGAGCACATTTCCACTCCTTTGAAAAATATGCCAGACGCATAATTGCATTGAATATCTTGACTAGAGCCAGAATGCCCGCCATTGGAAGAGCCTTAGCTACTCTGGCGTCAATTTTATCAAGACCTGGAGCTTTTTTGGGGTTGAGTGCTTTTATTTGATCTACAATTTCGTTAGATCGCACTGGGCGTACTGGCAAGTCCAGTTGAAGCGGTGTAGATAATGCCTCCAAAGTTTCCTCGACCTCAGCAACTGAGTTCAGATTGAAGGGAGTAAAACGCACGGGCTCGGTCAGAACGACACCATTTTCAAGTTCCATATTTATTAATATTTATTTGTTCCCTGCTTTCGCCGAAAGAGTGAAGTTCGGACACAACTTGATACTTTTTTTTAACAATTTAAATATTTAGCTTTAAGTTTTGAATATGTATTCAGTGTATTTGCTTGTATTGCTTGTTGCAGTGGCCGTATGTTTGTAAGTCCAATTTGAAAGAGAGCTTAATGCCGGCTTGTATTGAGCTTTTATAAGCTTATGTTACTAACAGTTTGTGCACTTTATGTTAACATTATATTGTGCTTTTTTGAGTGAATATTCTATGTTAATTTACATGTGAATGGTTGAGTTTTTGTGTTTAATGTTTAGGTGTTTAACAGATTTGGCTTATATCCTATGTTAACATTATTTCAGCTTTAATTATATTGGATTGAGTTGTTTAGCTCCAACATTATTTTTAATTCAACGAGATTTTTATGAATTAAGCGAGAGACTTATCGAAACGATTAATAAAACCATTTATCGATATGAAAAATGTAAAATTGGAAGCAAGTAAAAACGAAAACGTATAAAATTTATTCATTTCGATTTTGTGAAATTCGGACACAACTGAATATTTTCTATATACTCGCAGTATGTGATTATTTAATAAAGAAATAAAATCATATGTAATTACTTTTTCTTTAGGAGTCTGGGGGCGACAAAAATTTTTAGACATTTTGGCTTAAGCCTTATCTCTAGTAAAAACCGTACTTGCCACAGAAATCTGTGATTTGAGAAAGTTATAAGGTCGCCGTTTTTTTTTTAATTTTAAAAATTATATAAAAAAAATGGTATCTTATTTATGTTTCAAAGTATTGTCCGTCACTTTCCGCTACTTTGGCCTACCTTTCAGGCAACAAACGAATCCCGCGTCGGAAAAATTCTTCATCCTTTGATAAGATCCAAGAATCGATTCATTCTTTCACTTTTTCAAAAGAATCGAAGAACTGGCCCGCCGGGCCGTGTGCCATCGACCTAAATAAATGGTAATCAGATGGAGCAACATCTGGAGAGTATGGCGGGTGAGGTAGAATTTCCCATTTAAGTGTTTCGAGGTACGTCTTGACTACTTTCGCCACGTGAGGTCGAGCATTGTCGTGTTGCAAAATTTCTTTATCGTGTCTATCAGCGTATTGCGGCCGTTTTGCTTTTAATGCCTGACTCAAACGCATTAATTGCGTTCGATACAGAGCACCAGTAATTTTTTCAGAAGGTTTTAGCAGCTCATAATAAATTACGCCAAGCTGATCCCACCAAATACACAACATGACCTTGGATCCGTGAATATTCTGTCGAGGTGTCGCCGTAGGAGTGTGGCCGGGCAATCCCCATGATGTGCGTCGCTTAGGGTTGTCGTAGTGCACCCATCAGCAAATAAACGTCGCTCAACATCTCTTGGTTTCAACTGATACGGTACCCAGTATCCTTGTTTTTCGATCATCCCCAGCTGTTCCAGGCGTTTTGATACTGCTTGCTGAGTTACTCCAAATGATTTTGCTAGCTGTTCTTGAGTTTGGCACGAGTCTTCATTAAGTAAAGCCTCCAGTTCATCATCTTCAAAAGTTTTTCTCTGCCACCGCTATGCCGATCTTCAACAACAAAATCACCGCTTTTAAAGCGCTGGAACCACTCGCGACACGTTCTTTCACTAATAGTATCATCACCATAAGTACTTGAAATAACCCGATGAGCCTCAGCCGCCGATTTTTTCATGTTGAAATGAAAAAGTAAAATCTCCCGCAAATGACGTGAATTCGGTTTATAAGTTGACATATTTAATTAAGTGTAACTATATGGCGCAAACAAAAATGAACTAATATCGATGTAAGGTTATATTTATCGATGTCAAAACTGATGGAAAACAGCTGTGATTTATTTATTTGAACTATTACTGGCTACTAGCGCCATCTTTTAGAAAACGACGGGAGCAAAGTTGTAGACCTAATAACACTAGTCGACAAATTTCACACTTTTTTTCTCCAGAGATGAGACTTATATTTTATGTTAGGGCAATATTTCAGCATTCAAAATCCGTATTTTTTATTATCCTCTTATACCCTGTTTTTTTTCTAGGACTATTTTAGTGAAAAAGGACCTTTTTCAAAAAACGGTTTCACATATGATGTCATAAAATCTGTACTGATTCGAATTTTTTTCAAATTTTTTTTTTCTGAAAAGTAAAATAGAGTACCTTTCCATAATGTCCCAAACTATAAAAATCGGATGTCTAAAGAAAAAACTACAGCTGAAACTGTGAGCCCGAAATGCCAAAAAACACAGCATTTCGGTGACTTTTTCTACAAAAAAACCCATTTCTTTTAGAAAAAGTCTTAGACACGTGAAAATTTTATTATTTTAAGTTATTGGTCATGATATGTACATGCGATTTCTATATAACTTTATATTTTTATGATAAAAGATGACCGACTTATTGCATTTTTAGTAAAATTAGAAAAAAAAAATTTTTTTTGGCAATTTTTTTTTTTGTCTCTTTTAACTGCATTTAACCTTTGAAAAGTGATTCACTCTTCTATAATTAAATTTTTTTTTGAAAGTAGATGTTAGTAGCTTTCAAATAAAGCAACTTTTCGAAGAATTCGAGCTGCCCATTGAACACCACAAGCTGAATCCATCATGAAGAGTACACGAAAAATTATGATTTTTCCAAATAAATACAGTATTTTTTCTTCAGCTGTAGTTTTTTCTTTAGACATCCGATTTTTATGATTTGGGACATTATGGAAAGGTACTCTATTCTACTTTTCAGAGAAAAAAAAATTCGAATCAGTACAGATTTTATGACATCATACGTGAAACCGTTTTTTGAAAAAGGTCCTTTTTCACTAAAATAGTCCTAGAAAAAAAACAGGGTATAAGAGGATAATAAAAAATACGGATTTTGAATGCTGAAACATTGCCCTAACATAAAATATAAGTCTCATCTCTGGAGATTTTTCATCGTCGACTAGTGTAATTTATTATTGGATTAGTTGTGCAACTTTTCGCTTTTAATTTCAGATAAATATTTTCAAATATTTAGCCCGCCCAATAAATGAGTTTGAATAGCGGTTTTTAATTACCTTCTTAGCTTAGTTGAAAAAATAGTTTTTTAAACTTTAGTTTATCTTAACGGGCGTTTATAAATATGCAAAATTAGATACTCCGCACTGTTTTTATTTAGTCCGTCCACTAGGTGGCAACTCCTTAGCTCTAGATGGGGTTTTATGTTGATACAGAATGGAATGTTTACTAGAATTTTGTAAAAATTAAAATCATGGATTTAAACATTCTATTTATGAGACTTTTGGTTTTATTGGTGCGTTTTATCCAACCTAGTAGATAATCTAAAACAGTCTCGAAAATGTATCTGTGTCACCTAGAATTGGAATTGTAGACAAAGTTGTTTCTTTGATATAACTCTAAGAAAAAAACTTAATATCCTAAATAGGTATTATGTGAATATTCACATTTGACTCTTTGTAGACAGCTAAATTAAATTGTTTGCTGCTTGTAGGAAACTCATTCACAGAACTTTACGCTTTGGGGTGACAAATGAGAAATCAATTTAATATTTTAATAAACAGGACTTTTAAATAAGGAAACAAAGGGTATTCCCCCCTAGACCAATCCTTGAAGCAGTAAAAATACCTTTGCAAATATTTAAATTCTGTTAAATTTGTGCAAACATTAAAAGATACGGCGTTTAAAAAAAAAAAACGAGCCGAACTCGTTGAGAGATGGCCAAGCGTATTTAAGCTTTGGATGTTCTTTGTTAGTTTTTTTAGTATCTACTTTTTATTCTGTTGTCCTCTGCTGGTATTCAATTCTATTCCTTGGTCTTGTAATTCATTCCCCTTGCGCTTTCGTTTGAATTCTTTTTTATTTGCATTTTATTTTTTTATATTTTATTCGTACTTCACTTAAAACCCATTTGGTTTTGCCGGCTATGCAAATAGCCGCCAGGACTTGGCTTAGCGCTCCGTTTAAATTCATTTACTTTGATTAAAAGCGAGCTGGAATTTTGTGTCTTAAGGACTGAGTAAACTTTGCTTTTATGTGAAAGACCCTTGGCTCAAGTTGACGCATTTTCATGCAAGAGTTAATAATTTGGCTAAAAATAAATGCGTTTACCTTCGAAATTTATGGCGCTACAAAAGTATACCTATAAATGTTAAAACAATTTTATGAGCGCATTATTTTTATTGATTTTCCAGCACTCTGCATAGACTAATCCGGTCAGGCTACGGATTTCGGGCCCTCTACCATTTTGTTTATTTTATAACATTAAAAACACTCACGTGTGCGTGTGTATCTGTGTGAGTGTGTGTGTGTATCTGTGTGCAACTTGTTCGATTTTCTATAAATTAATTTTGGCGTTTCCGAAACTTTAACCAAATTACAGATTTGCGTGATGGGTTTGCCTCAAAAGCTTTCGTTTTAGCTTTATTGTGGCAACTTTTTTCGTTTTCGGATTTATTTCCATGCATTTGTTTATTTATGCTAATTGAGCATTTTGATCCAAATGATTCTAAAGAAAATATACAGCAAACGGAAAGCTTCGCTGTCCATTTGTGACGTAAGTTTGTTGCCAACGACTGCACAGTGGTCAAAATGATTAATAATAGACTTTCGAGTCTCGCATAGAAACGCAAAAATACTTTTAATTTATATTGTGGGCAGCTATGTTCTTATTAACTAAAAGCATCGATTTATTTTATTTTAATTTTTCAAAAGTTAGTTAATAAATACTTCTTTTAAATTTCAATTAGCTTTTATAGATTGAATATTAATCGAATGGGAAGTGGCATCACAGGGCGTATGATTAATAACCATTTACATCAAGATCAATTCAATTCAGCGAGTAAGTATATTTTATTTTTGATTTTTATTTTATTAGGTCTACAACTTTGCTCCCGTTTTCCAAAAGATGGCGCTAGTAGCCAGTAATAGTTCAAATAAATAAATCACAGCTGTTTTCCATCAGTTTGACATCCATAAATATAACCTTACATCGATATTAGTTAATTCTTGTTTGCGTCATATAGTCACACTTAATTAAATATGTCAACTTATAAACCGAATTCACGTCATTTGCGGAAGATTTTACTTTTTCATTCCAACATGAAAAAATCGGCGGCTGAGGCTCATCGGGTTATTTCAAGTACTTATGGTGATGATACTATTTGTGAAAGAACGTGTCGCGAGTGGTTCCAGCGCTTTAAAAGCGGTGATTTTGTTGTTGAAGATCGGCATAGCGGTGGCAGAGAAAAAACTTTTGAAGATGATGAACTGGAGGCTTTACTTAATGAAGACTCGTGCCAAACTCAAGAACAGCTAGCAAAGTCATTGGGAGTAACTCAGCAAGCAGTATCAAAACGCCTGGAACAGCTGGGGATGTTCCAAAAACAAGGATACTGGGTACCGTATCAGTTGAAACCAAGAGATGTTGAGCGACGTTTATTTGCTTGTGAACAGCTGCTTGAAAGACAAAAACGAAAAGGATTTCTTCATCGTATTGTTATTGGGGACGAAAAATGGGTGCACTACGACATCCCTAAGCGACGCACATCATGGGGATTGCCCGGCCACACTCCTACGGCGACACCTCGACATAATATTCACGGATTCAAGGTCATGTTGTGTATTTGGTGGGATCAGCTTGGCGTAATTTATTATGAGCTGCTAAAACCTTCTGAAAAATTACTGGTGCACTTTATCGAACGCAATTAATGCGTTTGAGTCGGGCATTAAAAGCAAAACGGCCGCAATACGCTGATAGACACGAAAAAGTAATTTTGCAACACGAGCGACCTCACGTGGCGAAAGTAGTCAAGACGTACCTCGAAACACTGAAATGGGAAATTCTACCTCACCCGCCATACTCTCCAGATGTTGCTCCATCTGATTACCATTTATTTAGGTCGATGGCACACGGCCTGGCGGGCCAGTGCTTCGAGTCTTTTGAAAAAGTGAAAGAATGGATCGATTCTTGGATCTTATCAAAGGATGAAGAATTTTTCCGACGCGGGAGTCATTTGTTGCCTGAAAGATGGGCCAAAGTAGTGGAAAGTGACGGACAATACTTTGAAACATAAATAAGATACCATTTTTTTTATATAATTTTTAAAATTAAAAAAAAAACGGCGGGAGCAAAGTTGCAGACCTAATAGTTAAAATATTTTATTCAAAAGGAAACGTTAATTTGTGTATAAAACAAAATGGCTGCCATTAGTTTTTTTTTTCTGCAGATGAATCATTTTTCTGCTGTGAGACGTTTTTGATATGCGCTAACAAATTGAAGCAGTTAAGGGCCCAAGGTGCAAAGCTGTTGCCAAGTTATGTGCAGTCATTAATCTAAGCTCAGTTGGCAATTAAGCAAAACACTTAATGTGACTTAAAGCTGGGCCAGTATCATAAAGAAAATTCCAGGTGGCCAAGTAAATGCTAAAGGCAAATAGATTAAGAGCAGCTCAGTTATGCTGAGCGTCCAGCAAAAATAACCAAAAACAAAAATATGTCCTGCACAAAAAATAGCAAAAAAGAGCATCAAAGAAAAAGTCCCTACATAAAAAAGTAGCAAAAAGCGCAGCATAAAGAATCGTGTAAGCTGGCAAAAGGCTTCCTTCCAATGCTTGGCCATGGCTAATGGCTCTGCAGGCCAAACGGTTGGTGGTCAGTAGCTATATGTAAGCCGTAGTCAGGGCAGCCGAAACGTGCGGAGCTTTAATCTTGCAGTGTTTGCGCTCGGTTTTTTGTTCTGCATTTTTTTGTACTTTGCGAAATTTCTTTTAACAATGAAAAACATTTGTTGGCGCAGATTTTTGCATTGCTGAACACAATTCTCCTATTTTC